>OX403601.1:13015000-13431311 GCA_948107665.1 Lomographa bimaculata | reverse complement strand
AGAAGTTGGAGACGTGACTTACCGTAGAGGTTACATTTTCATGCAAATAATAATTAAACGCAAGCGAAGCTTAAAAAAACCGACTTCATAGCTTTATCTTCGGAACCTTGATCAGATTCAACGTATTAAACACGCATTATTGACAATAACTCAAAAACTAGTGATCAGATCTTGACCAAATTTAAATGGGACTACATGGAAAGCACCAGATTTCAAATAAATAAATAATCATCAAAATCGAAATCATCAAAATCACAAACAAAGAAGTTATGAGGTAACAAACATAATATATATATATAATTATATACTGTCGACTTGAGTACCTCCTCCTTTTTTTTTTGAAGTCGGTAAAAAATAATATTCGTTAATTTATTTTTTCTTAAACTTAACGACAACTATTCATTATTGAATCACAGTAAACCGTTTAGCATTAACGCATTATCAAAAGTTAAAAAGAGGCACGATATAGTTAGCGCAGTGAGCAAGCCCTCTGCGTGGTCCTGGGTTCGATTCCCGGCACGAGAATTAATTTCCTTCCCAATGGACATTTGTGAATCTGGTTCTGGGTGTGATTGTAAAAACCAAGCGGGCTTCCAAACTACCATCAACTGGTATGCTCTTTATATTTTCCAAACAGGCCAATCTGTACACAAATGAAACACAAAACTTTGACAAAACCCCGACGCCTCATCTCGAAAATGGCTACACCGAACCAAAACCATAGAACACTCTCGATCTAGTCACTTTTCAAACAAAGAAAAACTAAATCGGTCCAGCCTTTTGGGAGCTACGATGCCGCAGACAGACGTACAGATACAGGGTGTTTTGTAGAGGGTTAGCCAAACGTGGTGGGCGTGTAGTTGGACCTATTTGGAAAATACAAGTTCGCGTAAAAGCAGCTAGATGATGTTGTTTTTTTAATCGTTGATTTTGTACACGTCCACCACGTTTGACTAACGCTCTACCTAACACCCTGTATGGCCGTTAATATACTAAACTTATAAAGCCCTTCTTTTTTCGTCGGGGGTAAAACATGCAATGTTCCTCCTATGTAAACATATTTTGTGCATCCAGTTTTAAATAAATAAATAAAAAGTTTTTAAACGAGATACATTTTCGTATAACGCAATGTTCGAATTGCGTAAGTTTAAAAGTTACAAATTCCAAATATGGAACTTACAATGTCAAACCCATTAAAAATAAGTATCTGTTGAATAAAAAGGCGAAGTCATCGTCTACAATACGGCCAAACCTACGCTCTAGCCGCGTGATATAAACGTAATACAATGTCAAGGGTTGCGATAGCGTGCCGAGCGAGGCCGACAGGTGACTCAGTGCAAACAGAGAACCAGTTGTTAGCCCGATAACGGATATGACCTGGAGAGAGCTTGCATCAGATGTGCAGAGAATTTATGTACAGACTGGTTACTCTATGCCCCGCATCCCCACGCCGCAGCTCTAGGATCAATGCATAACGTACGAATAAAACAAGTGCACTCACTTAGTCTCAATATTTTTTTAATGTATATAGCAACAACTAACAAAGGTGGACACTCACCCACACTCAGTTCAAAGACTTGTATGCATGGGTGCCAGAAACAATTACATGACACACAATCACGCCTAGAACCTAAAGAACAAAAGTCCCTTGGGAATGAAAATTGTGTTCCTACCGGTAATCAAACACAGAACCCACGGCATATAGGGCAAAAACTTGCCAACTACGCCAACTGGATCGTATGGTTCTTTGATTTCTTGAACCTACTACATTATTATACGACACCAATTCCCTACATTGTATGTATTTATTCATAACTGCATGACGTTCACCACCAACCATGCAATCGTTGATTTGTCTCGATCTATTATCATTTGTATGAAGATTTAAGACATAAATTGGTTCATTAAACAGCGAACAAAGACCTCGAAAACCCTTTGTTGAAACTACTGGAAGCCTGGAAGGTGACTTACGTGTCTCGCGAACTGAGTAAACCGTCTAAAACTTTAATACAGCCTCGGGTGACGTCAGACACAATAGAAATCAGCAAAACTTCATAGTTGAAGTGATTCGCAGAAATTGTTGGTGACACCGCTTTATGGATTACAGTAAGCCACTGTGACAGGCAACTTTTAGCATTTTACGGATTTTATCCACGCGAGATAGCACACGCGAAGCTTTCATTTGAGCTTTGTAAATAATGCCAGAGGTTGGCGGTAAAAGTACATATACCTTTATTTACTTTATGCCTACACAGTATGTGGGTTCATTTTAGAGTTTTTCAACGACTCAAAGGGTTTCTGCCATAGCGTGTTAATGTGACGATGATAAATTTAAACGCAAGCAAAGCCTAAAATTAACGACTTCACTGCTTCATCTTCGGAACCCTTGAGAACATTAAAATAATTAAATACGCATTGAGGGTAGATCTAAAACTAGGTCAGATCTTGATTAAATTTAAAAGGACCACATGGGAAGCACAAATAAAAAAAATATCGAAATCGGTTTATCTACAAAAAAATACAGTCGAATTGAGAAACTTCTCCTTCTTTAAAGTCGTTTAAACATGTTGTGATTCTTTATCAGTTTAGTGAGAATTACACGAGTCACACTTACACAGAACTGGAACAACAGCCGTGGATGATTTGTTAACCGACTACAAAAAATTACGAGGTTCTCAATTCGACTGCATTTTTTTGTGACGGAACACTAAAGTATTTCCTGAAATGTTGCAATCAAAAACTACTGTTCGCTTGCAGTGTAGTTAAATATTCTACTAAAACTCAATAAGCTAATTTTAAAATTAGTTTTAAGCCTGCCACGTGGGAATAAAATAATGTTGGTGTTTCAGTCACGAAAGCCTGCCTGTTATACGAAACAGCCGGTGTTTATCACCGTCTCCGGCAACTCCGTGACTAACGCGCTTTTAAACGCTAAATCTGTTTTTCACCTCGAGGAAATAGCTATTGAATATATTTTTTGTCGTTACTACAATAGTTTTTGCTAACTCTCCTCAGCCTAAAATAACGACATGGTAGTTACAGAGTATTGGAAGAATCCCCTGAGATTTATGAGTTCAACAGATGTATTATAGATCTCGTTGTTCGCGAAAAGTAATATTTTGTCAAACTTTTAGCTGTTTATCATAAATTCAATAGCTGCTTATTGAATCGTTACAAGGGATGATAAAGTAGGTTTCCCATAAACCTACAAATGGGTATAATTTCAAACCATATTTGTCCTCCTGGCGTCCTGCCAGCGGCTAAACAAGCGTCAACAATGTTCCATTACTTGTGTAAACACGTCAGTTACGAAATACGACCCTGTTCCTCAAACTATAGACTCTATATTTTCGAAGAAATAAAAACATACAAAATAAACGTTACCTCATCCCCGCCATTCATTTTCAAAAACTCCACACGATAAGCACTAAAACATTATTTACACACACTTGGCACAAACACTAAATAGTCCGCATTATTCGGGAGACACTATTGCACGGAGCGACTGTGCATTTCTAAAAAACTACACACCATTGAGTAAAGTCAGTGTGTGTGAATCAAGGCCGGGCAAATAAAAGTGTATTTCTGGATCAGTGTTATGGATTCCCGTCGGCTGCGCTTACGCCATCCGAGGCATTACATCACTCTCGATAGAGGACTTTTCCGCTAAGATTAAGTGAAGATTAATCACGGTTTCTTTACTATCGCTTCGATCGCGGCTGAAACGTTTTCATGAGAGAAAATCAGTCAGTGCGATGGAATGGGGCGTAACGCGCACTCCTCTCTGGGTCCGATGATTCACGCCAATTGCTCCCGTTTGATTAAACGAGCGTAGGCACTATCCGCCACGAAACGTCTGGGATAAATCATTTAACTACATAATGAGAACAAGACCGACTTGAAATTTAAGCGAGATTCTCGAACGTTCATTGGTGGAACAGGATCTACTTTATCAGGGGGCATATGCTCCTTGCCCCTTGATAACGAAGTAACTGCATATAATGAGTATTGTGTCCTAAAAGTTAAGCTTCGTATGTAACTGGTAAAGAAATACTGATCAAATAAGAGCCAAAGTGAGGCAAGTACGCGTTATCAGACGCGACATGTTAATTGGTTTTAATTTGTTTATAATCATGTGAAATTCAAAGTGCATACGTCTGGCTGGAGCCACATTCGTCTTACGAATCATCGCAGCAACATGTCTACGAAAGGTGACTAACGTTATTATGATTCACCTAAATACGAGAGAGAAAGATGCCAAGATGTCTAATCATTTATATTTCCGATTGTTTATTACTATAACAGTTAAATTTCTCGGATCTAGCAAGAGGATGTCTCTTTTAATGAAGCCGCAGTAATGCTCGCGTGTCAGGTCTTACTAAAGCCTTTATCGAGAAACACGCCAAACTGTTTAGATATTGGTAAAAATTGTTTAGCATTCCATGGATTATGAGACTGTTTACTTATAATTTTTTTCATAGATTATGTGGGGTGATGGATATGTCGCACTCGATGCTAAATGTTAATATCAGCCATTTAAATGGATACCTACACTGTAGATCAAATGAACGACTGAAGGACGCTTAGCCAAATTGTTAATAACATTTTGATAAAATTTTGAGCCATACCTACATTTCACGTAGTCACAACTACGAGCGTCGAGTGTTACAAGGCAAGGTAATTGGAAGAACCAATATTTTATTAAACTTATAGCAGTCGTCAGGTTTCGTTCTTCAATTTCTTATATGGGGTAGTTTTGAAAACGTTAAGCTTATATTGAATGTTCGGCAATTCAAATTTATTCAACAAGCGGTCTAGGCATAATCCCACGCGGGCTGTCAGTGGCTGCAAATAGGCTGTGGCTGTGAAATACGAAATCTGATCAGCAGCCTATGCATCCAGTTGATTGACTGGTTTTATTTAACCATTTGGCTGTGATAGATATACAATATATATCTACAATAACCAGTGTGTATAGTTAAATTATTACTTGTTACTTAGAACTATGCAAAGAACCTTCTTGTAATATTTAAATAAGTTAAGTTTGAAACTTAATCTTCTTTCTTTATAGAAATAGGGCATTTTCTCATGGTCCTCTGGCTAGCTTAAATAATGACTGTAACAACATACAGCCGAAGTTACTACCCTCAAGTACAAAAGATTCTCCCCGAGCACTAAATGATGTTTCAGGAACTATAGTTGAGACCCAGTCACACTCATTCATAATGGTCAAACAGTATACACATAAAAAGATTAATAATAATCTGATCTGGATAATATAAACATCGCAGAATAATTTATCTGAAAGCATCTCACTTCATGTTAAGTGACATTATGTTTAATGAAGGAAAGGATTTGGTCATATTAGTATGGTGCTGGGGTGAAATGCATTGGACATAGGATTTTTAAGGCTAAAGCAGCTGAAAGGCTCTGAGTCTCTATCACACTGATAATATGTAAATGTAAACATAAAGACTTTCGTACCCACAGCCCTAATCTAACTTGTGTCGTAGGTGTCGGAAACATTCACATCACGCACAAGATTACACCCTAAACTGGAAACACAAATTTCCTTTGGGGAGAATACTTGTTTCTATTGGGAATCGAACCTGAAGGCCTGGTTAGAAGGTGGATGACCCAACTAAGCTGACAGGCAGTTCAAGCAGTTGTTACTCTTTCGCATACCATCAGGTGAGATAGTGGTCAAAAGTTTGCCTTTATTGAATAAAAAAAAAAAACAATGAAACGGATGGACAGATTGTTCACACCATGAATTCTTATTTCTAAAGCAAATATAAACTGTGGGTGAGCCAGTGAGCGCAATTAGTAAATTATAATAATGCACTTTACCTGTTTTGTTTCACTTTCAAGTTCCAATATCTGTAGCGTAAGTGAGCTTTCCATAGCTGCCGATTCGTTGATGAGTGCATTTTCCTGTTCTATCCCACTTTGCGTTGTTACCTTTTGAGTTGAGTCTAGTTTCAGCAGCGCCTGCAAGTAATCATGCATCAAAATAAGATTGTAACCGAGATTGTCTGAAAGTATTTCAATGGAATGTATATAGACAGCTTGATAGTCTCTATAGGAGAACTTGAAAGATGTTTAATATAATACTGGCAACTGACGTAGATTTTGAGGTAAAAACAATATTTGTATGTACCGAAACATTGACAAATTACTGTAATAGAGCTTTTGATTAAATTTACAGATGCCAACTTTGGTAACCACCTCCCACTGTTTCTCCAGCAAAGACAGCTAGTTTTAATAAATTAATGAACACATATAGATGTCTTGTAGCAAATAATTATGTAAATCATGTAGCAAATAAAGTTAATCTTAATTATGTTAATGTTAATTATAATGAGCACCCAAAATTTAGGCCTAATTACCTACCTAGTTAGGCACCCACAGACAAGATTCTAATAAGGTATAGGTAACAGAAACAAGTGTTAAGATTGCTATGAACTATATCTTCTGGATACAAATTATTTTTTACTATTTCTTTTACCATACATAACCATAGTTGGCAATAAACCATTACAATTATCTGCATAACCCTCATCAACAAAGAAAAGGACTAACAAGTGGAATCACTAGAATTGGGAGAACCCAATAAATAATAACTAATAATAGCTAATAGAAATAAGCTGAATTAAAATTCCCAATTTCATGTTTATAACTAAAGAATGTTTCCTTACGAGTTCAATAACTTCAGCAAAAAAGTCAACAAAAGGTTTCTCGCAGAGTCATTATAATTATATTCACAAAAACTTTGATATTACATTTCAATCGTTCAACATTAGCAATGATATAAAATTTGTTTTTTTTAAGCATCATAGTTATTTTCAGTTAAAAAGTATCCTTGTATACATACTTAGACCAGACTTAATTCTTAAACAATAGAGAAATAACTTTGAAGAAAGTTTCTTTCTGATAATCTATTACATCAATTTAAAGATATGGAATGAAAATATAAATACTAGAAGTAGGGCCACTAGATATTGCATTAATTCAAACATTAATTCAAGAAAAAATATTTTGTATTCTAAACAATGTAGGTTATGATGTTAAAAATATATTCAGCCTTTCCACTCATGATTTTTGAAAGTAGTCCAAGACTTGCATATGAAATAGCAGATATAAATTCCGTTTCAGCTCTTCTTAATGAATCCGTTAATGCATGAAGAGTGAAAATAATTACAATAAAATGTAGGCCACTAACCTCTTGTGTGATGTCGAGTTCGTGTCTCGTGTTTTCGTAAAGGCCCTCGAGTTCGTCGCATCTTTGTTGAAGGGAGCTCTTCTCTTCTAAAAGCACCAGGCCTAGTTGTGCTGATTGTATCTTTTCGCTGCTGGCTTGGTCGAGTTCGCGGCTGAGCCTCTCGATCTCCACCTTCAGCTCTGCCACCGACAGCTCGCTTTGAGCCGTGGCTGCCATCGTGTGACAGTTAAACGGCCGCACGATATATCCTCATATACAAAGTAAATAATCACGGAAAACAACTATTAAAAACGTGTAAAATCAATTGTTTCTACATTCTCTCAAATTGCTCTCAATCTCAAAGGTATCAACGTCTTGACAGGTACTCTTTGTGTTCCTATCCTATGAAAATATATTCTACTAAAAAAATATTTCAGCCTATTATTGTGTCAATAAAAATAGTAACTCATAGAAAAATCAATTTATACCTTCCCAGTAAATAATTTATGTAATTAATACGGATTTTCAACAAAATAATGCTGTCTCCAAAATAATGTAATAGAATGAGGGAATTGGTTAATGGAACTTTATTTTCAATGTTGTGTCAAAATCGATGCCAAGTCGTAAAAGCGGATGACAGAATGAGGGAGTAAATCGACAGATAATTAATTCTTATACTGATACCTACATATATAAAATCGTATGTCTATGCTCCTGCCGGGAATTAAACCCAGGACCCACGGCGCGGAAGACAGAGACCTGTCTACTGCGGCAATTGGGTCGTCATGTATATTTATCGTTTTTAATTTTCTCCCATATTTATCCTTTGTTCAAAATATGGCAATAGCAAAGTGACAGATAGGATGACATTCAGATTTAGCAGATATTCCATTTCTGAGTAGAATTGTACGTATTAAAGTTACGTTTCGTGACACGCTATTCATAATAAATAATAATATAATATATTTTGTGAGAAAGGCAGGCCTAATTATTCTAAAATTAATGACTCCATCCAAAAGTTAAATGAAAATCAAATTGGTTATAAATTATAAGCAATTTGATTCTCATTTACCTTTGTTTTTTTTCAAAAATCTCTGATTATTTTAGAGAGAAGTGGAGTAAAGCATTATGTATACAAGCGGAGCTCCCTATGTAATAATAAAATGTGTAGTGTACCGGTTGGTACTGTTCGCTGGATTGAAGGGATGGTGGGCTTCCAGAGAAATGCATTTTTGCCAGGAGTATTTTCTTCTATTTTATTTATAGCTATATAGAGCTGGGTACTGAATGGTTCCATACTTTTTTTTTTCGAACTACATGTTGCTGGCTGTGTGTAGCCTATGCAGCGTCACCGGGCAAGAGGGCGAGCGCAAAAGGCGCTCAGCCGCAAAAGAGAGGGTGTAGGCAACTAGCACAAGGGCCACCTAGGAGGTATGAACCTCGTCTTGGACTGGTGCCAGGACAGGGTTGAGGAGGAGGGCCCGGGAGAGAAACGCCCCGGTACATGAGAGTACCGTTGATAGTGGGCCCTATGAATACGAAAAGTTCGATTAGATCGATTTCGACTAGAATTTGGAGAGACATGACGAGAGAATCTACGTCCCGGCGAGGACTGTTTAGTCTGATTGTGGTCTATGTACCGGGCGATCGTTACGCTGCCAACGTGATGGCGACCGCAATGGGATCGTCCGGGTCTTGAAGGATGTGTCGCGGACGGCGACTACGGAAGGAACGTGGGTCTATAGTGTCGATAGAGTAATCGGAGGCTAATGGTTCCATTTTTTTTTTCGAACATACTACATGCAGCTGGTGTGTAGACGACTGGCTGCTGTCTGGGCATTAGTGAATTCCGAACTGCTGCGTTGTCAGTTGTTGTTAAAGAGTCGCTTCTTGGGATGGCCGGTGGCATATTTGTGTTGTAGAGCAGTGGCGTATCTTCTATCTTCTGTGTGGTCCTTATCTTTTATCTTTTGGATACGCAAAGCTTGCTCTTCTGTCTTCGGCTTCTTTGGGCTTACGCAGGGCGTCTTCTTGGTGACGTTCAGCTTCCCCAGACTATTTCGGCTGACTTCCTCACTGGTTTCGACGATGTGCGTTCAATGTGGTTACATTGGTTTCCGTGTAGCACCCAACCCTTTTACCAGTTGTAAATAAAAAAGGTTTCAAAAGTTATATAACCAGAGAACTTGTTAAGACAAATCTAAACGAGTCCAAACTCGATGTGTGTATCTTGTTTAGTTCATCATCAGACCTGCTCCATGGTACCATATCATTTGTCACCGAAGATACATAAGTACGATATATCGGGATATACGTCGATTTATACGCTGGTCTAATTTAGCTTGCAAGATGTCGGTCTGTAACCGACAGATAGACAATGAGACAGGTGAAAGTAAATAAAAGCTTATATATAACTATTTCCTATTGACATTTATTTATTATACCAAACATCAAAATGATAATAAATTACATTTGTTATAAAAATACTATATATAATTACAATGTATTTCAATGATAACGATTATAACAAAATATATGAAATTAAAACAGTATTATAGAACAAAGGATGTTAGACATCGGCATTATAACTAGATTTATGCATCACACACTGTTTTAGTATTTTTTTTAAATAAACGGAGACTTATGCTATTCGTCTCATAATCATGTGATATTTAGACACATTATTTGTAAGTCTAGTCTCATATATGAGCTAGTTTGATTTTGAACTAACTTTAGTTCAGAAACCTACTTAGGTTTCTGTATACGGAACAGAGACAACTTGCGAATTAAAATTCTTACTTTTTCACGTCAAAAGCTACTATTTTACCATTGCGATGTTTTTGGGACTCGGTCTCTGTATATCAGACTTGTATTTAAGGACCACTGAGTTCAAACTCAGACTCTCACTTGTTCACATCAAAACTAATGTTTTGACGTTGTAGAGTTTCAGTACAGACTCAAAAACGGTATTTCAATATCAGAGTTATATACGTATTCAGAGACCACCGAGTACAACCTCATGCTTGCTCATATCAAAAATTCTATATGTTGAAATACAGACTCAAATATGTACGGTGTATGAATTTCAGACTTATATCTACGAGATAGCTTTGAATTCAAACTCGAACTAGTCTAACGTCAAAAACTTACTATACGAGAGTGACTTTTAGAAACCCTGAACTCAAAATCTCAACAATGTTAAATCAATAAGACAGTGAACATTGAAATGAAATAATCAGTAAGTTATGACAGAGCTTACGGCTGGTATTCGAGGATAATTTTCACAAAATCTGAATATTAATTTTTGACATAAGCAACTCTAAAATATATTCCATTATTAACTCAAACATTTATAGTGAGTGATCATGGTAGCTTAAAACTCGAAGATAGCATATATATATGCATATATATATATATATAGCTTTGGAATCTTACTAAAAATTATGGACAATGAATTGTATTAATATCAATAACAGATTGATAGGTAAAAAATGTAGTATAAATTCTAGTATATACAATTGTATAGTCACATAGCACATTAATGTTAGTTATCATCTATTAAAAAACAAAAACAATATCCAATATAGTGACTTTTATTTAAACACCCACAAAAAGATGTTATTTTTAATATCATTATAATATTACATGAATTAAACAAACGACGTATTAAAATAACGCACCCTTTAAATGAACAAATTATAATCAAAGACTTAATTATTATTTTCTATAAAATTATTATTATTAGCACCTGCACAAATATTTTACAGACCGAGACTCGAGGAATACAATTCTCAAACATATTTTTTAACTGTTTTGATTAACAAGGATTTATAAAAATCTGGTATGCGATAAAAATGTAAACATTCTCGTTGCTCATCACGTTCCAATAAATCCAAGTTAAACCTTACTTATATCTTACGGTAATTTATTAATTGACCTATTTATGTCACATCGAAAAGGAATGCTACAATTATTGCTGATATTTCACTAATTTCATATTGGAATGTCTAGCTTTCCATCTAAATTCATGCACAAAATTACAATTTTAATAACGGTATTGTCACTAAGAAATAACAACGATGATGAAATTTTAAACTTAATAACTATATAATACTAACTAAGTAGGTACATGATATTATCTAATATAATTATGGACACAAGATTTGAATTATTTGTACTAATCAGTATATAAAATATTAAAAATTTATTGATAATAATGTAATTCTCGAATATTCTCGATATTAATTAAACGTATAAGGAGAGTAATATGGCGTCTTTCATTATCATAGTAGTAGGGGAGCCCAAGCGGGGATTTCGGGATTTACTCAAGCGCGGCAGATTAATATACAGGGGGATACCTTGTACCCGGTTAAGTACCTCCACCAAATATGAGCACCATATATATGGCCGCACGTCAAGGATAAAGGATCAGATTAGTAAAAAAAAATTGATCATCAGAAAATCTCGAGCGCGTCAGATTAAGGTAGGGTGAGTTAATTACATGCTAAAAAGTGTATATTCCACTAATCTGACAATTTGAGAGTGACGTAAAGAAAGAGGAGGGCTAAAAAGTTGTAAAAAAAAAACGTCATCTCGACATTCTCGAGCGTGGCTAATTTTTTTTTTATTTTTAAGGAAATAATTCAAGGTTAACGAAAAATATATAATCTGACCATTTCAACAAGCCGAAGTACCAAAAATTTGTCGATAAAGTTTAATGCGTGCAGCTGCATGATACCTATATTCCCCTCTCCGCGTTTCTATTCTCCTCTCCCTCTTTCTCTATATATTACTCTCTTACTCCGTCCCTACTCTGGTTTCGGTTGCCATGACGCCATCACAGCAGATGACACAAGGTTTTAAAAAAAAAAAAATTTTTTGTCAGTTTAGGCGAATCCCTCTAGGTAATGGTCAGATTATGAGACAGCATGTCTAGGACATAAAGATGAACCATATATCGAGCCTTTTCAGCAAGAACATCGTAAGCGACACAAACGTCAATTTTGACTTTTTTTGATTTTCGTAACGACAAAGTAAATTCACACCTAATGCGCTGACTCCAGTGTCGAAATTCCTATAAATAACCGAGATAATTTTTATCGTTTGTGGGTAGCCTCGTATTTTTGTTTGGTAGAATCTATCTTAACCGACGTTTCAAAAACATACAAATTTATCGTAAATGCCAGTTCATGTCGCTTAAGATAAAAAACTCGCAATGTGTTTTGTTACATCACAAACAAAAGTGAAATTTGAGTCTATTTTCAACCATAAATTTGAATGTTTTATAAATGTGACACCGAAGGCATTTCAGCGCCTTCAACTTCCATGAATATCCTCACTGGTAAAAACATTTCAGAGTCTTCAACATTGAGAAATCTCCTCACTCAAGAGTGTTCAAAACCTATAATATCGAGGAATTTATACCCTCTTGGCGACGGTCATGGCATTTCAGTGCCGTCGACATCAAGTACCAGTGACTTTTCATCGCCTTTAACATCCAGGAATATCCTCACTGGCCACAACATTTCAGCGCCTTCAACATAGACAAATCTCCACACTCAAGAATGTTCAGAACCTATAATATCAAGAAATTTACACTCTCTTGGCGACGGTCATGGCATTTCAGTGCCGTCAACATCAAGTACCTGTGACTTTTCAGCGCCTTCATCTTCTAGAAATTTCCTGGTTGGTGATACTAATGAATCTACAAGTGACTCCAATGCTTCCGCCGAAATCGTTGGTTTAAAAGGCAAACGCAAAAAGAAACCTCTACAGAATAAATCTCATAGGTCAAGTGGTAGGAATAAAAAAGTACAACCTAACCCTTGCGACGGTAAAAAGTGCGGTAATAATTGTAGTGCTAATTTCAACGAAGAAGACCGGCAGCATATCCATGAACTTTACTGGGGTTTAGGGAACACACAGAGGCAAAAAGACTGGCTTTTGTCATGTGCTAGAAAATCAGATATTAAAAGAAAAAGATCGCAGACTAATTGTCGTAAAGTGACTTATAATTATTTTCTCCCTTATCAAACGGACTTTATTAAGGTATGCCAACAGTTTCTCCTTAAAACTCTTAATATTTCCCAGATGACAATGCGTTACACTTTGTCTTTCAAATCAGCCATCAACAAAACTAAACAAGACAACCGAGGGAAACAAACATCTATAAACGCTTATAGTGATGAACAATTTCAAGGAGTACGAGATTTCATATCCAAACTACCAGCTGTAAAATCTCACTATTGCCGGAATAAAACTATAAAGCTTTATCTTCCATCAGAATATAGGAACATTTTACACTTGTACAAAATTTATAACAGTGAAGAAGCATATAGACCAGCAGGTTACGTGAGTAAGGAAAAGTTCAAAAGAATATTTAAAACGGAGTTTAATTTAGGCTTTCACTTACAAAAGAAAGACAAATGCAATACTTGTGAAAAGGAAAAGTTGTTGAGTGATGAAGAGAAGATAACATTTGTAAATACTGAAGAGTACAAAAAGCATATTTCTGAAAAAGAGCTAGCGAAACGTAAATTTTTAAGCGACCAAGTAAAGGGCAAAACGAATAATCGTTTTTTATGTGTAAGCTTTGACTTAGAAAAAGTACTGACGACTCCTCACGGTAAAAGCGTATCTTTCTACTGTTTGAGATGAAATCAAACAAGGAGTTTCTTTTTCCCTTTTTATATTGCAAATTGAATTAATTACATTAAAGTTGACTTCTTTCTTGATGGATGAATTTTTTGGAGTGACCCCAAGCCATCGCTAGGGGGCAGCCTTCTCGCTGGCTTGACAGTTATACCGTAGGTCCAATGACAGAGCGGCGAAGCATCAATAATGCGCAACGGAGTGCGTTCCCGCCATAGGCTGCAGCCAATCGCATCACATCTAAGCTTAGTGGCGATGCACACTGACGTGATAAACACCAATCCGCTCGCCACACAGTTTGCGTTAGGAAATGGCGCGAACACTACTATATTCGAAAATTTGCATTCTACAATGAAAGCATCTATGAAAGTGGGACACGAAACGCTTATCTTATTATCTTTGGGATGAGTGCGAGGCAAAAAGAGGCTGCAACGATATTTGTACAGTGTTATTTCAGTACTTAAAAATGATTGATATGAAGCATGAACAGTCAGAAATTGCTTTGTATTGTGATAGTTGTGCAGGCCAAAACAAAAATAGGGCTATGTTGGCAATGTTATCATTTTTCATGAGTAAAGTAGCTACTTTCATTGAAGAAATCACAATAAATACCTGGTCACACAAACATGCCAGTGGATTCTGTATATAGCGCTATCGAGTCGTTCATTAAAGACAGAACTATTTGGGCCCCATCACAATGGCCGACATTGATAGAAAATGCACAAACGAACCCAATGAATTATATTACAGTGCCACTTAAAACGATGATATTTATGATTGGAAGCAGTTCGCTATTGCATACATACCAGCGAAGGTGAAAATACAGGTATCACAAATATCGACGGCTTCATTTCATAGAAATGGTGGCTTTTTTTAAAAGTCTTCCTTTAATTCTGAAAGCGCAGTTCAAAATGTGGACCTTTCATTAATAATAAGGTCTAGACAGAACTTTCAAATAGTGCAGCATCCTCCAAAAGCGTACACTAGTAAATTTAAAAATTTGAAACCGGGATTTGAAAAAAATTTGCGATCAAGGACTGATTCCAAACCGATATATAAATGAATATTTATCTTTGCAGTTTGATAATGATTGCCAAGATAGGTTGATGTCGGAAACTGAAGAAGATAATTTTGATTAGTTTATTTTAGAATAGTGTCGAGAAGTTCCTATTTTTATTGAGTACCTCTTCCTAACAGAAAATAATTATTAATGATAATTAGATTTAATAAATATATCCCTAAAGGTATTGTTAAAAGACAACTTGTTTGTATTTTTAATAAAAAAGTTGATTTATAAAAGTGTTTAATTTTTTCTTGTCTTCCAATCACTCGCAATTTTAACGTAACGTCCTTGTTTTGGTATCTGTTATGAAAATATGATTGAAGAAAAGTATCGTAAGCAACATTATTGACAAAACCGTTAGGTTTAGAATGATTCTGGTACATGATATAAAACATTGATAATTTATAATAAAAACTGGTAAAACAAGCATTTAAAAATAATGTATGATAATAAAAATATTCAAAAATAACCGTCTCCTGTAAAATTGTATAATTGTCGCTTACGATGTTCTTGCTGAAAAGGCTCGATATATCTTAATCTGACGCGCTTGAGTATTTCAAAATGGCGAATTTTTTTTACACATTGTAATAATGGCCACGAGTTTGCGTCACATCAAAATCGTCAGATTATTGAATTAGAGCTTTTTTTAGGTACAGTTAACACCCCATTAGAAAATCTGACGCGCTCGACAAAATTTTTTTTTTTTTCGTTTTCAACCCTTAAGTACGACCACCCCCATCATGAAAACGATCAGATTAACATATGTACATTATTAAAAATACGTAGGACATTGATGCTATCAATATCTGACGCGCTCGAGTATGCCCATGCAACAGTATTTTTTTACATTTTTGAAAATTTATAGCCGCTCCCCCCACCGATGAAAAGGTATACATATATAACATTTTTTTCTTCTTATCATCTAAGCTTTCCAACCCAATAGGTCTCTATGACGCTCGAGTAAATCCCCATTTAGCATCGTGGGCTCCCCTACTATAGTGAAGTTAAATTTCTTGGAAAAGTAATGATTTATATAAACTACATAAACATATGAATTATATAAACATAACAAACATTAAAACGTTACCTCATTAGTAAGCCGTTGAACTGGTTAGAAAGTAAGCTTATTTGCCGTTGAGTGATTGCAATAATATTATGTCTCATTTAATATATATTACGGCCAGCATCTAGCTGTATGAAATGTAATATTAAACATATATTTACTTTAAAAAAAAGGAGGAATGAAATAAATAGAACACAAAAGTGTTGTAGGCCGTAGCCGAAAAAAAAGTGCCCAGAATACTGGCTGCGAATTTTTTGTGCTAAATAAGAGCCAGCATTCTGGCCCTTACAACCTTAACCAACGTTTGGACACGTACTTGAAATATGACTACTAGATGCAAGTCACCACGGTTTCTACTATAAACGGTATGAACATAATAACCTCTATTAACGTCAGAATAGAGTTGTTTGAGGTTTTCTGCTTTGTTTGCACCCATCGCCAGCCTGAACACTAGACTCTGGAAGATGAGGCGGCGCCTGTTTATCTACACTATTAGCATCCTACATGGACAGCCCCATCGTCCAAGGAACTAGGGTCATTCAACCAGGTCTCTTGTCGTCATTCAATATTTATTTAAAATATATCTATGAGATTGAGCAAAACGAATGTAACACGTAATTAATTTAATGAGCAAAGTACTAAAAAACTTAAATATACATAAATGATAATTTTATTAGTACATACTGCAGTTTGATTACTGATAAACTGATTAAACTCATTAACATATATATTTTTAATTTAACTTTTTCTAAATATATATATTACAAAATGTTAAGTGCATTATCATATTTCTGTTGCTAAAACGTATATTATTAATCAACTTTCATCATAATAACAATTTCTAACCCTTCTATACAAACGTTATTTTTTGGACTCGCAAAACATCTAAAACCATTAAATCATGATTTATACATATAATACAAATTATAAACTATTTTATTTTAAGAAAATCTTAACAATTAATACGTAATTCTACTTGTACTGTTAGTAAATACACATTGAAAATAACATGAAACATTTTTACTATTAATTAAATGTTATTCTAATCGGGGAAGACAAACCGTTTTAAATTTATTTCTAACACTTTTCACAACAATGTTATTACAAAAATAACTATATAATATAAATTAATTATTCATAAACCTCAAAACTAGCAATTTATTTAGAAAAAATAATAATATACAGATTTAAATACACACGTTTTAATTTTCTTTACAATTCATAAATCTCAAATAAGATAAAAGCCTATAATAAAAACCTAAAATAAGTCTATAAATAACACCAAATTAGCATATATCTGTTACTGTTACCATTTATAACGTAGGAGTTACACATAAACATCGGATATTTACATAACATATACATATAACACATACATGTATTTTTATCTATAATTCATAAGTGAAATAGAAATTCGAGACGATTCAAGAGGAACCTTTACAAAAATCTATTTGAAGACTAACTAAATGTTATGTTAAAAATGTTGTCGTCAGCTTCAGGTCTTTTCTTGGATGAATATTATTATTGCTTTACATCAGGTGAGGTAGTGGTCAAATGCTTGCATATCGAGCATAAAAATCCTTATAACTTAGTGTGTGCTTCACCTTGAATCTCCTTGCAGCTCATTATCTTGACCCTACTAGTGTTATGAGTGATGGTTACATCCTAAATATATAACTATATTCCGCTCTATGCGCCATTCTTAACGCCAATAACCATTAGTAGGTTTTTTTTTAGTTTTCATTATTAATAGCGTTAAGAAATGGCGCATATAGCAGAATGGCGTTATAGACTTTTAACTATCACACTTTACTCTAAACGTCATTATAGATGGTTTGACCTTAGCTTAGCTCGATACTTATCATTTACTAGCCGTGCCCAGCGGCTTCGCCCACGTTAATTAAGTTAAAAAGTAGCCTATGTGTTATTCCGGAACTACCTACATTCAAAATTTCATCAAAATCGGTTTATTCGGTACGGAGATACGTGGTAACAAACATTCACACACACAAACTTTCACATTTATAGTATTATAGTAAGTAGGATAAAACTAATTCTTAAGCTCTCCGGAACAGTTGGCATTTCAATTTTATACGATTAGCTGACGCCACCGGTTTCGCCCTTGTGATCTTGTTAATAGGGTTTTTTCCGTTAAAATCGTTTCTTAGGACGTTTACTCCTCATAAACAATCTACCTGCCAAATATTTGCTTCATAGGTCAAGTAATTTTCGAGATTAGTCAGGCAATTAATAAATTCGTTTTATTGTCACATAGCCATAAAGGAATAAGAAACCCTTAATTTTTCTGCGTCCGCGTAGAAGTCGCGGATAGCAGCTAGTCCTATTAATATTATAAATGCGAATGTTTGTGTGCGTGTGTTCGTGTGTGTGAATGTTTGTTACCACGTATCTCCTTAAGTACTTAAACGATTTTAAAGAAATTTTGAATGTAGGTAGCTTATACTCTGGATTAGGACATAGGCTATTTTAATCATCATTAACATCAGCGGCGACTAGTTGTCAATAAACTAAGAATAAGTATCACGATTTATCATAGAATCATCTGTAACTTCGTTACATACACACAGATATCCAAAGTATATGACATTGGGATATTAGTATTGTATGACGATAATGAATGCATTTTGTTGTGTAAAAATAAAATAACTTTAAATTCTCCGAGCTGGAACAATTTTGTACTGACACTTTATTTGTCCTCTGTTACTCAAGCGCAAGTATATTGCTATCTCGCTTCATTTGATACGTATATCGTTAATGCGAGAGAGACATAAGAAACAATGGGTCAATACGAAATGAATCCTTTTTTGTTAGGGGCCGTACTACGTTTTACAAGAATTTAAATGAACGTTGCATACAATGACAGGAATACTTGTTAGCACGCTAGCTATTTTCAAATCGAAATGTCAAAAGGCGTAGTATAATGCGTACACAATTTACACAAACTACGAGTGAAACAAGTGCATGCGCAAATGAGACAACCCTATTTCGTACTTTGAGACAATATGTCACTATTCTTGTTTGACATTGATTTGCAACATTTGTTAGGAGTGTCGGGAGACAATACACCACGTTTATTTAAATCCTATGTGTTGGTTCACACGATGACACATCCAGTGGAGACCTCTTCCCGCGAAGGCGTTTTACTCCTCGGCGGCGTCACGTCAGTTTTGACAGCGGGTTCTGGCTGCACGTTGGGCGACTCTTTCCTCACCGACTGCTTCGACACCTCCTGGGCTTTCAGCGGCGGCGGGATTTTGGTTTCCAGCGGCGGTGGTGTTTTGAGATCCTGGTTAAGAGAGCCGGTGCTGGAGGTCCTGACTCGGGTTTTGACCATGGAGATGCGCCGCTCTCGCGTGTTGATGACGGATGTGAGGAACGGGATTTGGTTGCTGATCGCCAGCATGAAGGGCTTGTAGCCGAGACTGGAACAAAAGTAGCGCTTTCAGTAAATAAAAAATAAATCAGTAGATATTTTTGTGCTATTTTTTTGGCTTGATTAAGAGGATATATTTTTAAAATTATGATTCGAAATTCATACGATATACGCTTTAAACGGTTTATAATATCACACTAAGAGCCAGACGCACAAAATTGTGCTCCTGTCGGGAATCAAAATCAATCAAAATCGTTTTTACACATGGGCCCCAAAGAGGCACACAATCAAGCCCAGGACCCGCGAAGTAGAGAGCAAAGACTTGCTATTGCGCCGTTATGGACATGGCGGAGGCGTCGATGCTGACGTAACACTGTCATACACCACTCGATCTCGGTCCACGCGCAAATGTACTGTAGCACGCTGCGCAGGCGGCAATGCTGACGTCACACTGTCACTCACCACTCGATCTCGGTCAACGCGCATATGTCCTGGAGCACGCGGCGATGCTGACGTCACACTGGCACTCACCACTCGACCTCGTTCCACGCGCATATGTCCTGGAGCACGCGGCGATGCTGACGTCACACTGGCACTCACCACTCGACCTCGGGTCACGCGCATATGTCCTGGAGCACGCGGCGTTGCTGACGTCACACTGGCACTCACCAATCGACCTCGGGTCACGCGCATATGTCCTGGAGCACGCGGCGTTGCTGACGTCACACTGGCACTCACCAATCGACCTCGGGTCACGCGCATATGTCCTGGAGCACGCGGCGATGCTGACGTCACACTGGCACTCACCACTCGACCTCGGGTCACGCGCATATGTCCTGGAGCACGCGGCGTTGCTGACGTCACACTGGCACTCACCAATCGACCTCGGGTCACGCGCATATGTCCTGGAGCACGCGGCGATGCTGACGTCACAATGGCACTCACCACTCGACCTCGGTCCACGCGCATATGTCCTGGAGCACGCGGCGCAGGCGGCGCACGGCGTCGATGCTGACGTCACACTGTCACTCACCACTCGACCTCGGTCCTCGCGCATATGTCCTGGAGCACGCGGCGCAGGCGGCGCACGGCGTCGATGCTGACGTCACACTGTCACTCACCACTCGACCTCGGTCCACGCGCATATGTCCTGGAGCACGCGGCGCAGGCGGCGCACGGCGCCGATGCTGACGTCACACTGTCACTCACCACTCGACCTCGGTCCACGCGCATATGTCCTGGAGCACGCGGCGCAGGCGGCGCACGGCGTCGATGCTGACGTCACACTGTCACTCACCACTCGACCTCGGTCCACGCGCATATGTCCTGGAGCACGCGGCGCAGGCGGCGCACGGCGTCGATGCTGACGTCACACTGTCACTCACCACTCGACCTCGGTCCACGCGCATATGTCCTGGAGCACGCGGCGCAGGCGGCGCACGGCGTCGATGCTGACGTCACACTGTCACTCACCACTCGACCTCGGTCCACGCGCATATGTCCTGGAGCACGCGGCGCAGGCGGCGCACGGCGTCGATGCTGACGTCACACTGGCACTCACCACTCGACCTCGGTCCACGCGCATATGTCCTGGAGCACGCGGCGCAGGCGGCGCACGGCGTCGATGCTGACGTCACCGGCGCGCGCCGCGTTCGTCGTCCGGAGTACTGCGAGCGCGTCTCGCAGCACGATCGCTACTATGGCGGCCCATTCCACGCAGCTCGCTTCCGTCATCAGCTGGAGGAAGTATCTAAAGATTGGAAGATTTGTTACAAAAAAGTAGCGGAGCAATCGCTAGACGGCGATATACATTTTTGAACCAGGGGGTCTACGCAAATGTCAATGAAAATCATTCTAACGTTCTCGGATCGTTAGCCCCAGAGCTTATCGAGACCACCGTGTCAATGAGTACATGGACCATTTGCGTTTCTGGTTCTGGTTGTGTTTGTGTGAGTGAAGTGAATGTTTCCGGCACCCACGACACAAGTCATCGAACTTAATATGGGGCCGAGAGTGTAAAAGCGTAAAAAAAGCGAGTGTAATAGCCTAAGATACATCGTTATATTTGGGCGCGGTGAGTTAAAGCTCGGCCTGGTGGTGCAGGCGCTCCTGTAGTGTCCCAGCTGGCGTGTGATGTGTGTAGCTGGCGTGCGTGTGTGCGTGCGTGTGCACCTGAGCTGCACGTGCTGCGTGTGGTCCCCGCGCTCTGCCTGGTGGTGGTGCAGGCGCTCCATGAGCTGCGCGTACCGGCGCTCGTCGCCCGCCTCGCCCGCCCACGCCACGCCGCCCTCCGCCACGCTGCCCTCGCCCGCCGAGCTGCACACGACCGAACACTTTATAACATTTAGTTTTGGTTAGTATGGTAAGCTAAGTGACGTCTTAAATCCTAAATCTAATATGGCGGATGGCTCAAGATTTTTTGCACGCCTATGATATGGGTATCGAATGAAATGGTTTGCTGA
Source organism: Lomographa bimaculata (assembly GCA_948107665.1). Taxonomy (NCBI): domain Eukaryota; kingdom Metazoa; phylum Arthropoda; class Insecta; order Lepidoptera; family Geometridae; genus Lomographa; species Lomographa bimaculata. The sequence goes on along the minus strand of OX403601.1, from coordinate 13,409,477 downwards.
GAAGAATGCGAAAAATTGCTTCACTTAAAATTCCGTTATTAATGTTGTCCGAAATATACATATGGCCAAAATGGCGGAACACCCAAGATAGGAGATTAGTTATTTTTAAGCACTTCTATAATACCCCATATTATATCAAATGAAAGGGTTTGCTGTAAAAATTACGAAAAAGCTTGTTTATAAAAATGTTTTTTTACTATTAATGTATACAATGTTAAGGAAGGACATACAGACGGCGTAGACTTAGTAAAAGACTCCTGCTTGCTCCCTTCGGTTAAAAACTTTGAAATAAAGTGTTACCTGACAGGGCCGGGTGACATGGGAGCGCCGGCCATGGGCAGGGCGGCACGTAGCGGCAAGCTCATGTACCCACTGTCGCCGCACTGGCTGTCCGACTCCGCTGACGGACTGTATGAACCTGAGAAAAATTAAGTAGTAGATTATTAACTAGGAGCTGTAAATTTCGTTCTTTTACTTCTGCTGCCATTTCCTACTGGAGGTCGGCTATCATTAAGGGTATATATACGTATATACAGCCATTCGAAAAGGGATCTTGTGCTTAGATTGAACTATGTTCGAATGGTTTTCAGCCACGATGTACGCCTTCTTCCGAGTTTTCTGCAGCCTTAAAAGCGGAAAAAATGGCGGTAATGAAATGCATTTTCGAATGATTCATCAGCACTCGAAAAAGTATTTTTTAACTACTTTTCCAGCAGGTGTGATGAAAAACATATTGTCTGTAACGCACTCAAAATTTCAGTGACTTGAAACTTAAGAAAAAATTGTACGTACTATTTGAATTTATTTGCTTGTTTGGTTTAGGCGCTATATGTTTTTGATAAAAAGATCGGACAGAAAAACGGACGAAATGCTAAAACTCCACAAATTCCTCAATTAACGCCATCCTGTACTGCGGAATAATTGGAATAAAAAGAGTATCACAGAAAAATTACATTTGTCTACCGTCATCAGCCGACTCCCCGGAGTGAAAGATTACCAATTACCTAGTTAAACTTAATAATTAAATGCTGCTCCAGTTTTACTGTACAAATAGGGCAGAAGTTATTAACTGTTTAAGCTAAATGCCGTAACTTTGTGTTCAACCGCGGGAGATCCCTGGTAACATGTATGTTATATAACAGGTTCTTTGTGAACTTACAGCCCTGCGGTGAAGACCAGCCTCTTTGGTCAGTGATTTAATTGCGGCGTCATTGTTTTATAAAGAGGAAATAAACGCTTTGATTGATAAACGCTTTGTTTGATAAACGCTTTCACATCCCCACACTAAGTTCGATGACTTGTGTCGAGGGTGCTGGAAACACTCACATCACACCCAAAAGCAGAAACAAAAAAATTCCTTGAGGAGAAAACTTGTGTTCCCGCCGGGAATCGAATCCAATACCCCTGTTTAGAAAGCGGGCACGCGCCCAACTACGCTTACGAGCAGTTTAAATTCATACAATTTCAATCCTTACTTGTGACTACGCTGCCTTTCCTCTGCATATAATGTTCAACATCATGCTGCAACACGGGATACGGCCAGTTAAAGTCTTCGTGCAGCCTCTTGAGACAAAGCACCGCGCTGTCTACTCTAGCTGCCCTCTCCCTTTCGCCGGCCAGCCATGCCACCAGATGCAGGTCTAAGGAGGCCGCCATCTTGCCGAGGGAATGCAGCCGCGCGGTGGACAGCAGGAGACGCGCGTGTCTTTGTATCATCATGTCTATGAAGAAGTCTTCAGCTGTACCGCTGTACGAGTCCCTGAAACGTAAATTAAAAATTAGTTACAACGTGAAGTTATCGCAATGTTACAATTAAATACAAAAACTGTTAGTTAAAAATTATTATGACAAATAGAAAATAACGTGAACGTTTTCACACTCACAGCCCTACAGTAAGTTCGATGACATGTGCCGTGGATGTCGGAAATATTCGCATTACACACAATCACACTCAGAAACACAAATTCTCCTTGGGGAGAAAACTTGTGTTCCCAAAGGAATCAAGCCTAATATCCATGCTTAGAAGGCGAACACCCAATTAAGCCAACGGGCAGTTAAAATTTAAAAGTCGGTAAAATTATAAATATGCAGTTTGTATTAAAGCGTGTAAGTATGTTCACGCTGTAATGACTTTGGATGAAATTTGGAATGCTTATACTTAGGATTAACACATCTAGGCTACTTGATTAGACTATTTGCTAATGAACGCGAGCGAAGCCGCGAGGTACGGCTAGTCAATTCACCGAGCGATCGCGAAGCTTCTCTGTTTCAGCTCGGGCAAAATTGCTTTCATATGTCACGGATTTCCGGTTGTTCTCCTGTAAAGGTCGCATTTCACAACCGATTCTCGTGAAATTTTGCTGGTGCGGTAAATATATAGAATTCTTTTGTCGAATCAGTTTTTGAATATTTTTCAAACTGGCAAATATATGGGGGTCGAAAACGTAAACAAACTTATTCCAGCCATTTTAAAAATACGCGAGATTTCACCTCACAGAGCCTAACAAAAATCAAAAACAAACGCATTAACACTCACAGCCCCACACTAAGTTCATAAACTTGCACCGCGGGTGCCGGAAACATTTACATATCACACACACAATCACACCCAGAAGCACAAGTACTGGCACTAATAGCACTGGTAATACAAGTGATAGGTACCGGTCGGCCCTGTTGGGCACGGACTTCTTCCTCTTGACGGCGGCGGTGGCGCGCGCGGGCGGCGGCGCGGGCGGCGCGGGGGGCGGCGCGGCGTGCGGGGGGGAGGGCTCGCGCGGGGACACCGTCGTGCTAAAACTGCGCCCGCGCCCGCCCGCTAGCTGCCGGGACGAATGTCACACTGTCGTTACCGGTATCTTTGTTCCCCTAACTGTCTTCAAGTCTCCAGTGAATAGGTATCTAGGCGACGTGTCACTTCGGCCGCATCATCACTTTCCATCGGGTGAGATAGTGGTCAAACGATGTCTATTAAGCACAAAAAATTTTAAAGTTTCATTAACGCATTCGACATTTGCGAATGCATGCTTGATGCTAGCCGTTGGTAGACATCATAGCTTTCTATCTGGAGTTTTTGGAGAGATAGCGGACGATTACTTGCCTATCGGGCAAGTTTTTGGCTCCGCTTTATAAAAATTGAAAATGTTTGGTAGCCAGTATTGATAAAAAAAATCGATTAGTTCACTTACGATTAAGTCTCACACTATTTTATTTATTTCGTCGATCAAACAGCGTTACATGACATAATATAAATATTAAAGTTATTATAAATAAAGTAAGCCCAGAAAAGGATTACACTAATCAATTTCACATTTACAGTTAACAAACTAGCGCAGTACAGAGGTATTCCGTATTGCATTGCCAGTATATTAATTTGACGGCAACATCATTATGATGTTGCAATAATTTCATATATTTTTATAAATGTATAAATTATAGATAACTATTATAGAAAATAGTTTGGAAAATCTATTTATATGAATATACATATCAAATATTTTGGAAATACCTCTGATGCTTTATCTGGAAAACGACTGCATCGATTTTGACCAAACATAGTTTGAACACCTACGATCCAGTCACCTTTCAAAAAAACTATATCAAAATAAGTCCAGCTGTTTTGGCACGACTCATTTTGATTTAGATTCTCACATGAAAACTAGTAACATTTTTTCTTCGGGGGTGGAAAGTACTAACGAACTTCTTCTCAGGTGCTATCAACAAATTTTTAACTATCGTTAGTCCTTCAGGACTACGATTTGAGATTCACGTTATCACAGTTTATAAATATCTTCTTTAAGAACGTTGACATGCGATTGACTGCACAATATAAGTCTAGCAGATTTCTACAACATATATAGGTACCTATATTCTGAAATTACCTGCATGCTGCCAAGTATCACGGACAAGTCTTCTGCGTTAGGGCTGACTGTCTGTGATTGTACTATCTGCCCGTACTTGGCTTGAACATTCACAGAATTTCTCGGCGAGTCTACGTCGTTTGGATCTGTAATGCATGAGGTACAAATTTAACATCATCTCTGATTTTCCGCGGTTGCAGTCCAGATTTTGCCGGAAGACGGGCAAACAGGGTGTAAGAGGCTCTTTCAGGCCCGTGACAACAGTTAGGTGAATCCACCGAGCCCAAACTCGATGAGTTTATTATGTTTAGTTCCTATCCACCCTATCCTAAGCTATCTTCCGTCTCCATCATCAGACTAGCTCCATGGTACGATATCATTGTATTGTCACCGAAGATACATAATTACACCAAATTTGGGTCTAATCGGACATCGGGAAGGGGGTCTAATTTAGCGTGTAAGATTTGATTACAGACCGACAGATAACGGGACAGATGTATCTAAATAAAAACTTTTAAAAAGTAAACTTATAACGCCAGTTTATACAGTATAGTTTATACAGCGGAAAACCCTTCACTCACCGATAGCTCTGAGGAATCTGACGAGATCCCTTGCGAGATCCCATCGCTCCTGCTGCAGCGCTGTATCCAATAACTGTGTCGCTAGTTGTCTGCTCACTGCCGAGCTTTCCAGGTTCTACGGATGGAACAATCATCATCAGCGCGATGCAGAAGGCACGCGAACTGCCACCGATTTTTATAAAGCAAAAGATTTACTATCAACTAAGACTATGAAGGAACTAATTGTTAGTTTTATACTAAAGGATTTTGTTAAAATAGGAAAACAATAGCAGATAACTTTGGCATCGGCTCAGTTATTCTGGTTTTTTGGTGAAATGAATGATGATCTTACAAGCTTTTAAAAACTACGTATTATTGTAATCTACTGTTAGTGATTGAAAAGTTCATACGGCTTCTTCCGGCTCCATCATTATACTATGTTTAAGTATTGGGTATATCTACATACACTTTTAATTAATGAATTAGATGTAATTCAATATTGTTAATGATGATATTTGTAATACAAAACTACACCATGCAGTGTATTTCTGTAATAAGCAAGTATTCAAATACCGTATCTGCTATAGTTATTTTAACAAGTCTACACCCACTACCTATACTACTACAAAAACACATAAGAACATGTACCTTTCGAATCTGCAATATCAAAATAGTATTACTTTCAAACAACATGTAAAGCATACGAGTACAAAAGATATCACATTGATAATAATTATTACCTGTAGGATTATAAGGTAAGAAGCGGCAGTGTCGAGCATTTTTCTGTGTAAGCACTCTTGAAATAACTCTTTCGGTTTGCCGGCAGCTGAGAAAAGATATGCCCATAGAGCGATCTCAGTCTTTCTCGCACATTGAACTACTGTCTGAAAAGAAAAAGTCTGTTATAGCAAAGATTACGTAATAGTCCTAACAATTTTCTAGCAATATGTTGCCGTTACATAGCCCTTGATGTGATAACAGGTCATCATATACCCTAATACAAAAGTAAGCGCACTAAAAAACTATCGGCTTGAAATTTGGTTAGCAGTACTATTGCTAGTTAATTTGACAAATTCAAGACTGGCTTGCATTATATCCGTTTTATCACACAAAAAATATGCAATAAGTCAACCAACTTATTTATTAACAAAGTGCCGCGGACCACAAATGTGGAAAAATTGAACCTCCGTTAACAAATACATTTGTAAGATTTCTCGCGTGTCGGCTTGAGGTGGGCACATCTGTATAGCAACAGTAAATAAAACGAATTGGTTTCCGTTTTTAATTATAATAGCCGGGCATATGAGACAGTAGATCTTAAGTTTTGGGATGAAGATATTGCAGAGCAATGCACGCGGGACTTTGTTGTTCAAAATTCCAGGTAATTGATATGCTTGAGCGTTTACTTGACTCCTATGATAATAAGAAGAAATAATCCACTAGGTAATTATACCTATACGCGGGTCAACTCTACGGAAATAGTATTAGAAACTACTAAGAAGAACGCAGAGAAAAGTGAGTGACTATACTAAAAGTAAAATGGGTAAAGTATAATTGAAGACATTTATTCGAATACGTAATTAATAAGAAGGCCTTGTTTCATTTGATTGAGATTTATAAGAGTTATATACTATAAGCCGAGTTAATTTAAGTGGGCTTAGTTTAGTACATAATATATCACCTGTAGTTGTAAAAATAGGTTTCAATAATTGATAAAATTCGTAGGTATTACTCATTATTATTAAAAATCTTGGTCGATTACCGGAATGACCTTTGAGCCGATTTCTCGAAAAGGAATGATGAAACAAATTGCACGATATTCAATTTCTCAGTAAATCAAACATGTTATGAGCAATATCAGTTTGGACAATTATGTGTCTGAGATACCAGAGAATCAAGATTTGTAATTATTTGTAGGGGCTACAAGGAATAAAAAATCATCTAAAAGTCTTGGAGTCTAAGTCTTAATCCACCTCGCTGGTCGGTGTGAGTTGATGGACGACGCATGTCCTAAAATTTTATGATTTTTAGACATGCTGCTGCTGGATTTTTCATGTTTTCCGTCACAGAGGCTTCCTTTTTAGAGAGAGAGGGGCTGTGAGTGTGAATGCGTATAAAGTTATTACAATAGGTAGGACCGAGCGGAATTCAACCAGGGCGCGTAAGATTTAAAGTCGCTCTTGTAACTCCGTCAAATATCGCACGGTGGGGTCTTTGCTCTATAAAAGTACGAATTAATTTTTCACACCTATAGCCCCACACTAAGTTCGAAGACTTGTGTCGTGAGTGCCGGAAACATTCACATCACTCATTCAAATCACACCCAAAACCAGTAACACAAATTGTCCTTAGGGATGAAACTTGTGTTGTCACTGGGAATCAAACACCCGATAACCGCTGCTTAGGAGGCATATGCGCAACCAACTATACCGATGGGCAGTTCAAATTCAAAGTTTACATCGCAACAAGTCTTTGGTAACTCATCGATATGTTCTAAGTTTGGGCAATCGGAATACCCTGATTTACTTCACACTTCATTGGCAGGTCAGTGATCCTCTGATTCATTGCAACGACTTAACGCAATGTGTTATTCAGTGAGGACAGCAGTAATCAGGAAACGGCTGGCAAAAAAATAGATGACTACATACAAATGACAGCAGTTCGGTGCTTTGTTTTTTACGAAAGCCAAAAAATCTATACATCCATTTATCTCCTATGCCATTGACTTTTTTGAATTGTATGGGATGTTTCTAGCAGTCACGGGCATACATTTTCGATCTTAGTATAGATTTATGAGTGTGAAAGCTCAAAATGAGTATATTTTACGTGATGACTGGCGATAGATTTATCTCTCCTTTTCATTATTTTTAAGTAATTTCCACAATAATTCAAATAATTAGCATTTTTAAAAGTCTGGGATCAAACCAGCATCTTTCGCTGTACAAGCCAAGCGGTCTCCAGCTGGATCAGATTTGCTTGTAACAAACCGCCGAATTCTTTCTTCACAGATACATCAAGACAATATAGCAAAAGTGTCTCATGGTGGGTTTTCAAGCTTATCTATCATCTGGAGTGTAGTAAATAAGTAACTTTGTTCCAAAAGTGTATTAAAAGTATTCCCTGCACAAATTAGGCAAATTTTCTTACCTGCAAATAGACAGGGAACTCGTGCACAAACTCGATGATGCTTGGTAACTGTGCATCAGGTATTGGCTCCTTACTTGTCGCTTCTTCCTCCAAAACCTCATGAAGCAATAGCTCCAAGGAGTGTGGGAAGTAAGCGAGCTGCGAGCAAGACCGGGCTATCTCCCAGGCGTGGTAGCCAAGGTTTCTACGGAGCAGCTGGCGGAGAATTTGGTGCAGGTATACTTGGCTCTGAAATTGTAAAACTGTCTTATATGTTGATAATGAAGTTGTACGTTTAAAAAAACTAGAATTTCATGAATAGTTTATTAGAATATAATGACGTATTTTCGTGTAAAGACGCTATCTTGAGTATATGACCAGTAAAAAATACGTTTACAAAAAAATAATAGTGATCATACCAATATCATAATTCTAAAGTTTGTTGTCTCTCTATATCTGGAAATAAAATATGTTCAAGAAACTAGAACAGGCTATATAAGCACTGATTTATCCTGATTGAGACGGTCGGATACGCAAATGTATATTATTTTGAGTTTTGCTTCTGCTAGGTTAATTCTAAAACAGTCAATCCCACTACTATATACATACATGCAAAAGTTTGAATGTGCAGATGTTTGAAAGTATATTTGGATGTTTGTTACTCAATCATGCCAAAACACTAACACTAAACCTGTATTGGTATTACACAAAGGAATTCGAAAAATTGAATAGCCTGTCACTCTGAGACGTAAAGACCACTTACCGTTCGGTTGACGACACAGAAGGGCAGGGAGAATACTGAACTGGAATCCGAAGCATACAATGTCGTATCATTTTCAGCGCCCAGTAAGATAGCGTCGTCAAACAGTATAGCTGTCAAAGAAAACAGAACTATTAAGAATCAGCAATTCACTTCATATTTTTTTGGAAATTTGATTTTTAGACATTGTTTTACCCATCCGTTTAATGATTTTTATCTTTATTCTGTATTGTAATTTATTTAAGCGAGTAATCGGATAGATCGATTCGATCTTTTTTAGCATGGTTCAACTTCGATGTCGCGTAGTATTGAAGCACTACTCTTCTAAAGTTTCTTCACAAAAGCTATAAAAATTATGTCGAACAAGACCATACAACAACTCAAACTTAATTATATAAACATAGTAGTTATTGATATAATTAAATTCATTTTTTTACCCAAAGATACCAGCTTAAAACATCAAATGATAATCTTACTGAGGGGATAAATGTTGAGATGGAAAGGCAGCATGATGCGCTTGGCCATGAACGTATGCCGGCCGGAGTCAGGGTATCTCGACGCGTCGCGTGGTAACAGTGGCAGCCACACTCTGGCCCCAAGAGTTCCACACCAGAGCCACAAAGCGCGGGAAAGCTGTGTTTGTGACGCACCCGGCGAGCCACCACAAGCCCAAACACTTTCGACGCATGACGCTAGGACGGTCGCTGGGAGGCAGCTGTAGGCCTGCGAAGGAAACGAATGCCTGATAATAATATATTTGTATTCCCGTAACATATCGCATGTTAAGTTAATCATCTTAAGTAAAGGAATCTAGTATATATTGTCATATTTATGTTCGTAAATTAGCTCATAAGAAAAACTTAAACACAGACGAAAGGGATCTTACAACATTTACGTCTTTGTTACCATTAATTAATTTATCGATAATAAGATCGAAACGTAAAAAAATCTCTAATTGAATAATACTAATGTTTGTGATCGGGTGTATGTGAATTTGAATTAAATTTAGTGCTAATATTTCATGTGAACACGAATTGTGAGCATATATCCCTATTATCTACTATTCTTCTAAAAATAATACATTTTGAGCCCACTTAGTGGTAAAAGAGAAGGAAGATGATGATGATATGAGCTGCTTTTCATCCCTTTGACGCAGGCAATGCTGCGAGGCACAGCTTGCATACTGTTTGTCTATATTCCAAATTACATAAGATTACTTTTTTACGGTAGGTTTAACTTGATGTTAGAACTAAAGCAACTAAACAGTGTCAATGGTAATGATCGTATTGACCGACATCCGCACATAGCGTGCACAGCCGTGGACCCTGCGACTGGTTTACGACTTCACATGTTCACGCATCGTTGCAGACCAAGTGGAGCAAATCGTCACATTACTGATTCACACAGATTGCGTCAAGGCGACATGCATTGCGGACCTTCTTGGTATATTATTGCCAACAAATAGTCCAAAGACGACAAAAGTGGGATTTATAAAACAATAAATTAAAACTCTTCCGAATCGTTTTATCATTTTCTTCTAGAGATTATTTACTGCAGGCCTCGGTGTACATTAACATGCGTTTTCACCTTGCGAAGGCTGTACTATGAAAATGAGGATGCCTGATGCAACCCCTCACGCTTGTTGTTACACCGAAGTGCGTTCGCGCTAGCGTGAAACATACCACATCCGCCAGAAGACGTCAGGACGGCCGATCGCCTATAAATAAACTCATTTTGCTCCTTCTCATCCAGTACGCTTTATCCGCAAGAAGTTAGAGCATCTACGTTAAGATGAATTACTTCACGGCGGTCGGTGTTCAATATTTTAGTTTTTATATAAAGTTTCAAATATAATAACTCAGTGAAGTGCACGTTTGAATGTTGCAGATATGGTGTCTTTTGGCTGTGGCAGCATCTAGCACGGCGAGCGGCGGGTTAGGATACGGCGGCCTTCTATACGCGCCGGGACATGCATCTGCCGACTATTATGTGAGTACTCACGTAAAGCTTCATTATATTTGGAAATAATATTTGGGCATAGTAAGTAATACGTTTTTGTTTTCAGGCGTATCCCAGGTACGCTTTTGAATACGCCGTGAGAGATCCTCACACCGGAGACAACAAGGCGCAATGGGAGAAACGGGACGGAGACGTAGTAAGAGGTAATAAACTCACGTATAAGTAACGGAAGAAATGAATTAAAAAAAAATGTGAATACATAAAAATATTTTTTTCTAGGTGCATATTCGCTAGTGGAACCGGACGGCAATCTCCGAATAGTAGAGTACTGGGCAGACAGCAAATCAGGGTTTAACGCTGTTGTGAAACGCGTTGGGCCTAGCCTGCACCCAACAACCCTTCCAGTTGCGCCCATCTACAAAGCACCAATTCCAGTTCTGAGCTCTGGTCCGGTTGTAGCTCCTATTTCTGTCGGTCCGATAGCTAAATACAGTGGACTCGCAGGGGCACCTCTGATCACAGGCCCGCTGGGTTATGGCGGCGGCGCGATCTCGACCTCGTCTCTTTACAAGGCGGCCCCCATAGTCGTCCCGGCACCTGTAGCTCCAGTGATTGCTCCGATCGCGCCGTTGCCTATTATCAAACCAGCACCCTTACCTTACGCGCTACCTGCGCCAATTATACCTGCGCCTTTGATAAAATCAGTACCGTACATAGGAGGCTCTTATTATAATTCTTTGCCGGGACAGATCCTACCAGCGGCGCCCGCGCCGATACTGAAAGGGCCGGTAGGCATTCCTGCTGTTAGTCTGGGAGAGGGGCTCCTTAGAGGGTACCCAGGAGGATATGATGGCCTAGGATTAGCAAAAGGAGGCTATGGCTACGGCCTGGGCGCACCTAAGGGTGGACCAATCTTGCCTCCATTGAGTGGTGGATATGGAGGATACCACTGATATGATGGGCTGCAAGATTTGATACCAATTAACAAAAAGTTTTTCGCTGCCCATTTTAGACCCTACAGCCATAATTGTTATGTCCTCAGCATGATCTTTGCGATCTCAGAAGATCTTGCGTAATAGATTAATTTATTATTTATACATATTGCTAATGTTAAGTCAGACGAGAAATGTTCGAGCACAAATAAAGCATACGCCACCGTGTGGTTATAACAGTTTGTTTTATTGAATCCTGAATTAAATTCGAACTCCCAACCATTATATAATTTTAAGTAATTGTAATGTTTAAAAAAATATTCAAATTAAGCAAAGTTATACTTACCCTAATATAACATAAATAATTAAACGCAAGAAAAGCTTAAAAAAACCGACTTCACCGATTTACCTTCGGAATCTTGATCAGATTTAATGTGATAAACATGCATTATTGACTATAACTCAAAAACTACTGATCAGATCTTGATCAAATTTTCAATGGGACCACATGAAAAGCAACAGCTTTCAAATAATAAAATAATCATCAAAATCGGCTCACGACGAAAGAAGTTATGAGGTAACTTTTGAAGTCGGGTAAACGAGAACATCGTCAAAGTAGAAGAAGAATAGAATAGAAGAGAGACTACTAATCAGATCTTGATCAAATTTTAATAAGACCAATTAGAAAGCAACATCTTTCAACCTAAAGAAAAAATTTCAAAATCGGCTCACGTAGAGAGAAGTTATGAGGTAAAACACATAAAAAAATAAATAAAAATACAGTCGACTTGAGTATTTCTCCTTTTTTGGGAAGTCAGTAAAAAAAATAACCGACGTCTTCTATGACGGCTTACGATACAACTTTTGATATAGCTGTCTCGTATTTCTTAAGATACTATCTTAGATAGTGTAATAATGTCAGAAAGAGAAGAATGAAACTAAGTATGTATTTTGATTTAGTCTTTCTTCCACGACCCTTGAAAAAATTGGCAAGGTTAACCAATATATTAACAAGGAAACTTAACTATACAATAATAATAAGAATGTATGTACACCTCATCTAATTAATACTTTTCTTACGCATCGTAATAAGTATGTCGTGTCATATGCAGTCAGATGGAAAAGAGGTGACGGAACTAGTCACACAGGTCCTAATGATGTTCCAGTGTATAACGCTTATAAAAGGATTGTCTAACGTCTACAAATCATTCTACATTTCAACAGCTCACTGACAAAATGAATTCACATTTTGTGGTAATTACTAATTTGCAAAAATATTTGTTAAAATACCATTACATTGCAATAGGCGTGTTACAGATAAGTTTATCGTCACCTACTCCAGGGTTTTACGAAATGTGTCAAAGTTAAAATTTAGCATAGCTAAATAAGGCTTACAATTCTTAGCAATGCTACCCATACTTATCGAAATGACGGTGTTATTTGAACTAAATATTTTTTTCATGTCAAAAATAACAATTTAGCTTTTAGCTACTCCAAGACTTGTTATTGAGGTAGCCCGATTCACTAGAGATCGCGTCCGCGAAAAGCTCCTCGACTTTAGGATCCTTCCTAAGGGAAAGTAAATATCTCATGATGTAGACCACATCGATGGGAAGATCAAACTCCGTCAACAAATGTCATAGTATTAATAATATTGTTTCAATTAGGGGAACGCCTTTTCGGAACAACTTAACAGCAGGTCGCGCTCCAGTCCTGATTGCGCATCAGCACTGGAGCGCACCTGGTAGTGCGTATCTAGTAATTATTTTTGGAAATTTTTGAGTAAATAGATATGTTCCAGGCAAGCAGACTAGAGTAGCTCTAGTCTGCTTGCCTAGAACATATTGTATGTATTTACAACTTGAAACGCATCAGTGCTTTTCGTCTGCTGAGATAGTGGTCAAATCTTTGCCTATGACGCAATGCACACGGGGGACGTATTTGACCAAAGTTTTAGCTGGCACTACAGATGTTATCGGCAGGCGTGAACTATTATGCGAATGACTTGCTTTACAGCTCCGTCAATAGGTTTTTTGATAGCCGTTTGGACAATATTGTTGTAGGAAATCTAAAGTACAACGGTTTCACCCTTCTGAAGTTGGCATTCCGTGCACCCATTTGCATGAACTTCCGAATGGCATACATACATCCGTTGTTTAAACTGTAATTACAGTAAATTAATAAATCATAGTTTTCTGTAGCACGCTAACAAAGTAATGATATTTGAAGGTAGTTCATTAACAATTACTCCAATTGTACTTAACAATAACTCCTTTTGTTTTTACAGGCTGCGTTTGGCATAGTGATAATAGCAGCTTCAGTCAACGGTAGCGCAATAGGCGTAGTCGCTCCAGCACTTGTTACCACCGTTGTGAGTATTAAGTACAATACAATTTTAAAAAAAACTTATTCACACTCACAGCCCCGCACTAAGTTCAAAGACTTGTATAGTGGGGGCCGGAAACATTTACATCACACACACACACAAATACACGCAGAACCAGAAGCACAAATATCCCTTGGGAAGGAATTTGCGCTCCTGCCGGGAATCGAACCCAGGACCCACAGCGCAGAGGGCGGAGACCTGTCCACTGTGTCATGCGTGATATATACTATTCTTGCTAAAATAAACAAGTGTTAATAGCCTAAAATGCTACTGATTAACATTACGCTATCATCAGCATTATTAGTAACCCCTGTAATTTTGATTTGTAACTCTCAAAGACATATATAGTATTTTAAATATTTCTGAATGCAGTTCCCTGAAATGGTTGAAATAATACTCTTATATAAATAATACTCAATAATACTTTTACAACTACGACCACCCACTTTTTTAAATACACTGTTTCTTTTATCTGGAGATGGATATGTATAATATTATCCGGTTTCCCTGCAATCGTAGTTCTTTACATAAACGGAACCTAAGCGTAAGCTACATGTTTACTAAAATTTTATGATATTTCAGGAGGATCATCCCCGCTATGCCTTCAACTACGCGGTAAACGACCCAAGTACACACGACAACAAAGCCCAATGGGAGCTTAGAGACGGCGGTAACGTCAAAGGTTCATATTCCCTCATGGAGCCAGATGGAAGCATTCGCGTCGTGGACTACTCTGCCAGTGACCACGCTGGCTTTAACGCGATCGTCAAGAAAATTGGACCTAGTTTACATCCTCCAGCGGCGCCATTGGTAGCAAAAGCCGTAGGGCCTCTTAGCTCCGTTGTAGGACCTATAAACTACGGGTTTGGCGCAGCTCCGATCGTACCAGCTCTATCTCACGCTGCATCGCTTGGACACTGGAGCCTGCCTTGGGATCCCATTACACATTCCTTCGGAGGATGGGTCCCACTAGCAGGGCCCTTAATCCTCCCATATGGTCCACAAGCGACGGTATACAGCAAGAAAGTTGTCAATGGAAAAGTACACAGATGGGCGACTGGGCCTATCTCCCTTATCGGACACAAAGTGATTATCAAGAAAAGGCACCATTAGACTTCATAAGTGGCGTTTTTATGGGTAGTGTTATGGTATATCTATCTTAAGACTTCTGTAGTTAAGGTAGAATTTAATTATAGAAACGTGAAGATTTATTGTTTTCGAGCATTATTACAATAATATGCTATATTAGTAGTTATTACTACGCATTACGCTCGGCTAGTCTTTTTTTTTTTTAGTCTTTTTTGGGTGCTATTGTTATACGTGTTGGAATGTAAATACAAAGTATGTTTCAAGTATTTTAGTCATTACTTATCCTACAGTTCCTACTAATTCTACAGTTAATGTAGATGTAGATTATGATTAATATTATAAGTACAAAAAAAAACTAAATCTCATGATAAAAAAAAAACTATAAATATCAGTCAGCTTCATCTTAAAATATTTTTGCAGAATATTTTCCTAATACCTATAATTACTAGTGTATTAGATATAATTACAAGTTATTCAGATTATCATAATCAGTTTACTTAGCCAAATTCTAAACATATTTTAAGCCAAAGAAATGTTTCACAGTCCTAACCTTATTCCAATGTACTTTTCTACATCACCGACTCATTTCAGTATCACACATACATACCTCATATTCAGTACCCCACACGTGGTCACCTAGCCGAAGGGGTTTACCCCACCTACCGACACCACGTTTGATGTGCAGCCTAATGCCACTTGCGTTTTTAAAATATTCTAGATAGGCAAGCATTTGAATACTATCTCACCTAAAGATAATGCGACCGAAGATGTACCATGCTTGTCTAGAAGATACTTATTCACTCTACACTTGAAGACTTCCAGATTACGCCGTTCAGGAAATAAAGGCGCAGGCAATTAATTTCAGTTCATCCCCGTTCAGATTATAAACGTGAGAAGTTTTGACCGAATTGGAGGATTATGGATTTCAATTGAAAGTTTGTTTTGTTGTTAGATGGTAAAAAGGGAATAAAGGAATAAAATCATGCAATTCCTGCGCACTCTCTCCAAAATGTAAACGATACTAATAGGCTTGCGACCTTTAAAACCCTTTGCCGAATACCTTGCTAGCACAGAACAGGGTCCGAATGTGTAGCAACATTCTTAGAACGTAACAGACCAAATTGCAGATTTACTTGGAATGATGTTATTCTAAGTTTTAGGTGGTGGCACATCATATGTAAAGAGGCAGGAGTGTCTCTGGCCACCAGGCGACCGTCTTACCTTTCTCCTTATTGCTAGCTCAAAACAGCCATTCCTTTTACTCGACTGCGCGATGCAAAGGAGGACAATGTGTTTATTAGCATATATATATGTGGCTTTTGCTGCTGGAATAGGCTCAGTAGGCTCATGGCCCATCTAAGCTAGTGTGGTCTAAGATTTGAAATGCCATTAAATGTCAATTAGAAACAGTACTCGTATAATATGCGATATACAATATATAATGTACCTATAGTAGACTATAGGTAGAACTATCGCATATTGTAACACTACATATTCTTCTACGTTTTCTCTCTTCGAATCTCCTCATATTGTATGAAAACATTACAAGGCCACCTTTGAACGATTGCAATGCGGCGACTAAAAGAATATCAGATAATCAGTAAGAGCTTTATAAGTGCCTATACTTTTATATTTTCAAGTTCTTATACTAGCTGGTTGCTTCACGAAATTTCCGTTGCCGTTTTTAGAGCGATTGCACGAACGTCCTGCCCCGGCTTCACAAGTGATATTTTTCTAATACGATAAAGGCAGAGACAAAGAAAGAAAGATCAAATACCTATAATAAGCTTAATTCAAGAATACGTAGAATGTAGGTATTCAAAAAATAAAATAGGAACTGTCGTTGAAGTTGTGTTATATTTCTACGCTTTCATGTCATTTAAGAGATTCATAAAAGTTTGATATTAATATTAATAAAATCATTTACATTAAATTCATGTTCATATTGACGACCCAGTTGGCGCAGTGGACGGGTGTCTGCCTTCTGCGCCGCGTGGGTCCTGGGTTCGATTCCCGGCAGGAGCACAAATTCCTTCCCAAGGGATATTTGTGCTTCTGGTCCTGGGTGTAATGTGTGTGTGATATGAATGTTTCCGGCACCCACGATACAAGTCTTTGAACTTAGTGTGGGGCTGTGAGTGTATAAAAAAAATCATTTATTTCAATGTATAATAGTTTTAAACGGTGTTTTAACGTATAAAAGTACAGTTCTTCATAGACCCTGTGGAACACAGCAAAAACTTAGAAGAGAGAAGGACTGCTAGGTTTTGTCAACACATAGCAAGTAAATAAACAAACATAAATAACAGACATATTATACGGTATTTTATTGCTTAGATTTTGGAGTGTGCTCAAGAATTACATGATATAATTCCTCTATGCCCTTTTTACTATCAAACATACTGTCAAACGTCAACCACTTATAGTTGGCATACCTCCAGTTCGTTCGAAGCGTTTCGCTTCTACGTTTATCATCCGTACAGCGAAGGAGTGGAACTCATTCCCTGCGTCTTTGTTACCTGAACGGTGCAATCTGAGATAGAATATTATCATAGAAACTATTACTCGGTTCCATACGACGGACGCATTTTACGTTAGACGCAGGACGAAGTTTTAATGATATTGTTAAAAACATTCAAAGTTAACATTTATTTCTAACCTATTTATAGCTCTGTTTTGAACATGTGAGGCCGCGGGTGGGATCGATACCTGAACAATTTCCTACCACCTGTATCTTAAGGTGGTGAACATAACCTGAGCTAAGATCGTTCTAGTTAATATTTTAATAACTTCCACATACAATAAATAATTTTAATAACGCATGACAACCTCAATCACGAGTATTACATTACTCAAAATCAAATACTTCAAGACTGACGTTGCTGGATTGAAGGCATCAGAACATAATAATATAATTAGAACAATTACCTCTTCAATTATTGAACCAACACATACGTGATTACTTATTAGTATAACGGGTTCGGTGAAATTAAAAACAAATAAAAATGTATAATAAGCAGCAGAAAAAAAATGGAGAAGCACTGTTGTGGAAACGAGATGTTTGACAAAACCAGGGCACGACCGGTTCGTATAATTAGTGTAGTATTTAAAGGAAAGTAGATAGGTACACAATATCAGTGCACTTCGCTGGCTTACTGGAATACCATCCAAGCAAATATGAATACATACATTGCGGTAAATGCACTTTTGATTCTCATGTTAGAGGTCGCTCTTTTGAAATGTGTCTAACAAATACTATTCCAGATTTTCAATAAACTTGTTCCTGGATATATCAAATAAATTGCCAAACTAATTTCTTTAAAGTAATGGTTTGGATCTTAGTTCAATATATACAATTAAATATTACTGTATCTGTTGGGATAAAACTATTACACAATTTTATACCAAAATATTTTATTTCAGTTGTGCCTTTTGGCATTCGTTGCTGTGGCATCAGCCAACCCAATCGGACATGTCGTACCCGTTGCCACCATAGAGACAATCGTAAGTCAACCTAACTTACAACCACATTTTTCTAATCTAGCTAAGTTCAATAATCAAATACGTTATTACATCTATAATAATCCCCTGGCTTCGCTGTCCAAAACAAATTGAACCTATTGCCTTATTCAAGGTTTAGCTAATCTATCAGTATACTTAATATCATCAGAATTTGTTACAAAGAAAATGACGAAGATATCATACCGTTCCTTTTTAACAAACGCCAAAAAAATATAATTGGGAAGATGTCAAAGACTTCATTCCCCTAAAATGCATTAATTTCTAGTCAGTACCGCCAAATTTTAGTGCAGACCAGTGTAATTTCCTAACTACGCATATTGTGGGGTGTCCTCATCTAAAAATATAATTCCCAATTAAGTTGCCAACAACTAACAGAGCATTGTTCAACAGTCGCATCCAAGCTACACCTTCAACTATGCAGTGAACGACCCCCACACCGGCGACAACAAGGCTCAATGGGAAACGCGCGACGGAGACGTTGTGCGGGGAGCATACTCGCTCGTCGAACCCGACGGAAACGTACGCCTAGTGGAGTACACGGCTGATGACCTCCATGGATTCAACGCGCTCGTGAGACGGACGGGACCTAATCTACACTCTGTCGGTCTGCCCGTGGCGGCCCCGGTCGTTGCGCCAGTCGTGGAACATGCTCCGGTAGCGCCTGTGATCGCGGCCACCCCTATCGTCGAACAAGCAGCTATCGTAGAGCACGCCCCAGTCATCGCACACGCGCCCGTAATTGAACAAGCCCCAGTAATCGCGCCTGTCTGGAATGTGCCCACCTACCTACCCAGCTCCCCCTTGGTCCATATATCGGGTTCGTCGCACGGGCCCCACGGCCACGTCAGCCGATGGGCCGCCGGTCCTATATCCCTCGATGGCAATTCCCTCACGATCCGATCTCACCACTGACGTTTCATATAAACTATAACTTCTCCGTGTATAGGTAACCTAATTAGTTACTCGCGGCGCTAGTGTCTTCTTGCATATGCTCCACGCGTGCAAAAATACACATAGGTCAGTTTAGAAGTTAAGTTGTGCGGTATTATCCAAAGCGACGAAGTGTACCTGACCAAATTAAAGTAATAATAAGTTCGAAATGATACGTTTTATTGATAATTTATCCTCGTATTTGGCAAGCATTTAGCATCGAGTTTAAAATTCAAGTCAATTTGCGTGTGGAGTCAGCCGTTAAAACAGATACAATTGGTTATGCGTTGCTGGCATAACTCACATTCGCTGGCACGTTAATACTTAATAGGAATGATAATTTAAATTGTTATTACATAGCGTTACGATGAAGTAATTTGATTAAGTCGGTAATGAGGTTAGAAACCTAGACTCGCTGGTTTGTTTCAAGTACAGGATACGTGTTATTTTTCAATGTACTATGGTAATAATGCTTATGTAGACTTACCGGATTGTTGTCTTCGTCCACGTCGTATTCTTCTCTTTGTACCATCATCAGCTTACCGCTCGCGTTTATAACCTGCAATAGAAAAATCTATTAGAGATAGTATTTGTATACAATTTGGCCCCGACTTCGCCTGCATAAAATCTCACTTATACGCATTTATACCGCGCATTGATCTTCCTTACATATTATTCACTTACGCATTGACTTCTCTCACGAAACGAATCGACTCTGTAACAACAAAGCTAACGAAGCGATAAGTTCAACCAGAGCGGCAGCGCGAAGACATGCCTTTTTATATTAATGACATGCAGATGAAGGCCATTTAATTTATATGAAGTGCATAACGAATTCCACATAGTACTTTTTGAGATTAGCGCTTATTTATCTAGTTTCTCTTTTCACATCCTCCTCTTTTTCTACTCTTCCATCGCCCTACCATAATTTCTTCTTTCACACAACTTTAAGTTTACCAGCTTCACAGAACACAGGCTACGATAAAATCTGGACCAGAGGGAGACAGCCATCGGCACGCGGGTGCGGTACTGACCAGAGAGTCCGGCGTGGGCTGCGCACGCGGGTGCGGTACTGACCAGGGAGTCCGGCGTGGGCTGCGCACGCGGGTGCGGTACTGACCAGGGAGTCCGGCGTGGGCTGCGCACGCGGGTGCGGTACTGACCAGGGAGTCCGGCGTGGGCTGCGCACGCGGGTGCGGTACTGACCAGGGAGTCCGGCGTGGGCTGCGCACGCGGGTGCGGTACTGACCAGGGAGTCCGGCGTGGGCTGCGCACGCGGGTGCGGTACTGACCAGGGAGTCCGGCGTGGGCTGCGCACGCGGGTGCGGTACTGACCAGGGAGTCCGGCGTGGGCTGCGCACGCGGGTGCGGTACTGACCAGGGAGTCCGGCGTGGGCTGCGCACGCGGGTGCGGTACTGACCAGGGAGTCCGGCGTGGGCTGCGCACGCGGGTGCGGTACTGACCAGGGAGTCCGGCGTGGGCTGCGCACGCGGGTGCGGTACTGACCAGGGAGTCCGGCGTGGGCTGCGCACGCGGGTGCGGTACTGACCAGGGAGTCCGGCGTGGGCTGCGGGCGGGCGGCGGGCGCGGCGCGGTGGCGCGCGTGGTGCAGCGGGTCCTGCAGGCGGCACAGCGCCGCCGACACCACGCACGCGGGGTGCGACAACGCGGAGATGTCCACCGCCTGCACGCATCGCATCTCTATGCTGCCGGCTACAAGAGACAGCTCGTTAAGGAAATTTAACATAATATGCCTACTCCACAATCTCGAGAAATTATTTTTTTTATTTATTTTTTTCATTCAAGATAGGCAATCATTTGACCGCTATCTCACCTGATGGTAAGTGACGATGCGGTCGACGATGGAGCACGTTTGCCCAGAAGACGCTTGCACGTTTGCCTATTCACTCGTGACTTAAAGACTCCCATATTGTATTTATCGCTTATAATTAATAACTTACGAGTGTTGTTATCCAAGACGCTGAGTTCGTAAATAGTGACCAGAGCGTCTGCCCCGAACACCACTAACTGGTCGTCAAGTATATCGAGCACGAACACTTGCGATTGTACGCGAACAATCTTCGCGAACTTGTTGTCGAGCTTTGCATCGCGCGGGTAGAAGCGGATTTCGTCGTGGCCGTCTAAGATGCTGTAGCAACCTGAGGAACAACAAAACTATATAAAACATAAAGGACTGTGTAAATTTTGAGTCCAATAAAGCGCACACCGGGCACTCCATACAAATGTTGCAAATCAACGTCCCAACATAACACTGACCGTGTGCATACACTTATTCTAAATTGTGTGTTAAGGTTGTCTCATTAATGCATGCACTTCTCTGCTTGTGGACGTGGGGATTACGCGACGATTGTAAGGGCGTGTTATTTTTCTATATTAATTCTAAGGTGGAAAATAAATGTAACAAGCCAAATTATTACTAGCAGGAAGGACCAATCAAAAATAAGCGAGATATACTGTATACTACAAGTATCTCCCAAAAATTACTGGATCTATTTGTTCGTCGGCAGCACGTTACGCCTTGGCGCAGTCTGTAGGATTTTTTATAGTATGAATGCTCGACACACTCGCGCCCTATACTTACCGACGACGACGTGGTCTCGCCACCACAGCATGCCCCCCCCGACCACGAAATCCTTCTCCTGCGCTTCGTTCCCGAACAACTTCCAGCGGCGGGACGTGCCGCTGTAGTGAGCGAGCCCGGTCCGTCCCGCCACGCACACATTCACACCGTCGAAGTCTATAGCGCTGTACTGCAACACAACACACGTACACAAACATCATGGGAAATGAAATAATTTATCCGAGGATTCTAAATGCGGGCGGTAAAGTATGCACTGACGTCCCGATTAGGGGGTTTTATTCATTTCCCTCTTTTAGCGACTACTCTTCCACTCTTAGGCGTCGTCCCTATCGGTCATCGCTTGCGCGTTCTTGCGATACAGTTTTATTGTGCGATAAAAATCTATACTCAAGAGCAAAGCGATCTTACAAACGTCTATTAGGACATTTCGTAGAGCTCAATTGGGTGGTCGTGTTGAACTGGCCTTCAATAAAATTCACACGATAATACTCTAAACCAGTGCGTGTAAAACGATGGAAATTTGCATAGAAATTTAATAATGTAGGATTTTAGAACATTCATCCTCTATGAGGTTTAAATAGGACATGAAAGACCACACAGCCAATATATCTAGAACTATGTCTTACCCGCAAAGGCCAATTGGTAGCGATATAAGTAGCCGGCAGCGGCAGCACCGACCACTGTTTCCTGCACTCGTTATCGTCCACAAACTCCCTGTAGTTGTTGCTGCTCTCGTATTCCAAGTTATGCTGGTCGAGACCGTTCTCAGAGTGGTAGGCGTCCGCAGATGAATCTATTATGGATATCTTGGTGCGCTTAGTGAGATTGTCTTCGAGGTTCACGTATAGTTTGTCGTCTGCTTGAAGGTATAAGTGTCGTTGGTTGCTCTGTGGAGGTACAAATATTTACTTTCAGCATTGCACACACACTAATGAGAGGACCATACGCCTGGACAAATCTATCCCAAGGTTTTCAGGCGCATTTGATCTAATAATTTGTAAAATCTTATGTTTAAAGAAATAAATAATATTATAAATCCAAAAGCTACCCTGATGTCTGTTTGTTAAATTTTCACGGCTATGCTGGACCGATGTCGATGAAATTTGTTTGTACGACGTCTAAAATATGCCAAGTGTGACTTACCATACAAGGATTAACGCTAAGGGGACTCTTGATAAAATCGAGCTGTATTAAATTAGTGCTATTGTCTCCCTCGACTTTGACCATCCACAGCTGGTACCCTTCTGTCGCCCATTCCTGCAATCAAACGAGGATTTTAAAGGAAAAT
Organism: Lomographa bimaculata; assembly: GCA_948107665.1. Lineage (NCBI taxonomy): Eukaryota > Metazoa > Arthropoda > Insecta > Lepidoptera > Geometridae > Lomographa > Lomographa bimaculata. The sequence goes on along the minus strand of OX403601.1, from coordinate 13,386,465 downwards.
ATATATTTCTGCCGACTAGCTTTTAAAAATACCTATTTCATTTCATACTATATTATTAATATTGGTTACCAAATTGGTAACTTTCCGTCTCCATCATCTGGTAGGTTGTGGTATTTACTATGGTAGATATCGTCTCATGTAAAACTAAAAGACAATTTTACCATAGTGTGCCAAATGACACAGCGAGCACTTGAACAGGGCTCCGAACGTACCCCACACGGAGACTCACCAGGCTGGACACGCAGAGCGGGTTGTGTTTGACGAGGTCCTGGTTGAGGCCGTAGTCCCACGCCAGCGAGCACATGAGCAGGGCTCCGAACGTGCTCCACACGGAGACTCCGCCACGCTCCCAGCTCACGGCCACCGCGCGCCCGTCGCCCGTCCACCTAAAGTGTGACAAAACCCGAACTAGGTTCAATTACTTGTGTCGAGGGTACCAGAAACATTTACATCACACCCAAAACCAGAAACACGAATTTCGCTTGGGTAAAAAATCTTGTGTTCCCATTAGGAAATCTGCTTAGAAGGCGGACGGGCAGCTAACCAAAGTATTACTGACTATGACCTAAAGGCTGGTTGATGAATGTAATAATAATATGTGCGTGGACCTGCGTATCAAAGCAAAGCATGCTGGAAGCTACAGACAAAGAATATTACCTCATACATTTGACGGGGCCGGGGTCACCAGGGAAGTCTTTAGAACTGAGAACCATCGTGTGAGACAGCTCTAAGCCACCCGTCGCCTCGTCTATCGTAAACACGTCCACTTGTGAACTAAAAAAGAACAAGATATTTGCAGAAAACAGACAAAATAACTACACTGGAGATGTTTCACTGCGGCACGGCGGGCGCTGACATAAAATAAGTTCTAGAGGCGATATTATAATATTTTTGTAATAAAGAATTATTAGATTTTTTGAGCTTTTTGAAAGTTGGATATGCGATCGAAACAGGTTCGACAAATTCAAACACTAGATAGCAAGAGACGTGCCTATCGGACTATTATAATATATATAGCGCTGTAACTGCTGTTTCAGTGTTGTACGCTGAAATTGGAATGTTTTTAGTGATACGTCTGAACCTAACAATGTGTGCCAAAATGCGTGATTGAGTTAAACTACAAAAAGTTAAAAAAGGTAATTTAAAATTAGTAATGTGTCATTGTAATTTTAGTATTTAAAGTGCTTGGCAAGGGGTCGGGAACAAAAGTTGCTCCCTAGCAACAAGTAACTTCAAAAAGTAAAAAAAACAAGCTTTTATTAGTTTTAATTAGAAAATTTACTAAAAATTTATATTATACTACTAGTTGACCCGGCGAACTTCATACCGCCAATTGTCTGTGGTCAAATATTAAGAAACATCTCCTGTTTGACAGGTACGAACAGTTTGTATGGGAAAATAAAATACTACTTTTTACTAATTTTATTGCAATTCTTATATATAAAAATGAATTGCTGTTCGTTAGTCTCGCTAAAACTCGAGAATGGCTGGACCGATTTGGCTAATTTTGATCTTGAAATATTTGTGGAAGTTCAGGGAAGGTTTAAAAGGTGAGAAAATGTAAAGAAATTGCAATCCTTCCCTGAACTTCCACAAATATTTCAAGATCAAAATTAGCCAAATCGGTCCAGCCATTCTCGAGTTTTAGCGAGACTAACGAACAGCAATTCATTTTTATATATAAGAGAAGATAAGAGAACTTGTCAAGTTGAATTAAACGGAGTCGATAGGGTGCGTCGTTTTGTTACACCCAGTTCCATATCATGATAATATTGCATTTTCATACGGTTAACATAAGCATGAAAAATTCTAACTCTATCGGAAACCGGAAAGTACGTCTAATTTATCTCGCAAGATTTGATTACAGACAGACACCGGAACAGGTGAAACTAAAAAAAACTTGTAAAATGACAACGATTGTTTACAAGTAGCACCCTCGCAAATCAACTTGTGCTGGGAAGGACTGTAAGAATGCCGGCGATAGCAATGGTTACCATGGCCAGAGACTACTCGTAACTTACTTCTTCCGTCCAATAGCAATCAGTCTAAACTTATGGTTGACTCTTGCACATGTTGCGTCGTCAATACCAGGCGCCCATATTCCTTGTACAGCCTGGAAATAACAACATAATAAAAATGTATCACAATCATGAATTTGATAAAAAACGCGATGGAACGCGACAGCGAGTACTATGCACTCATCCTGAAGAAGACTTCTGAATGATGCCGAAAAAATTGACGATCCAGAGATTGATAACTCTTACTTACGAGTTATCTCTGGATCAACATTTTCTCTAACTGTTCAAATACTACAGCTTTTCGCTAAATTTTGTCAGGATTTTACAATTTGAAGTTTTTATGGAGAGGGTTGGTGCAATACATTCTCTTCTGTCACATTGTAAATATATTTTTTCTGATACCGGACAGAAGCTTTTATAAAAGTTTGTGCAGTTTAGGGTCTCATCAAAAATTGGCAAACTCTAGCATATCCATTAGCAATTTCTGCTACTTTCAGTTTGGGAGGTGAGAGGTTTTCTAGCCAATTAACAAAGGGAACACACGGAACTCGAACAATGTGAATCTTACCCCTAAATCTGTGTCCCAAACAATCTGAGAGTAAAAGAAAAATTTAGTTCAGCGGCAGAATGAAACCGACCGACCTAACTTGGATAAGCTTATTAACGCTACTAAATAATTAGAACATTTGCTCAATTTATTTATTTGCTTAGAAATTTCCTCCCAATATAATAAATGAAAAGAATTGTCTCTTTATTTGTTACTAGCCGTGCCCCGCGGCTTCGCCCGCTATTATCAAGTTAAAAAGTAGCCTATTTGTTAATCCTAGGTATAATCTATGAAAATTCCAAATTTCATCCAAATCCTTTCAGCCGTTAAAGCGTGAAGGGAACAAAGGGAACAAACATACTTACACACAAACTTTCGGATTTATAATATTAGTAGGATTTAATCATGCAAGAATGACTTAACGGGTTTTTATCTGATAAAACATAGATAAATACATAAAGAATGACATAGGTTGGTAAATTTCTATATTTAGTGTTAATTCCGATTAGGGTTACTATATAGGGATTAACAAAAAATATATTCAAACGAAATATAATTAAGTCAATTCATTACCACGCTATTTTTAATGCTCAAAAATGCAGACAAAGCCGCAGCTTCTAGCTGGCATAAAAGAAAATATCAGCTAAAGTTTTTATGTATGCTTGTTTGGACTGGACTGTCTACATTAAATTTGACACTGAGATTTATTGAGAGCTTGGGTTACTTTTTATCGCAAGCCCCATGCGATATAACAATCCTAGAATTATTATACGTGAGTTTGTTGCTTTGTAATTCTATCACGAAACAGGGGACCAACAAATGTGCAACTTTTATCCTACATACAGCATAAAACTAAATAACTTACGTTAGGGTCAAACTTGAGGTTCGGGGCGGTAAGGTACGCCGCTCTGCCGTCATTGAGGGTAATACCGAACCCGCAAACCAGCGGAGAGTACTCAATGTCGTTTACATGTATGTTGTCCTCTAATATTGGCTCGGCTGCAAAGAAAGCTTATGTATAGCACTGCAGCTAGGAATTTTGTTTATATAGCATTATTTATTTATTTATAGATGAGCAGCAGAATGCTGATATGCCTATCACACAGTGTTGAAAGTCATAACAGTTCACTTTTCTAACAAAGTTTGTTTATTAAATCGCAACCAATTGTCAAGCTTGTTTTTAAATCCATTTATTGTGGTAGCAGAAACAACATCTTCAGGTAATCTGTTCCAACTGTGAACAACTCTATTGCTCAGGAAATGAAAAGGCATTAGGCAGAACTATAGCGGTAAATTTTAGAAAGGAATAATTATCGCTTGAGGCGGGATTGAAACCGCGGCCACAGGGTCATGCTCTAACAGTTGATCTACTCAATTTCTACCTGAAGCGACGAAATTATCAATTCTTTAATATTAACATCTACGGGGACGTGTGACGTCATATACCGGATCAAGCGAATCAAAAATCCCTTAAGAAGAAAAAGTGTGCTCTGTAACTGAGCTCAAGACCTGCAGCATAGAAAGCAAAGCACACTGCACCAACTGAGTCGTCAATCTTCATACCTTTAGAAACCTGCTGGTTAATAGAGAATGGAGTCCGTCCTAAGTCGAGACAGTAGTCCCGGTTCTGAGTACCGTCCCAGCGGTACCGCAGCAGATGAGACCGGCTCGTGCAAACCAGGATCTCTGTCCCAGATATGCAGCACATCCTCGTTATTTGCCCGTCCCATACTAACACTTCTTTGACCTGGAGGATACCGATGGATATATTGTGAACCCCACAGAGAACATCTTCAAAATATGTAATACTTATACAATAAACGCTTTCACACTCACAGCCTTGCACTAAGTTCGATGACTTGTGTCATGGTGCTGGAAACATTTACCTCGTGCACAATCACAACCAGTACAAGAAACACAAATATTCCTTAGGGAGAAAACTCGTGTTCCTGCCTGGAATCAAACCCAATACCCCTGCTTAGAAGGTGAACGCTCACCCAAATAAGTATTGGGTGTTCCATAAAATATCATGTCATTGTCTGAATGATATTCAACACACAGCGTAATGCATAAGTGACACTTAATTCATATATATATTAAGCGTGCTCCATCTTCGACCGCATCGTCGCTTTCCATCAGGTGAGATTGTGGTCAAACGCTAGTTTAGTCTCAAATAAAAAATAAAATAAAAACATGAATGTTTCTGTTAGTAGCACAAATAAAGGAGTTTCGAAATTCATGTTAGTATATTCCAATATAAACAATGACTGGACGATAACACAACTAATTATTATTGTGGCCAGTGGCTTTGCCCTCATTATCCGTAATAATAGGTAGCCTATGTTCCTACAAACCAAATCTTATCTAAATCTGTCCAGCTGTTACCGAAACACTTATTTCTAACATGTAATAGATTTAAGTATTAGTAGGGATAAAAATATTTGACGTAGATAAACATTTAATAACCATTAACACAAAAACAAATCATCAACAAATCATTCCACTCATGAAATAAAAAAAAAAAAATATTAAAAATATTTTGAACCGGTGATTACCATTCTCAACAACCACAACAACTTAATCAACAATTGAGATGAGATAATAAATGCTACCCTATCGGAGATATAGGACATATGCTACTTTTTGTTAACACATTCTCATGGCTCACTGTTCATACTTACTTGACTAATTTTTAGCGAGGGGATCTCTTCTTTGACAAATAATTCAGCTGAATCACGACGCAAGCTCGCCGTCGGAGGGTCATATTGTTGATATGCTGTCTGCTCACTCAGAGACTCCACATTATACAGAATTAAATGCCCTTCTGACGTCTGAAATAATAAAGCAAATTAGATTATGTACCACATCCTAATTTGCGATTAGTTAAGTGCAGATCTATGCAATAAGTTAAAAATTGAAATAAATCTAATACAAACACTTCACTTTTATTAGGTTTTTTTTTGTAGTTTTTTCACATTTAATTAATATCAATTTTGTGTAATTTTTTATAAATTTTTTTGTTTATGTATGTATAATAAACTTGTGTATTATTCACTGTTTTGTAAATGGAAGTTTTTGCACAAATCTGTATGCATCACAGGCCATATTGCTCTGAGTGATAAGAGCGCCATTTGTACATATAGTTTAAGTTCTCTTTCTTATGTTTATATTGTAATTTATATATCTATTGTTAGCCTTCTGTTATAAAAAAAAAAAACTGGTCAAGTGTAAGTTGCATCAAAGACTGGCCCTTCTTCATTATCAAATGTAAGAAGTATATAACTTCTTACATTTGATAATGAAGAAGGGCCACTCTTTGATGGCTCAGTGAAATTCTGATATTTTACATACCGCAATACACAGCATGGACGAGTCAGGCTTCCACTCGACTCCAACGTTAACGCCAAGCCGTTGTAGAGATTCATCGCTCCTTTTGTGGTAAACTATTGGCACTGAGGGCTGAAACCACATAACGAATATAAAGTTAGCTTAGATATCTTTTTCAAATAATTGACCGAGCGAAGCAACGTCAAGTTGACTAGGGAGGTCCATCCGTCTGCCTGTCAGAGGCATTTATTGTCTGAACCAATGAAACTGAAAAATTTAAAATTCTTAGATAATATGCCAAGCTGAGGCCTTAAAGCTAAGAATGGCAATTAAAACGATATAAATGAAAATATTAAGGGGGCTTTAAATATTTACTGTACTTATCATAAAATAGACATTATTGACGATATTTCAAGAACTACTGATCAGATCTTGATCAAATTTAAATGGGACCAATAAGAAAGCAACATCTTTCAAACTAAAAAAAAACATTTAGAAATCGGCTCATGTGGAGAGAAGTTATGAGGTAACAAAAACAAATAAAAAATAAAATACAGTCGACTTGAGTACCTCCTCCTTTTTGGGAAGTCGGTAAATATATATATTTTTTTAAATATTGTCGAGATGTAGGTTGTTTAAGATACCTTGCACATGAATTTAAACTAAGTTGGTTCGGTAATGCAGACTGCGGTAGCATGGAATACGTAGTCATTACACCAAGCGAATAAAACTGGAAATAGCAGTAATTCAATCATTGTACATAGTATAGTGTTTAGAAGTTCTTAGTAGCTGTTTAGTTTAGAAGGTAGAGATTTACCAATGATGCAGTTACTATGAAATTCAAACTCTTCTCCAGAATAATGCTTAAAGTATTTGTTCACATTGATTATTATTTTTAATCTCTGAAAGGCTAGTAATTGACTGGTAGGTGATGATGTGGTCAAAGATATATATATATACTAGCAAACCCGGCGAACTCCGTTTCGCCACTATAAACCTCACGGAGCCCGAGACCTTTCCAACGAATGCAAAACCGTGGAAATCGGTTCATGCGTTCTGGAGTTATAGCATCAGGAAGGAAAACCCGACTTATTTTTATATTGTAGATTAAGTAAACACACTAGCCCTAGTGGCATGCTCACTTTGTTTACTCAGTTCATATGGTGGTCGCTATCAACATAACCTACCAGATACTGCCCCAGGACCTAAACTCATAATTAATATCAAGTACCAAATATTTATAGCCAACCAAACATATGTGTGGTTCAAGATCTATATTTCTCAAAAATAATACAATTCACTTATATGAGAAATTCAAGTTTAATAGTAGTACTTAGTAAATTTATGGCGCTTGAAACTATAAAATAAAAATTTAAAAGTATCAGTACCTATTAGATTATAGCGATATTGTATATATTAACGTCTACGTGTTTTTTTTTATTTTTTAGTTATATTTAACATAATTATGTTTATAAGTGGAAATTTTTAATTTGCTTTCATGACGTATCAGTGTATCTATATTTTGTAACTAGCTGTAAGTTTCCCTACAATTAATAAATAAAATAAATAAAATAAAATAACCAACACTTGTTAGTTGGCATAACTAAGAGACTAGTTGTAGCTTGTAAAATGGGTACTCCCGACAGTATATGTTATGGTAGAACATGCATACACACACTGAAGAGGTTTCAGCGGCATTAAACACAACAAAACTCTTGATCTTTCAATGTCATATTGTAGCAAACTTTGTATACCAACTTATTCTCACATAGTAAATAAATTATACAAACCTTACAGAACCATACAGTAAGACAATCGTCAGTCAGGGACGCAAACAATATTTTATCCCTGTTGGACACAATCTGCCGTATAATTTGATTATCGTTACCAAGAGTTCTTAGAACTTTGGGCCATCCTAATGGAAAATACATGATCTAACATTTGTTTCTGTAACAAGGTCTAAATACAAAACACACGCACCAAATTATTCAAATATGATTTATATCGAAATCATGAACAAACTAACTATGTATTCTTTGGAGAAATGAAAATATTGAGTCGACAACCACAAAGGCACAATTTACCACAGACCACAGAGAGTACTACGTACAATTTACCACAAAATTCAACCAACAATACAGCTAGTGTGACCAGATTTAAAAAGATAAAATTGTAATTCCACTGCAAACGCTCGACCAAAAACTGCTAATAGAATCATGCTCATTAAAATAATATTCATATTAATAAAATATCCAATCCTATATCATGCTATTGATTTTTAATTGACGGTCAGTAATTTTGATATGGTTAATAATTACTAGCAGAGGCATGTAGGACTTTGTAAATCAAAGTGCCTCTCTAAATCGCACTGACGCATGACTTAATTATTACTATGATAAATGTAGAAAGGAGAAATTGGCCGCGGATTCAATCCCCGCCTCAAGCGATATTTTTTTCTTCCTAAATGTATCACTATAGTTCTGCCTAGCATGGCTAATGCGAATGTAACAATTTACTTACAATATAATTTTTATTAATTAAATTTCTTTGTCAACAAAATATAATTAATTATGAATTTGACTTATCTACTTACCTAATACAAAAAGTCATTGGACGGCAGTGTGCCCAAAATGCTGGCTGCGCTTCCTCGTTGTACAGCGAGACTTAATTGCTAAGCGAAATACAATCCAGCATTTTAGTCACATGTCGACTCTTTCAGTCTCCCAGTGAAATCTTTATTGCGAATTATACTTTGTGCAATTATATTAAAAGTAAAATTAGTAAATTTCTGTACGACTATATTTGAATATAATAGATACAGTAAACGTGCTGTCCTCGGGTCAATTGCCTACATTTACTAAAACTAAACTACAACTTTCTACATCTACCATGCAGATAAGACCTAAGTTACCTACAAGACACAAGCTGATACACTAGCTGGTAAACAATACATTTGATAAACACCAGTTTAGGGCACATACTTGCTCATATCATAGTATTTTATTCACTGGTCACATTCAATTTCTGTGATCCAGATAAAGAAAGATAAATGCATCGAGATAGGAAACAAACCTACGTTAGCTACAACATCCTTGGATAAATGTCTTGAGTGTCAGTATTTGTCAGTGATTATTTGACAATGATGGTTACCAATTTGAACTTTTTTTAAATTTTTGCTCCGCGCACATTGTTCATTTTGCCAGTGTCAAATAATAATAAATAGTTACAAAGTTTAGAAACTAAAACTAAGACAGATAGAAGCCGAAACACAGATTAAAACTAAAACAGTAACAGCATCTATCTATGGGCCAATTGCCAATATTTCCTAAAACTAAACGAAAACTATGTACAGCAAAGACCTACAAGACATAGCTTATAGGTTAGCATTTTAGTCTGAATCTGAAACAAAACTGCAATAGGAACTGAAATCTATGTATAAATGGATCTATGTATTTTATTGCGTATTTTTTTATATTCCAATCTCAGCTTAGGATTATTTAAATTGTTTTTCCTATACTATGTAACTTATCACTAGTTATCACGCTTTTCACATATATGTATAACGTGTTGTCATCTATCGAGGTACCTACTCTAAATTGTTTTTTTACCGACTTCCCAAAAAGGAGGAGGTACTCAAGTCGACTGTATTTTTTTTTATGTGTTACCTCATAACTTCTCTCCACGTAAGCCGATATCGAAAATTTTTTTTTAGTTTAAATGATGTTGCTTTCTAATTGGTCCCATTTATATTTGATCAAGATCTGATCAGTAGTTCTTGAAATATCGTCAATAATGCTTATTTTGTGAGCAATATTGCGTACTTTGACGATGTTCTCGTTTACCCGACTTCAAAAGTTACCTCATAACTTCTTTCGTTGTGAGCCGATTTTGATGATTCTTTTTTTATTTGAAAGCTGGTACTTTTCATGTGGTCCCATTAAAATTTGATCAAGATCGGATTTTTAGTTTTTGAGTTATAGTCAATAATGAGTGTTTAATACATAAAATCTGATCTTGGTTCCGATGATAAAGTGGTGAAGTCGGTTTTTTTAAGCTTTGCTTGCGTTTAATTTTTTCTACTCTTGTTTAAGTGCTTGTAGGTCTTTGTGCTAGTTGCCAATTTATGAGCATTATGGAACGAGCTCTTAATAAAGTTATAAATATCATTAGGGGCAGTCATGTTCTTTGTCTGAAACCATTTCACATTTATTTATTTATTTATTTATTTATAAACAGATGCTTGTTGCGCTTACAGCAATGCCAAGACGCACAACAAACTAAAATAAAATTTACACTATTATTAGGAACAAACTAAAATAATAATTTACACTATTATAAGACTATTACTAGGAACTTAAAAAATAAGTTATATACCTCATGTAATCAGAGTAGCGCATGTTGAATATATCTACATCTGGTTCTTTAGCAATTAAGTCATTAAGCAATCTTAGGGCTTGAGTTGTTGGAGCAAACAGCGCAGTTTGTGTACGGACTGTAGGAGTAGCAAATAAGCGCCGCGTACGCAGCCACCGCAGCTGGTCAGGGACAGAGAGTGAACAGTGGGATAGCGTGGTGGGATTATCTACTTTATTGTTCATTAACAGGTAGTAGTGTAGCAACAAGTCACATTTTCGCCTAAGCTCTAATGTGTTGATACCTACCATGCCTGCTACGAAAAGGGATGGGTACATGTAAGGATAATATCCATATATCTTCATATACAGATATCGCCCGAATTTCTTATGTACTTTTTCAATCATCATTTTATATTTATTTTCATGTGGGCTCCAAATTATAGCATTGTATTCTAATTTGCTTCTCACGAATGAATTATACAAAGTGAGAATTGTGCTTCTGTTACGGAATCGCGTGGCTTGCCTCATAACAAAGCCAAGCGATTTGTAGGCTCGTCCGCACAGCTCCATAATATGTGAATTGAAGGTAAGCTCAGAATCCATGATGAGACCTAGGTCGGTAATCTGAGCCACACGCTGCAGCGGAACACCAGCAATGCTGTAAGAGTGTACAATGGGTGAATGGGAACGACATTCTTTAATTCGTGATACAAAAGTCATAGTTTATAATGTCTCGCGTCATCCTATATGCGCAGGCCTTGGGTTTTCAATGCACGCAAATATAACAGCTCTGTGATCGACTAGTACGATGTCCAGCGCCGCTGAGTACGGATGCATTGTGGGGAAACGCGGAAAGATATGATCAATGTATGATTTAGTTATGTGTGCACTACTGTGCACGTGTTATTGTTTAGTTTACTTTCAATCCGAGTGAAATCAGTTATTCCACACATAAAACCATGTTCACTTAAGGTTTCTACATACGTGTCTTAGTGAGATAATATAGATTTTAGGTCAATGTGTCACCAATCAAAAGGAAGTTTTGTTTCAAATTGGGAAATGTACTAACGGAACTAGTCCATAGCAAACATATTTTCATTAGTTGAAGGCTAGTTGAAGTGTGGGGCTGAGTGTAAATACGTTTGTTTCTTTGATAATTAAATCCGAGGGTTTTATTGATTATGACTATATTCAATAGAAACATTACAAAGCCTTTATTGAAAAAATTGTAAATCATTGAACTTACAGATAAATTTGTAATTAAAGTGAGCAGGAACATTCCGGGATTTGAGTCTGACAAAAAATCCGTCTTTTTACGTGGTTCACGTTTTAACACAAAATCAAATAAAAGCTAAGAAGCTGCAAGGAGCAAATTAAAGAATTGTTGAGGTTGTTTCTGTCACAGTAAGCGTCCTGTCAGTCAACGGCTTTTACTCATGGACAAGGTAGCGAACCACCGGAATCACTGCTCTGCTGCCGATACAGCTGGAATGAATGCGGCGGCACCGCAACACGCAGGCGTTCACGTGACGTCATCGACAGACGCGGGCGTCATCGTAGCCCAGCGGGCCCGAGGTGCAGGCGGCGCGCGTCACCGGCCCAGGATCCACAGCATGTTGAGTCCGGCGGGCCCGAGGTGCAGGCGGCGCGCGTCACCGGCCCAGGATCCACAGCATGTTGAGTCCGGCGGGCCCGAGGTGCAGGCGGCGCAGCGCGGGCGGGTCGCGGCGCGCGCAGGCCGCCAGGAACAGCAGCACCGAGTGCAACAGGTTGTGGCGGCCGCGACACACCTCCACCAGCTCGTCGCCCAGCGCCACCACGTAGTGCGGCGGGCGCTGCGACACGCGGTGCAGCGCCGGCGCGCGCCGCGGCGGCGCCGGCGCGGCCGACACGTGCGCCGCCGAGAACGAGCCCGCGCCGGCGCCGCCCGGCACCACGCCGTCCAGGTACGCCGCCAGCACGTGCAGCACCAGCTCGGCGTCCGCCGGCCGCGCGCCCGCCGCCTGCCAGCCCGCGCCGCCGCCGTCCCAGCGGTACGCCGCCAGGCAGCCGCCGCGCGCCAGCTCGCGGATGCGCTCCACGAGGTACTTCTGGTCGGCGTAGGGGCGCAGGAAGGGCAGCAGCGCGCGCAGGCGGCCCGCCAGCGGCGCCGGCGCGGCGGCCGCCAGCGCGGCCAGGCGCGCCGGCGCCGCGCCGCCCACGCGCGCCTCGTGCCCGCCCGCCGCCAGCTCCGCGTCGCACGCCTCCATCTCGCGCACCAGCCGCTCCAGGATCGTCGCGTGCAGCCACTGCGGACCCACCGATCGTTCCAATGTATTTATGTCGAGGGTAATATCCCGAGTGCGGTTACGCCTAGTTTTAGTCGGCCGGGACGCTCGTTCCTCGACGTCAGGTTATCGTTGACGAAACGTCGAGCGAACGAAACGAGTGCGCCGCGGCAACGAACGCCGAGGAGTCGGAAGGACCGATCGCCGAATCGAATTTATTATATATGTCTGCCTTTACCCCGGCTGCGACTAGCCGTGGTCGGGCTTTGGATTTTAGATACATAAATCACACCACAGATTTGACACGAAAGAAACGTGCTTTTTCTATAATTTTGTATTATTTTTTAAAACATGTTTATTTCATATGAAACAATTGAACATGTGAATTTTACCGATAAAACGAGTCATTCGTGAACATGAGTGTAGGCAAACGAGCATTCAACATCGTAATCGTTAATATTTGGAGACTCACGCGGCGCAGGTTGAGGTTGAACTGCGTGAGTTGCTGCGGGTCGACGTGCAGGCGGTGCCAGTGCAGCGCGCCGGCGACACCGACACCGGCGCTGTTGCCGGCGCCGGCGGCGGCGGGCGCGGCGTAGGGCGCCGTCGGCAGCGGCGACAGCTGGTGCGCGCGCCCCACGCCCGCGCCGCCGCCGTACGCCGCCAGTGTGGGGACTCCCGCGCTCCACCCCGCCGCCGCTATCTCGGCGCGCTCGCGGCTCCTGCCACACAATACATGCCGTTATACCATCTAACTACAAGACAAACTGTCCGCAGGGGTGTGGTGGTGGTCCAGTGGTTGGTAAAAAAATATAGATTCTTGGAAGTCTTCCCATTTACTCCAGTATATGGTTACATGGTTAGTGATCCCGGATCGAACTGTCCCGGCTATGTCATATCTAATTTACCGTCAGACCGATATAGATAGAAGATTTTAACAGCCATGACCAGAATTTCCCAACTATAAAATATTTTTTTTTATCGTCTCCTTGAATCTTTTGTGAGTGGTATACCTCAAGTAGTGATCGAGCGCGGTGTGGTCCGCGATAAACTCGTCGCGGACGGCGCGGTCGGGCGGCGAGTCCGGCGGCGAGGGAGGCGCGGAGCCGGCCGAGCGGCGCGCGCCGCCCGCGCCGTCCTCGCCGCGCCAGTTGCGCGCCGGCGACAGCGACAGCGACGTGCACTCGTCCGCCGGCGCCGGCGCCGAGCGCGGCGGCGTCGCGCCTGCCGACATGTCGTCGTCCGGGGTGATGTGGAACGATGAATCTGGAACCGCGTGAGATCATTCTCATTATTACTCCAGTATAGCGATACAAAATAATTGAGTGCTATTATAACTTACGTTAAATGAACAAATAAAAGGAATTCCAATTAATAAAAAGCATGTTTTTAATCCCAAAAAGAAAATAGGATGTTTTAAGAGTGTGCGTGGGGGGAGTATTTGAGGGTCACCGCAGAGGAAGTCGCTTGGGGATATTTCTCACCCAGCCCCTGTGTGGCGAAGTGGAATGAGTACATGTATGACGAATTGCATTTTTATTATGCGTGTTCTTGAGTGTAACTTCTTAGTTATGTTGATATTAAGTTATTTTTCCAACATAAAGCCTGAAGGCGTGCGGAAACTAATATGCACGCCGATCTGTTTCGAAAGCTTTAAGTTTGCTTTTAGGACGCCCAATGTGCCCTAAAAACGAAGAATAACGATTAGTGGTGTAAACATATATCCTGTGCGTTCTCACCGAGGTCATCGTCGCGCAGCCCTAGCAGGCGCTGCTGTGCGCGCGTGAGGCGGACGGGCGGCGCGCGGCGCGGCAGCAGGCGGCGCGCGTGCCATAGCGCCGCCGCGCCGAGCGCGCCCGCGATCAGCGCCTCCGCGTAGTGCAGCGCGCCCAAGTACCCCGCGCACGGCCCGCATCTAACAAATAACACGGCTGGCTTTGATATCTCGACCAATGTTGTCAATTATTCATATTTTATGTTTCACTAGCCATCCCCCCCGGATTCACGCGAGTCCAATTTCCGGTGGATTAAAAAAAATTTTAGATACAAACCTTGCTTTGACAATTCACATAGCAAAAAAAAGGATCAGCCAAATCGGCCGGGCTATTCTCGAGTTTTTGTGAGACTAACTCACGTCAATTGATTTTATTTTTATATATACACCAGCTGACTCGGCGAACTCCTTGCCGCCAATAGAGAAGTTAAGTATCCAAGGATTCACCAATATTTGACAATAAATGTATTATATGACATTTGTATGTGGTCAATGCATTCTGAAATGAATTTTAATACAGATACAAACAGCTTGTACGGGAAAATTAAATATAGATTTAATTTTGGCTCTGCAATTTTGTGGATTGAGCCCATGTCAAGTAATAAAATATTTCACATTTTACAATTCATACTAATATTATAAATCCGAAAGTAAAGTTTGTATGTATTTACACACAAACATTTGTAAGTAAGTATGTTTGTTCCCTCATCACACTAAACAGCTGAATGGATTTGGATGAAATTTGGTATGTACATAAATTATACATAGGGTTAAAACATAGGCTACTTTTTATCTTGATAATAGCGGGCAATGCCGCAGGTCAGAGCTAGTTTCATAAAAGTCACAAGACATGGTCAAAGTCCAGTTGTAGTTAGGTTATGCCCGAATAAAGTGGTGGAGTTTTGAGGCAAAAATCACGTTTTACAAAATTTTACAGGACTAGGCACTAAAGGTTCTTCCAAGTAAACTTTTCAGTGTAATTACTGGATATACAAGATATAACAAATTTAAATTTAACTAAGAGTTCGGTCAAATTAGACATAAAAATAGTGATCAAATAACAAAAATTCCGACAATACTGAATTTTGGTACATTTGGTATGTCACTTTATTTCTACTGGTGTACTCAAAATCTCTACCAAAATTCAGCTCTGTTGGAGGATAGAGAAAATTTAGTTTTTTTTTTATTTGAAATGTCTACTTTGACTATTTTTGACTGGACTGGAGTTAGTTGAAAACATTTTTGATAATTAAACACAAGCAAAGCTTAAAAAAACCTACTTCACTGCTTTATCTTCAGAACACATAATTGAGATTTAAAAAAATTATGTAATTACATTATAACTTAAAAGGGGCAACCTCAGCCTCTTACTAAAACCAGTCCTGCTTGCTTGTGCATTTGGGCAGAAAGTAATTGTGCCATTTCTACCAAACCAGTTATCTTCTTTTTATCGAGTCAATTAGTCAAACATACAAAACTATATATTTTTAGCCGTATGCGTCGCAAGTGTTTTAACACTTGCGACGCTTTAGCTTCAGGGAAGCTTTAGCTTTAGCTTCCCTGGAGGGTTTAAATAGATCTCCAGCTGTGCATGAGTTTGAACACAAAGAACATGACAATAGTGAGACATTGTCTGGTCCTGTGTTCCACAGATGCATTTATTGCGGAAATTATCTATGAGCACAGCCCAGCCCCATTTAGCCAGGTTGTGTTGTTTGCAGCAGCCAACCTGAGTTCGCAGGAGGTTTAGGCATTTCCATAATAGCCACTGCAGCTCATGAACAGGACCTCAGCCAAGTCTCAGCAGGTTGTATATAGTTAAGAAGTGTAGGCCACTTAGCTTGCCAAATATTCAGTTTCTCTTTGTTGGGGGTGAAATTGCTGAGAGCTGTAGGGGACCAGAAACTCTTACGACTTTGGAGTCCAACCATTTATCTGATTACATAGTACTAAGAATTGGCTCTCTTGGAGTGCGTAAAGATCATCTAAAAATATATTAAGGTACAACGACACAATAGGTGCTCTAAGCAATAGGGCTTCTACGATCACGGTCACGGTACATCGCGCCGCAACTCACCGGTTTTTTGGTTAGTTAGGTTATGATAATTTGTTGTTACAATAACAATTTTAGTACTTACAAATCATACGTAAATAATAAAAATAGAGCCCCGTTGATAAAGATCCATTTTATTGAGTCTGAACGCTGTTTATTAGCGTAATTCAAGTCGATAGTGCGGCGCACTAAGCTGGAGTTCGGGCTCAGGGACCTACAAATAAGGAAATTAATTGTGAAAATGGTATGATCACTCGTGCATCTTTCTTTTTCTCTTACTCGGAAGTCAGGATTAAACTTACATTGTATAAGTTGATTTTGATTTTTGATTATTGTAACGCTTGCATTATTTTAGAATAATTTGAACATCTTTTATTTACTCTATCTACGTATTTGACCGAGTCCCTATATTGTACGACCAATAATGCACGGCCTGATAATATACGACCACTAATTTGCAAACAATATTCCGTGATATGGCTTCCAATTATCAGGTTGTGCAATACGGGCCGTACATTATTGGATGTAAAATAACAACAACACGGACCGATTTTTTACAGCCAATATTTGAATTCAATGTACACGAAATATTAGATCGTGCAAAACTGGCCGTACAATACAGGTCGGAAAATATTAGCACGATCTGAATGTTCAGCCAATAATGTATGACCGGATAATTCGTGTACAAAAACTGACAGAATCAAAGCCTCGTTTGGATGATCCAGTAATCTAAAGAGGGTAAGGACCTTCCTCCCATAGCGTAGGGGGGGTGCTAAGGAACTCCACCTACGGGGATATACAAAATACAATACAAAATGCTGCCGAAGCACGCTCACTTCGATCGCTCGGCTCTCGCTTTGTTTTATCGCAGTTTGAATTTAGCCTTACCTAGACATGCAGCCACTTTTATAAAGACCACAGAGAAGCAATGTTTTTAATGTTCTTAGGTTAGAACTTTTTAATAGTCTGTGCCAACTCTTCCTAGCGACTCGCCTAAACAAACGAGGCATCGTGTAGAGAGAATGTGATTGTCTATGGTTGGCTTCCAATTATTGTCTGTGCAATACTGGCCGTACAATACGACACGGAGTGATTTACACAGCCAGTATTGCACGCACATTATTGCAAACTCCGATATTTGGAAGCCAAATACATACATTATAGGCTGTACATTATTGGCCGTACATTCTCGATACAGACCGACCGGTAATGCACGGCCTAATATTTAGAATGGATGTACATGAATTATCAGAATGTGGATTATTGGCTGTACAAAATCAAGCCGTGAAATATCGGGTCGTACATTATCGTCTCCCCTTATTTTTATTTGGCCACATTTATACCGTTGTACTATTTTTTTTTAATGACTAGAAATAATACCAGCACAAAAAACAAAGTACCACAAAATCAACTTAAAATTTACATATTATAAATAATATAATTATTATCTATATTCGCCGCATTGATTACATGGATGGTTAATAATAATTGCCTAATTTTGTTGGTTTTAGCTATAATATTTATAGAGAATGCATTGTAGTATATGGTCGAGTGTGGTAAACATAATGATGCGTAGGCGCATCATTTATAATTAAAGGAATCAGAGAAAAATCGACCAATTGACCTCAAAAATGTGTAATTAAGTCACGAATCAACTTAGCCAATAGCGAGCGTTTTACTATTTTGAGATTCCCATGCATTTTATTTATTAAAATTTCTAATTAAAAAGTAATCAAATAAAAAAATAATGTTATAGATGTAATTTTATAACAATAAAGGTAAAAAAATTGGTTGTCTGTAAAGTTGGTTTACGGACGATAATTTTGCGTGATAACGTCATAAGACGAACGCTTAGGCCGATCATGCTTCTCCTTCGCTTGTTCCGCACTCTCGCTTGCAAGCTCAGGCTCAGGCGGAACGTGACACTTTTTCATGCGTGCAGCCGGTGTTCATCGATTTATAAGACGTTATCACGTCAAAAGTAGCCTATGTGTTAATCCTAGGTATAAGCTACGTACATTCCAAATTTATCTAAATTCATTCAGTCGTTACCGCGTGAAGAGAAAACAAACATACTTAAACATTTACACACAAACTTTCGGATGTATAAATTAGTTTGATGTAAATATGTAATTTTTACATTTACCGTGGTTCTGACATATAAATGTAGTAATAATATCTGGTATCGATTCATGAATTATATTTATCCTAGGACAGGGGTCGACAACCTGCAGCTCGCGAGCCACATGCGGCTCTTTGAATGTAAAGCTGCGGCTCTTTAATTCCATACGCAAATATTATTTATTTTATTAAAAATTATAAAACATTTATAAATCGTTTTGAATCGATAAACGAGGATTAAAGACACCATTTATATCTTGCAGCTTCTTGTGTTGTACTCGCTTTTCACCGCACCCTCCCCGAGACAATTTTTTTCGTAGCTCTTTAAAAACTCAAATATTGCCGATCCCTGTCCAAGGATATAAACATGGGTTATAAATGTATCTAAATGCTTATTACAACATTTTTACAAAATATTTTACTTGTGGCTCTGTGAGCTGAAGACCTCGCGAATTTTTCGAAATGGCTAAAATATTTTTTTTTTTTCGTTTACAACTCCCATATCTCCGCCATTTAGAAAAATTTCCAAAAAAATTATTTGTCAGAAAAAAAAACTATGTATATATATATATATATTGAAGCTGCTCACAAAATATTACGAGAATCGGTTGAGAAATGCGATCTGTGGAGGAGTACAATCGGAAATACGGACATACGAAAGCAATTTTGACCAAGCTGAAATGGAATCGCATCACTCGAGCTTCGTGCTCACTCGGTCGATAAAACCGTAAGTAACTTTGTCTCTCATAATAGTCACTAGCAGACCCACCGGGCGCGGCGTCGCTCGTGTACAAAAACAAACACATAAACGCATATATTTTTATCATCGGTAAGCGTATATATAAAATGTTGATTACATTCGAATGCATTTAAAAACATGAGAATGTGAGTTTTAATTACGTTTATTTATTTCAGTTTGTGTATAGAATTATATTAAAATTGAAATTTCAAAAAAAGATATATATTAATTAGTTTATCATATTGTAGCATGATTACACGGTAAAATATCGTTCAAGTAGTACAAGTTAAAACGGCCGGGCCCAAAAGGTTATCCTACAAATCCTAAAATCAGGGTCACCCTTAAGAAAAGGGACACAGGGGCTCTCTGTGACTTCTCACTAGGAACAGATTTTCGGCGGAGTCTACTCTCCTTTTACAGACCGTAGGTTTGTTTCCTATAGCGATGGGGGTCACTAAAGCGTGATTGCATTATTTATTCCCTGGTGGTCACACAGAAACAGAAACCATAGATGAATAAGTTATCCTAAGGACAGAAACAAATATACGGAAATGGAAATATTAGTATTGGCCAACTGGCAACATTACAAAAGTTTTTTTTGCAATTTGATGCTATCAAATCAACAAGACGAATTAATTTTGCTTTTCTGTATTCCAAAGTTACATTTGATATAGTTGATATTACTTAGGTCTGATTAATACAAGAACTGCTACTTATAATGTTGTGAAGATGTGCAACAATGCCTTTACGCTGTTAATGAGTGAAAACAAACACCATGTCGCAGGATAATAATTTAGGAACAAGCAACCTATGCACGACTGAGGACGCATTTGAACAATTCCAAGCGGTTGCAATGTACGAAGAAGATGAATACATTACACTTTCTGATATTGTACCGCCACAGCCTGTCGTACCTGATCTCAGCAACGAGCTAAATGAAATACCTTACGACAACGAGGTAGTTTTGTCTTCTCAAAACGACGATGCCCCTATTATTAACAGTACTGTAGAATCCAGCTCTGGTCATGGCAAGGAACCTGGTATGCAACCTCTTGATATATCCGAGAATATTGTTGTGGACGGACATGGAACTTCGAGTCAGTACCACAATGAAGAAAGTGCGATCAGAAAACTGGCTCCATCAAAACAGAAAATAACTAGAAAACGAAGAAAACCTAATGACAACCTCCTAACTTCTCAAAATGATTCCATCCTAGAAAACCAAGCAATACAGGATTCTGTACTCAGCACGACTGTTGGTAAGAATATTACTGAAAATAAAAATGACACACAAGAAGAATCTAAATATCCCCGTAGAACCAAGAGAGAGAGAATCCCAAACATATCTAAGTATCCTCTTACTGCTGAAACTCCACTCTCTGATGATACAACAATTAGAATTACTCCTGGGAAACGTCGTGGTAGACCCAAAAAGGCATCCCTCGAAACCACAACACTATCGGAACCGGACTCCACTAACACTGACTCACTGGCCAATGAAAATTTAGATTTAATAGAAAGCAATACACTAGAAGATTTGTCTAGAAAAAATGAAGTCAAAAAAGGTAGAAGGGTAAAATCTAAAATACAACCTAGTATTAATCAATGTACACCTAATAATTCATCCAATGACATTATAGAAAGTGAGACTGATACGTCTTTAAACAGTGCAAAGAAACCAACCAGAAGAGGCCGTAAAAAGATATCTGAGTCAGCTGAAAAACCAATAGATAGCATAGAATTCTTACAAGAACCTAATGGTGAAAGGTGTGCCCAAATATCTGCGACAAATTCCTCAAAACTTGAAGAAAATCTGGTATCATCAAATGTCCAAGAAGATGTGGAAACTCTCAATGTTGATAGTATAAGCAACAATCCTGGGAAAAAATCTGGAAAGCAAACTAAAAAAAAGGTAAATGAAAATACTACTGAGTGTGAAATTAAAGATACTTCACAACTAACTGAGAATATTGTGGATCTTGATGATGATGCAGATGATATATGCCTTAGTAAATTAAAAGAAAATATTAACAACACTACGGACAACTTAAATGATTTTGTTCCTGCTGATGTTCAAAACAATGTGAGTCAAAATGGAGACACTACAGCGAAAAGAAATTCCAAAATGCCAATGTTGGCTGACTTTGAATATAACATTGATAAAATAGTTAAGGAAGCCAGTTTAGATGGTCAACCAAATACAGGTAATAACACCGATGAGTCTCTTCTTATAGAAGACAACTCCAAACGACCTAATCGGAGAAAAACCAAACAAAACTTTAAATATGATGAAGGTTCAGATGAGGATCCATTTGCTAATGTCGAGTTATCTGATGATGAACCCAGAGGTCGGAAAAAAGGGAGATATGATTATGATGATGAATATATACCAGGTAAGAAAAGAGGAATGGCACCTGTGTCTTCTTCAGATAGTGATAGCGAACTTAATGATTTAGAAGATGGCAATTTAGATGGTAGAAAACAGAAAAGGAAAAAAATGTTAATATCGCCTAGAAAGAGGGGCAGGAAAAGTAAAACTGAGCAAGATATATTAACTGAAACTAATCTGACATCAACAAGTGAACCCCAAGATGGGGACATTGAATCAAGCTTGAAACCTGCATTGATAACAACTGAAGGTGACACTCTTTCAATGAAGCCACCTGCTGAGGCCTGGGCCACATCAAATGAGTTTGAAAATTTTATTGCGCAGAAAATTCAGGGCACAAATTTGAAAATAAAGAAAGTTTCATCTAGACCAAAGACTGAACCTGTTGTGGCTCCTATTAATATTCCTGTCTTAGACCAGATGGAGATAAATAAAAAAGTTGAAATATCCACACAAACACTTAGTACACCCACCACATCAACAGGGGTTCAAACTAGTGTCCCTTATGACATTCCTATGAAAAGTGTTGTGGATTTGTCATCAGAGCAATCTCAAAAAGCATGTGAATTTCTAAATAGTGTTGTTAAAACAACTGTAGAACTAGGTCAACTTATGAAAGATAAATCTGAAGATTTCATGAAAAAGAAAATAAATACTGAGAATGTAACCGATACTTTCAAAATGGACTACTGTGTGAGAAAATCATTCTTATTGTTTAAACTTGCCAAACATAACCTTATGCAAATGGAAGAAGACTTAGCCAAACAGTATGATGAGTTCTTGAAATCAAATAATTTGTCCGGTTGTAGAGAGGAGATTAAGCAAGTAGCACCAAAACCAAAGGAGGATAGCGACAGTGATTGTGAAATTGTAGATGTAAAAGAAGGACCATCTAAATCAACTACAGTAAAGAATGAAAAGGAAAAGCCAAAATTCAATCCCAAGACAGTATTTCTAAATAAGGAACTTTCTATAAAAATTGCAAAAAAGCCATCGTCTGATAAAAATATAGATATCAAAGGAAGGCACACTGTCTGGATCAATGATTCTGTGATGGTCAAAAAAGTGAAACCTACTCAGTCTTTTTTAGCCCAGGACAGCCGAAATAAAAAACCACCTGATTACATAACTGAGAAAATGGTAAGTGATTTTTTTGAGGATTATTACCGCCAAAAAGCTCTTGCCATGTGTGCTCCTTATATAAACGCTAAATGGTCTAGTGTACACAGAGAGTATGTCTGCAATTATTTCATCAAGTGTAATGACTTTGACGAGTCAGACACAGGGAACACAGAGATTGGTTTCAACTTGATGGATTCTAATGGAAGCACAACAAATGAAGACTATACTAGTACTGATGATTCTCAGGAGACTTACAATAGTTATCCAAAAACATTGTCAGCACTTTGCATTGAAGTTGTCCACAGCTGTTTGCATGCAGATAATGTGAAAGAAGCAAAAGAAGATTTGTTATGTAATTTTACAGATGGACAGAACAAGAACCAACCACTGACTTTATTTCGGCTGTGTATTCAAGCTTTACACCACTCTGAACAGAAAAATATAACATCGAACAAATTACCTATAATCCTACTCGAGGAAAAATTTACATCAGTTACTGTACTACCGCTGAAGACCTTATGCTATCAAAAGATTGTAGACTTTATCCCCTTTGAAGACATAGATAATGATGGAAATTCTGAAATCAATGATGATACAGATGATGTTGGAGATGATTATTTTTATGAAGATAGAGATGATTCTAACCTAAAAAGAATAATGAATACCTTCATTAGGAAAAGAGTGTCTGAACATAAAAGTATATGTCAAGATTTAGATTATTTGTCTAGTGAAGACGATTCAGAAGATTTTAGACATATACACAAATTTCCAAGTGATAGTGGTAAAAATGGTATGCAGTCACTTCTTTCTCTATGCATAAAATCTATTCAAAGTTACAGTGGAGATTCAAACAAATGTAATGCATCTGATAATGAAGTAGAAACCTTTCATTCTAAGATCCAGGTTGAAGAAAGACATCCAGAAATCAGCTCTCCCAAATCGTTAAAATATATTGCATATGAAAATGTCAGATATTTAATGTGCAATGATGAAAATCTGTCCTCTGTATACCCCATCCTCTATAACCTATTGTGTGATGAAAAAGATCCTAGCAATTCTAATGTTGAAGATTTTACTATAAATAGTGTAAACACATTGTCAGAAGAAGCATTTCATAGATTGGAAGTACCTGGAAATGAATTTCAGGATGAGGATTATGATTATGAATCTGGCATTGACTTTGATCAAGGTGATGAAGGAGAAAATGGTGAAGATAATGAAAGGGGCGGAAATGAAGAAGAAGAAAATGAAGGAGATGGAAATGAATGGGCAGCACAAGTCCAAATGCAAGAACTAAGATCTTGTGTCACACCTGTTAACAACACTATTGAAAGTGAGTCCATAAGCACAAACATTGAAAATGATGATCCTAGCATACCATATCAGGACATTCTGGAGCCTGCTCATGATAATGTTACACTTATTGCACAAGTCAAAATGGAACCACTTGATGATGCTTTAGAAAATGTTGTTAATCCAGCAATAGTTAAAACAGAGCCAGTGCATTGTTTAGATGGAATGACTATTATACCCGAAAGTGTAGTAAGTAAGAGGGAGTTAGTTGAACATTTGAATGATCCAAGTGAATTGGCCGAGAGAGAGAGTGCTAGTCTTGACGTGACTTCTTTTGAACAGTTTTTTAGAAGTGCTAAAATGATGAGATCTGCCGATGAGTGTGATGCAGAAGAGATATTCAGCCAAAGTGGTCTGAGGATAAGAAGGCAACATGAACCTGATCATGATGCTGAAAATGACATGAATATGAGTTTGCTAATACCTCACACATATGAGCATTTACCTATAGAGAATGCTAAAGGAGTCTTAATGGAAAGTAGTTCCGATGAGAACAAGGACAGTGCTGCAAAAAAAGGCAGCAAAAAGAAATTAGAGAGAAAAAAACGCCCACAGAAAAAAGGAAAGGAAGTAGTTAAAAACAGCAAAGAAATACCTCCACCAAAAAAAGATATGTCCCCAGCAAAAGATGTTCCTACGACTTTAAAAGAAAAGGAGCTGAGTGTTAATGAAGTTGCCATATTAACTAGAAGAATGCGAGAAAAAATAAGACAGGAGGAAAAAAAGATAGAGTCCTCTGATTCAGAAACTGACAATATAGCTTTGAGTTTGAGAAAAGATAAAAGTAAAAAGGAAAATGAAAAGAACAAGTCAACAAAAACTGTTGATAAAGGAGAAACGTCTAAGGACACTGAAAAAGTAGATAGTGAAATACAATGCAACAATGTAGATTCCACAGAACAAATAATAGAAAACAAGGATAATAGTAGTGAAGGAGACAAGTTTACTGGATTCAGTGCTATTGATCAGAATGAGATTTCAAGCTATCAAAAATATATGAAATTTGTATATGACAAACTTATGCCAGCAGTAGACAATAACATAGAAGAGACAACAGACTTTAATGAAGACAATAATGATTATACATCTCCTTTGATAAACCCAGAGGAGCCAGTTGAACTGCTTGAATGTGAACCAACTATGCCTATATTTGATAGTGAAGTTAAAGGCAAGGCAGTAAAACGATCTAAGAAAACACTCGGAAAAAAGAAAGACAAAGAAGCACCTGAGCCGAGTATCACAGAAAAATTTAAACCTAAATATACAGAACGCCATGGATGGCATTGTTATACCATTGACCACACTGAAACTAAATTGTACCAAAATTGTCACATACCCCTTGAAAAGTTACCAGAATCATTTGTGGAAACTTATTTGGAATATCATGATATAACTGAAAAAGACAATGAGGACAAAGAAGTTGACAGGTAATAAACTCTCTTAAATGTTCTCTCTCGAATTCCTATTATATATTGCAGAAGCCCCATATCATGTGCAAGGTGAAGGAGGTGCTTATTTTAATACATGTTTTATTTCTAGGTTGATAAACCTCCAGACTTTGAACAGAACTACTAGCATGAAAGAAGGCAAGAGTAAAGGTAGAAATAAAGGCAAAACTCCAGGAGCTGAGCTATCGGCTTTAGAACAGGAATCTGGAAATGTTTCTAGATTGCCGAGCCCTGCTCTTTCTGATCGCTTAGATGAGCTATCCCCATCTGAAGATGAAGGTGCTAATGTTGATGATGAACTGCCGCCACCTGTGAGTATACTAACTGTAATTAATATTATATTACTATTAAACCCGTTAAGAATTTATAATAGATCGACAAAAAAAAAGGACATATAAATTGTTTGTTATTCTGGGCATTCAAGTAAGGCATCAAGATTCCGCACCAAAAATGCGGAGACTGTATAAGGTGCGAAAGTCTAAGCAATCTTCTGGATTTATTGCAGTCAAGATTATAGCGTGATAGCGTGAGGCCAATGAGGCACATTTATTTAAACGTATTAAATCACATAGATGTCAGTTCCAGTCAGTTATGAACAAATTATTTGTTGCTTATGGTTCTATAGGCTTTTGCTGGCTGGTAATAGCTTTTTCGGGCTTAGATTGAAACATTACAGTGACGCCTTGTATCTAATCTCCTATCAACGTGCAGGTTGACAGTTGTTTTGACTTTTTATATTTGATAGGCAAGCATTTAACCACTATCTCACATGATGGAAACTGCCGAATATGCCGAAGATTTAAATGTTTGTTACTCTAATACAGTGTTTTTGATATATTTTGGTTTCATTTTTAGATACCACTGCGCACTACGGAGAACTGTATAGCAAAAACTTCCCTGATGAACGAACACGAAAGTGAATCTGATGGAGAAGGCACTAAGAAAATAAAACAAGAACTTATAGAACCAGACCATATAGAACCAGACCATCCAGAAGTTAAATATAAACCTGGACCTAAATCAAGAACTAGAAATGCTACCAAGCCTGCGGTGGATCCTCCAACAGCTGAATCATTGATGTTAACTGCTGATAAAATGATGAACAAGGAATTGTCGCTTCTCTACGCGCCTGTGATTCTAAAAGAAGAACTAAAGGAAACTTCCTCTAAAGAACCCAGTCCTAAAGATGGGGCTAAATGTAAAAAGGTATCTTGACATCCTGCTCTTGTATACTATATGCATACTATTTTTATGTGACCACTAAATAATTATAGATCAATATTCGACAAGTTTCCCGAAGAAAAAATTGTTTCCCGTTCTGGTTGTGATTGTGTGTGTGATGTGAACGCTTCCGGCACCCACGACACGAGTTATCGAACTTAGTGTGGGACTGTGAGTGTAAAAACGTTTCTTAATTTACTCATTAATTAGGCATTTTAATGAAAATAAAGTGATAAAAATTCATGAGCAATTAAAAATAGTATAATAACACATGCTATTGGCTTCACTGATTTTTAATATTAATGATTGGTCAATTGCCTTTCACGGCATTGATTATTGGTCGTGTACGTCACTAAAAGAAGTCACCAAAATGGCCGCGTTTAAAATTGCCCGAATCTGATTGCGTTTTCAAATGTTTATTTTGGTACGAAATATGATATTTTGATTAATGATTTTATATTATGGGCAATGTATTGATGTAAACAATCAAATAAATACTTCCAAAATATATATGTATAAAATACTTTGGTCAGGACAAGGTTGTTTGAAATAAAATATGCTACTTCTTAAATTATATTAATGAATGCGGATGAAGTCGCGGGACACAAATAATATTATATAAAAATTGTATATTACTATTTTCATTTTACAGAAACAATCTAAAACTCCTTCTACTCGAGAGCGTCTGAAAGCTGAAGACGACTCTTCATCGGAAGAAGAAAAGCAGTGGGTCTCTACTAAGGAGAAGCTTCTGAAGAGAATGGGGAAAAAAGAAGACTCAACGTAAAAAAATCCTTTTAAAATAATATATTATTATTGGACAGGCTATTCTTTTTTACCTACTGGTAAGTGATTATTGGTGTGGGATAATAAGCCTTCACAATACAATATTGGGCGTGAGTATCAAGATGTCCCTTCAATATTTGAAAAGAGCTTCCAGTAAGGGGTGGATGGACTTTGATGAAATTTCGTATGTATACAGTCTAGTCTGTGAACAAGGGCATGTTTTATATCCAACTTACGCGGGCGAAGCCCCATCGGCATCAAATTCAGATCCATTATAGAATCGATCAATATAAACGAAATTGGCACAATTTGTACAAAAAAATCCATAATTATCAGAATTTTATAATAAACTAACCGTGCCCAGTAGCTTCGCCCGCGTTTATCAATTTAAAAAGTAGCCAATGTAATATATATAATGTAATGTGTCAATGTAATAGTCCTATGTGTAAGCTATGTATGTTCCAAATTTCATCAAAATCCGTTCAGCCGATACAGCGTGAACAGAAAACATACACGTGTAAGTGTTACACACAAACTTTCGGATTTATAATATAAGTGTGATTGGGGTGATCATCAAATTGAACATAAACACATTATAACGAGTTATGTTTATTTTTCAGCGCCGACGATGCGAAACGCGCGAAACTCGTGGACGATTTCATAGAAAGACGCGGCGATGCGGCCGGCAAGCGGCAAAGTCACGCCGGTGGTCGTCGTCGCTCGCGGAAGAAAATGCTGGAGCGGCTGAAGCAGCAAAGGTATGTAGAGAATAGAACGGACTACAATCACTATCAAATCTATATCTATCTATTTAATCTAATACCTATAAACGAGCAATTCTTGTATATATATAATCTGAATCTCGGAAACGGCTCCAACGATTTTCATGAAATTTAGTATGCAGGGGGTTTCGGGGGCGATAAATCGATCTAGCTAGGTTTCATTTTTAGAAAACGCAGTTAAATTTTTTTTTTTAAACCTTGCGAATCTCGGTCATCCAGGTACTATAATTTAAACGCAAGTAAAGCTTAAAATACCGACTTCGCCGCTTTATCTTCGGAACCCTTGATAACATTAAATTAATTAAATACGCATTATTGAAGATAAATAAAAAACTACAGTTCAGATCTTGATCAAATTTAGATGGGGCCACATGGAAAACACCAGCTTAAAAGAAATAATAAAAATCTTTTTTATCATTAAAATCGGTTTACCCAGAAAAAAAGGTTAGAGGTACAGACATAAAAAAAAACTGTCGAATTGTCTTTTTTTGTCGGTTAATAAAAGTAGTTTTAAAAATTATCCTAATTTGAAATGAAATAACTGTATAGTTTTACCTATTAGTATTTCTGTTCTGTGAAGACCTACTTTATACAATTAGATTTTTTCTTATAAGTATTTGTATTTAATTTACTTTTATTATAATAACATTGCCAAAATTAAATCTTTATTATATGTTTAACACTAACGTTTGGTCATGCTGTGTTCACTGTACTAGAATGGACACTGCTCGCAATCGTGAAAAATGTTGCTATGCAGCGACCCATTTCATCAGCCATGAACTATCCGTTGGCTAAGTTGGGCGCAAGTTTTCTCCCCAAGGGAAATTTGTGTTTCTGGTTCTGGGTGTGATTGTGCCTGTGATGTGAATGTTTCCGGCACCCAAGACACAAGTTATTGATCTTAGTGTGAGGCTGAGTAGTAGGCTGCAACCTATCATCATTCTGAGTGTGGAACCGTTTATGTTTAACTTTATTTGCAGTTTATGTTTTGTTGTAGGGTTCTTTCGAAGGAGTTATACGGCGAGTCATCCCTGGATGTGACGCCGGGGGGAAAACGAGGCGCCGCCTCTGGGCCCTTCAAAGGAAGACGGAACATCAGGAAGGTGGGATTAAATCATTACCTACAAATAAGACATTATTTTACAAATCTAATAGCGTTAGAAGTTACACTGACATGTACTGTATATAGGTACACCTAGTAGGTACAAATTGTGATTGGCATTTTTTTTTTGTGGAGTGGGGGGAAATGCCTATCACTTCTTTTCATTCCCAAAAGAAAAGGCTCAAACCTTCACATCTTTAAAACACTACCTTAAAATCCGTCCCCCGTGAGCATCCCTTGACGAGGTGGGGCAAGATAGGGTCACTTCCCTATCTTGCCCCACCTCGTCGAGGCTCGTTGTGCTAGCGCGCTAGCAGTCACTATCTTGCCCCGGCGGTAGGTCTATATGCAAACTGGTGAAGCCAGGTCCTCTGTCCACCGCCGCCAGAGAACGGCCCGCGTCCGCCACCGTCCGGTATCCGCGTATCGCCGTCGTCGCGATGGCCCGCTGCGCACGTCGCAGCAGGATCTTATTTCTGCCATACTCCGGAGTAAAACCGGCAACTGCATTCGGGCCGACCACGTTCGGCAGCAGCTTCAAAAGCAGCCTCCCCAAGAAAGCCGCAGCCCTTATGACTCTCGGGACTAGCTGGGAGAAGTGGACCCCGAAAGCCTACCTCTCATCCAGGACGAGACACAGATATTTGATCTGGGTCCCAAACGGGATCGGGACCCTATCCAACTTGAAAATTGTGTTTGGCCTGTGCAAATTTAATCTAATCTTGTCCTAGCTGCTTCTTTAAATTAGCTACTAAGTCAATCCTAGAACACACTCTAGGATCGGAGACCTCGTACCACAAGGTTCAGATGTTACAAAGATATTTAGTATCTTTGCAATTATCAGCAAAACACTCATACAAACAATGAAAATAGTATAATTGAGTAATAATTTGTTTCGCAGGTGATAGACAAGAAATCTCTGCAAAAGAGCACCGTTCTAGCAAACATGGAGGAGTTGGAGAGAAAGCGAAGACTGAACGCGAGGCAGAACCAACTGGTAAGGATAAAAATAAGTAGAATGTTCAAATGTCAAATGTATGATTTTTTTGTGGATTGACGTGCAAATTTAATATTCTACTCTACCTTTGAATGTTGATTGTATACACCCTCGCTCGTGTTCTAATTCACCCGCTTTCCAGTCGTAAGAGCCACGATGTCCACAATACTGCGCCCCGCGGTGTTACCCGTGGTAATAGTTAATTTTTTCTTCCTTTTTTTGGGTCAGTAATCTTTTTCTTTATACAAACTTTATCCTGATAATTACGTAAGTACATAATAAATTAATAAAACAGCCATATCGGTCGAGCCATTTTCGAGTTTTAACGAATGACAAGTAATTTTATATGTATATAACTTTGCCCGAGTAAATTGTTGAGTTATTTGTTGGTTTGAATTGTGAATTTAAATCATTCTTGAATCCACCTGAACACAATAAAGAAAACATCAAATGCTGATGGGATGCTGTGGAAGTACTGCTTTATGCCTCAAACCCGGGACTTGAAGTATATGACTTAAATTGGAATAATATGCGTAACTTACATACACATTACATAACACTTGTTTATCAGAGGGAGCTCCTTGGCTGCGAGGAAGGTGTGAACGTGTTGGTGATCAACGACGAAGTATGTCTGGAGTACGATTTCGAGGAACAGCGGCCCGTAGTCACCGTGCACCCATTCTTCACCAAAGTCATGAAGGCGCATCAGGTACGTGAACCAACAAAAATACGGAACCAGTAGAAAATCTTTCGATAAAAAGTTATTTTTCAGTCTTGAGATAACTGTAGAATCGTCTAAAACTATGAGATTTTTGTGTAAGGTATAATTATCATCTTTGAATAATACGCAAGGCAGTTGGATTATCTGAGCCCCCAAACAAAAACTATTTAACAAACACAGTCTCACACTAAGTTCGATATCTAGTGTCTTGGTTGCCGGAAATATTCTTATCACACACACAATTATAACCGAAACCAGAAACACACATTTTCTTCGGGAGAAATCTTATGTTCCCACCGGGATTCGAACGCGATACCTCTGCTTAGAAGGCAAAATTTAAAATTGTTTATTCACGTGGGCCCCAAAGAGGCACTCATGAAAGTCAATGACTCTACTGCTAGATTCGCAAAAATACAGCCATCTCAGAAGCTTCATCAGAAGAACCTGGCAAGAAACTCAGCGGAGTACTTTTTTTTTAAACAAATACAAATAATTTATTCATAACTTCATTGCCACAAGTCAAGTTTTTTCCAATACAGTTTGTCTTACTCGTATTGATCAAGTTTTAAACTAGGTTTATATTCTGTTATTAGTTATATAATAAAAATAAAATATTATGTTTAAAAAATGTTAAAATAACAATTCTGAATACTGAAACATTCTTAATTACCCAAACAGGTTTTCCACAAAGACACACAATATATAAAAATGTAAATTGTTTCAGTATGAAGGCGTTAAGTTCATGTGGGACGCGTGTTTTGAGAGCCTGGAAGCAGTAGAATCGGGCAGAGGCGGCGGCGGCTGCATCCTCGCGCATTGCATGGGGCTCGGCAAGACGCTGCAAGTGCTGGCCTTGTTGCACACGGTTAGTGCCACTTATACCACTAACTAAATTCCTCTCCATCCAAAGGTTGTCTGGAAGAGATCGCTTTTAGCGATAAGACCGCCTATTGTGCCACTTTTTTTATAAATAATTATTTTCTGTTTTGTTTTTTTGTATTAATATATATAGGAGATCAATAAAGAGTTTATCTAGCTATCTATCTACGAGGAAAATCAAATAAAGGATATTTAAAAAAAAATACGCAAGCAAAGTTTAAAAAACTCCGATTTTACCGCTCGGAACCCTTGATCAGATTAAATGAATTGAATACGAATTATTGAGGATAACTCAAAAACTACTGGTCGGATCTGAACCTAATTTAAATCAGACCATATGTGAAGCGCCGGCTGTCAAATAAAAAAAGAATCTTCAAATCGGTTCACATAGAAAATATGAGGTAACATATATTGAATTGAGAACCTCTCGTCCTTTTTTTTGAAGTCAGTAAAACATATTATGTAACTTATTTAGAAATAAAGCATAACTTTAAAAATTTTAAACAAGCAACCCAACGCATTCACTCTCACAACTTCACACTAATTTCAAAGACTATCGTGAGAGCCAGAAACAACACAATCAGAAACAGAAGCACAAATGTTATGTTAATTAGAGCGAATATTGTGCTTATACTTGTTATCAAACCCCTGGGTTCGATACTGTAGGTCCTGAACTACGGTTTCCTACGCTACCTACGGATCATGTCTATTTATCTTGTTTTGTTCCAAAATATTTAGTTCAATATCTTTTATTCACATTGGCCCCAAATAGGCAATCATGAAAATTAATTACTCCACTGCCAGATTCACAAAATTACAGCCATCTCGAGAAGAACATTAAACAAACTAGGTTTTCGCAGGTACTAACACATCCACGTGCGTGCATGACGCGAGTTCTGGTGTGCTGTCCGCTGTCGACAGTGCTCAACTGGGTCGATGAGATACACAAGTGGATCGGACCCGTCACCGATCAGATCAAGGTATGTTTATGTAGAAGCATCTATACAACCAAGCGACTTATATATATATATATATATATATATATAGCGACTTTCGTGTTTATTTTGGTATTAAATTCTTTACCGACAATCCTACTAATATTATAAATCCGAAAATTTGTGTGTTGTAAGTGTGTTTGTTCCCTCCTCACGCTTTAACGGCTAAACGGATTTGGAAAAAAATTGGAATGTACATAGCTCATACTTAGGATTAACACATAGGTTACTTTTTAACTTGATAACAGCGGGCGAAAGCGCGGGACACGGCTAGTATAACATAAATAATCGAATAAAATCACATCCCTATTGTGATAGGTTAGTTACCACTGCTAAAACGTTTAAGAAAACATCACTGCGTTTAAAAAAGAAGCTTAATTGCCATAAATATTCTTAATTGGTCTCTTAAAGATACGAGTAGTACATCTTATAAGGATATTCTTCACCTTTGCATGCGTGAAATATCCAAATTTTGACGTGAGTTGCATGAATAATACACACAATATTATATATGCGAAATTAAGTGTGGGTGTAAATTAATAACTATGTAAGTTTTCTCGTATGTGCCATAACAGCTGAACGGATATGGAAATTTAATTTATCTGGCACAGCCGCCTAGGTTTTCTATAAACTTTTTAGCATTTGCATTGTATCATACCAACAATTAATATAATATACTGGTTTTGTTTGTTCTCCAAGCTAAAAGCACTGAGGAGGAAGCTACAGGTAAAGACAGCCAATACTTATTCACAATTATAAGTTGAGATTCGTATTAAAATTGATATTTTTTATTTTTCAAAGGAATGAAGCACGTTAAATTTTTATTCGCAATATATGTTTCTGAATAGTATAAGGGTCGAATTGCACTCCAAAACTGGACTTGTCAATGTTTCTTATGAAATAAACGTGTACGCATATAAACGAAAAATCAGATATTGACGGCAGCTGACATGCCATCTCACTCCCACTAGCGATTAACGGAATCAGTGATTCATCATAACGTCCGTCGTCGTATCGGGAGACAATCATGTACGACCCGATATTTCACGGCCCGATTTTGTACAGCCAATAATGCACAACTTGATAATTCATGCTCATGAATTCAAAATATTAGGCCGTCAATTTTCGGTTCGCCAATTATTGCCTGTACAAAATCGGTCCATATCGATAATTTATAATGTACGGCCAATAATGTACAGCCAATAATTCATGTATGTGGCTTCCAAATATCTGGGTGTGAAATACTGTGAATGCAATATTGGCAGCGTAAAATCACTCCATGTCGATATTGTACGGCCAGTATTGCACAGCCACTAATTGGAAGCCAACCATAGACAAGCATACTCTCTATGCGATGTCTCGTTTATTTAGGCGAGTTGCTAGGAAGAGTTGCCATAGACTATTCAAAGTTCTAACCTAAGAACATTTGCTTCTCCGTGCCTTTATAAAAGTGGTTGCAAGTCTTGGTTAGGTTAGGTTTTAACTGCGACAAAACATAAAAACCAAAACTAAATTTTTTAAGAAAAAAAAAATGAAATAAAAATAAAAAAAAATGTTTACGATTTTCTTTCGAATATAAACAGTTTGTATGAAAACTTTAAACAACTTTTTCATATCTTGCCCTCTTGAAATTACTGGATCATCCAAACGGTGCTTTGAATTTGACATTTGTGTGTACTCGAATTATCGGCCGTGCATTATTGGCTGTACATTATCAGCTCATGCTTTTTGATTTTCCGATCTGTATTGTACGGTCAGTATTGCACGACCTGATATTTCGTGTATATTAAATGACCTGGCTGCGTATTATTGGCTGTACAAAATCGATCCGTGTTGTTATTTCACATCCAATAATGTACGGCCTTTTAAATGGAATCCATGTCACGGAATACTGGTTGCGAATTATTGGCCATACATCAGGCCGTGCATTGTTGGTCGTAGAATATAGGAACTCGTCGTCTCAGATGTTTCCTTTATTTGTACGGGTTATACCAATTGTGCTTGATCCAATGATGTTTTTAGAAATGGTAAGATACAGTATGTTTTAACATCGAGTAAATAAAAACGGGACTAGATGCATCAACTAGGCGAATACATTCTGTACCATACAATTTGTATTCGGCTTATTTCCAAAAACAAAACGTACGACATGAACGCTACTCAGATTGTAGTTTTGGCAAATTATACATACAATACAATATCCCAAAAGTTTCCAGTAATTTCAAGAGGGCAAGATAAGGTGAAATGCATAATTCCACCTTATTTATGCGGTCAACATCCTTGGAGCTACTTGCATATCTTCCAGCTTTTAATATTATCATTGACTAGATTGATAAATAGATAGACAATACATTTCTTAAAGATTACATAAAACAAAGGAAATAAATAAGCTTGTACGTAAAGTGTCATAACAGGCGGCCTAATCCCTAATCTCTACCAGGCAGAGTAAATTTAATTTTACTTCAAAACTGACACACATTTTAGTGCATAGAATCTCACTTCTCTTCTTGTACAAAACAGTAGTTTAAATAAATGTTAACTTTCATCTGTATTTCTAAACAGGTATTTGAGCTCTCCAAGCTAAAGAAAACATATGAGCGCGCCTACCAACTCGAAGATTGGTACATCGGCGGCGGCATCTTCATAATCGGCTACGAGCTGTTCCGAAGTCTCACGACTCTCGACCCGCTGATCGACGAAGTCCGACCTACGATCATTAACAAAATCCGGACAGCGTTACTCGACCCCGGACCGGATATCATAATATGCGACGAAGGGCACTTGTTGAAGAACGATTGCTCGGTGCTTGCGGTGGCCATGAGCCGCGTTGTGACTAAACGCAGGATTGTATTGACTGGTACGCCGATGCAGAATAATCTCAGAGAGTATTACTGCATGGTTAACTTTGTCAAACCTAATCTGCTGGGGACGTATTCGGAATATTCTAATAGGTAATATTCGCAACTGTTTTTTTTTTAAACGCTTTTACACTCACAGCCCACACTAAGTTCAATGACTTGTGTCGAGGCTGCCGGTAAGATTCACATCACACACAATCACACCCAGAACCAGAAACATGTATTTCCCTTGGGGAGAAAATTGTGTTCCGGCCGGGAAACGAACCCGATACCCCTGCTTAGCGTCCACCTTGGACGCGCACTAAGTAACGGGCAGTTCATATAATAATTCCACTATATCCGGCCGGTCAACGAGTAACAAAGAAGATGTAATGGTTTCTTCATTTCGCCTTGGAATCGTTGTAGCTATAATAGGTAAAGTGATTCGTGTATTTTTAGTTTAAACGGAAGTTTTAAAATTCGTAAGAAATTTTTAACGTTTTTGACGTGATAACGTCTTATAAATCGATTAACACCGGCTGCACGCACGAAAAAGTGTCACGTTCCGCCTGAGCCTGAACGTGCAAGCGAGAGCGCGGAACAAGCGATAGAGAGGCACGATCGGCCATGCGTTCGTCTTATGACGTTATCACGTAAAATTATCGTCCTTAACCCGACTTCACAGACAAACATTTTTTTTGCTATGTTCTCGTTGTGGTGTTGGGGTGAAAGTTTAGCCTCTGGATTTCAACGCAGTGGGTACTAGGTACGATAGAAGCACCAATATCTGCATGTCATATTTACACTTCTGGTTTTATGATAATTGTGTGTGTTGTGAATAAAACAAATGTTTATTAAACTCATTACAGATTCGAAAACCCAATAATGAACGGCCAGCACAGAGACTCTCGCGAAGAAGATATCAAGCTGATGAAAGCTCGAACGTTCATCCTGCACAAAGTTCTAGAAGGCTGCCTACAGAGGCAAGAGGCTTCTGTCCTCTACCCTTACTTGCCGAAGAAACACGAATACACTGTGTTCATCCCGCTAACGAAGTGTCAATGGGACCTGTACAAGCACTACGTCCATCATTACACGAAGAAGAGTAAACAGAGTATTTTGAAAGACTTCCATGTTCTGCAGAAGATATGGTCACATCCCCAGGTGCTGCACAACTTTCAGATCAAGGCGCGGGACTCTATAGTGAAAAAGGAGATTAAAGGTAATGAACATTGCTTTACGGCTGCTTTTAGTTAATTCAATTAAGGATATTTGTTGCTTATTAAAACTTAATATAAAATTTTAATTTTCTTCTATTTATATGTATGTATATAATATAATATAATAAATGAACTATATATATATACTTTTGGATATTCTACGAGGAATTATTTTTTTAAAAAACAAACTGATAGACAACACAACTTTACTTATTGCAAAAATTAACAATTATGACTAACGAAACAAAACACAATCGACTGGCAATAAAATTACTTTTAACAAGAAAATTGTCAGGGAGATGCTTCCACGACGACGGCTGGCGGTAGTGTAAGGGGCAATCGCTGGTCGACAGCCGCTTTTATACTCTTGCGCGCCGAAGTATCTTCTACCCTCCAACAATATATATAATGAAGGAATCCTACTTCCTACTAATGTTATAAATCTGAAAGTTTGTGTGTAAGTATGTTTGTTCCCTCTTCACGCTTTTACGGCTTAACGTATTTGGATGAAATTTTGAATGTACAAGCTTATACCTAGGATTAACACATAGGATACTTTTAACTTGATAAAAGCGGGCGACGCCGCGGGGCACGGCTAGCTAACCATAAATTTAAGCTTTTAAACTGCCTACTAGTATTGAACTGCATTAAAATATCACGAAATACAAACAAGCTTTAACATAGTGATTGTTCCGATACAATAAATACACATATTTATTTATTTTCCTTATTAAAAATCTCTTATAGGCTAGCCTTTGATCACCTGTTGTTTGACAAGATAGGCTAAGAATGTGAATGGCTCTCAATACCTCCGAAACACTGTTTCGTGCTTGGCGACACAATTTATGTGAGAACACGAATGTTTTTATTTTCTACCGACTTCACATAAAAGGAGGAGGTACTCAAGTCGACTGTAATTTTTTTTATGCGTGTTTCCTCATAGCTTCGTTCCACGTGAATCGATGTTGAATTATTTTTTTTGTTTGAATGATGTTGCTTTTTAATTGTTCCCATTTGAATTTGATCAAGATCTGATCAGTAGTTCTTGAAATATCGTCAATAATGCGTGTTTAGTACATCTAATCTGATCAAAGTTCCAAAGATAAAGCGGTGAAGTCGGTTTTTTTTTAATTTTGCTTGCGTTTAATTATACTTTCTAACTACTACCATAATACCATAATACATATTCGTCTGTTTCGTTGGTTTTAGTATTTATCATCTTTGTGGATTAGAAGAAAAGTTGGATGGTCTGAATATAAGCAAGTCTAAAACCTAAGGCAGCAATAGCTTTACTTTTTTTATTTTAGAAGCCTCACTTATAATATTTTAAAACACGGAGAAAAAAAATGGGACATCTAGACTACTAAAGTTTACAGAAACATATTTTCTAATCAAGATTACAGTTACTACATACTTATTATATATATACCTGCGTATTCCAGGTCTAGTGTGTTTACCATCTTCGATCACATCGTCACTTACCATCAGGTGAGATAGTGGTCAAACACTAGCCTGTCACAAATAAAAAATAAAAAATACTTTTTACAAAATAAGCTAGTTATTACCAAATAATTTTGTGATTGTTAATAAATAATTATAGTTGTCCTATATGTCACAACTATAATCACTAGAATGTTAGTAACAGCAACGAGATATTTTTCTCAGCGTAAGAGGTTACCTAGTCCAAACCGTTTATGCGGTGAGATATATTTGTTACTATATGTATATCGTCGTGTTTTACTTTACAGCTGAAAAAGTGGAGGACGATCTGGCCCTAGAGGACAAAGAGGACATAAAGCCGGCGGACACGGAAGTGTGGTGGCTCCAATACTTGGCCGACGGCGCCATGTTGGATTCCGTTGACAGCTCTAATAAGTTCGTGGCCGTATTCCGAATACTGAACGAGTGTGTCGCGCTTGGGGACAAAGTGTGAGTCTTTTTATTTGGCTTATAGTTTGTGCGTGGGATCAGTATAAACACAAATATTTTATTTTTACCTATCTTCTTAATTTTCAGGGCATGTGATCAATTATTTAGAAATTAACCCAATTATTCAGTAAAAGACAACACGTTTAATAAACCTTCTATAGTATTTTTAAGCTATTGCATAGCTTCTATCGCGGGCCTTGAGCGTGGAGACCTAATCCAGAAATTCCGTAACGAAAAAACCTAACACCCCCCACTCTAGCGACTTCACAAAAAGTTTTCGGTTACGTTGAGATGCGAACACCGTACCGATGCATTCGATTCAGTCTCCAATACCAATCGGCTACTGAGTCTTCTAATTATAACTTTGAAATAAGCGTATAGGTTTTGACGTTTACGTTTTTAAAGTAAACGCCAAGATCTATATGCTTATTTCAAGGTTATAGTCAGAATACTCGGTAGCCGATTGGTATTGGTTACTGAATCGTTTGTATCGGTACGGAGTTCGCATCTCAACGTGACCGAAAACTTTTTGTGAAGAAAAATGAAACAGAAAAATAAAAAATGCTATGCAATAGCTTTACCGCGGCAGTCCCCGGGTGCCACACGTCTTTTTTTGTTGTTTTATTTTGACTGATGTCCTTATCATTGTTTTAGTTTAATCTTCTCAACGTCTCTTTTCTGCCTGGACGCTTTGGAATACTTCCTTAAGAAGATCAACAGCTGGAGTCTGGGGCAGGATTACTATAGGCTCGACGGGTCCGTGCCGGCCGAAGTGCGACAGAAGTGGTGCCGCGAATTTAACGCTGATAACAACTACAAAACCAAGTGAGTGTGGGACATGCAGCAGGAGATCTACAGCTGGAGTGTGGGGCAGGTTAGAGTCCGAGGTGCGACTGAAGTGTACCGCGAATTCAACACCGATAACAACTGAGTGTTTGGCGCTTGCAGCAGGGAAGAGACAGCTGTAGTTTGGGATAGGAGTATAGGTTCGAAAGGCAGAGGTACGACAGAAGTGGTGCCACGAGTTCTACACTGATAACAACTACAAAACCGAGTGAGTGTGAGGTACAGGAAGCAGGAGATCTATAGCTGTAATCAGGGGCTGTACGATTACTTTCGGATTTATAATATTAGAGTTTTTTTTTTCAAGATTATTCCTGATCTCAACGCGAGCGGGTTGCCTGGGGTTAAACATGACGGCAGCCAATCGCGTCATCATTCTCGATACCTCGTGGAACCCCGCCCACGACATCCAGAGCATATTCCGAGTGTACAGATTCGGGCAGAAGAAGGACTGCTATATCTACCGACTTGTTGCTATGGTGAGTGCTATTCTGCCTCCAGGGTCTCCACGATGGCGACCAGTCGTGAACAGTAGCTTATATTCACTATTATATTGGTGCAGTAGGCAAGTCTTTGCTTTTTACTTTGCGGGACCTGAAAGGAGGCGGTTGCGGTTGACAGGAACACAATTTTCTTTTATAAGGGACATTTGGACGTAGGTGCAATTAATTCTTGCTGGTGACAATATCGATTCTTGCACCAGACAATTACAAAAAAGCTCTCACCGTAACCTATTTGTGGTGCAGTTTTGTCTGGCGCCACTACCACGTGCACTGCGTCTACTCAACGCAGATGATAAATAGAACATTATTTATTACTCGTGATAATTTGTACATAGACTTATTTAATTTGCATTGCTGTCTGCGTGATGCAAACAAAAACACTCCCTCTATTTTTTAACTTATTCATACTCACAGCCCCAGACTATGCTCGTGGGTGTCAGTAAGATTTCTGCAGACATACAATAACACCCAAAACCAGAAGCACAAACATAAATTACATAGGAAAAGTGTGCTGCCAAAGTTGCCTACTCGTTTATTAATAACATATAAAAAAATCTGTTTTTTAGGGCACGATGGAGCAGAAGATCTACGAGCGTTCAGTGACGAAGCAAGCGGTGTCGTGCCGCGTCGTAGACGAGCAGCAAATAGACCGACACTACAACATGGCCGAGCTCACTGAATTATACAAGTAATTAATCTTTATTTTATTATACACGGTGTATATGCTATATAGCTATTTTCCTTATTGAGACTTCTCTGTCTTTGTCTATATCATGTTTCTGTTTTTTTATGTAATTAGGAGTTGTGTACATGTTATTACAGCTAACTATACATCTTAAAATATAAAAAATACACATAATAAACGTAATAAAAATCACATCGTGCCGAACATGTTCCTTGGTCCATCCAGCCGGATATCAACTTTTCTGACGACCTGACGACGAAATCACACTATCCAAAAGAACTTGAAATAAATAATATTCCGCATAATATCGTCGAAGCATCATAATAATTTACTGTTATCCATCAAAAGTAATAAGAATTCACTAACTATGCCATGTTTACGGCCCCCTGCGACAGGCTTGCCCTAGTGATCTATAGTAACTTCTGTTGATATGTAACATTGATTTTGGCAGAAACATATTTGCATTTTTTTGTCGTGGCGTGATTATAATTTTTATAATGTTTTTTTGAACTTGGTGTACTATTTATAATTTAAGTTCTTAAGCTACTATGGTCACTCTCACTATAAATGTTTATGTCTATAACGGGATATTTACCACGTGTTTCGTTTGTTTTGAGTTGCCGATATTCCGGGACTATAGCCAGCGCCATGGTCACAGAGTAACTGCAGTAGTGCGGAAGTAATTGTACATGCGTGGTTACCTCGTGGAATGAATGTTGGCGTGTGACCGTGTCGTGATGTGACCGGTAATGTGCGATATAGCGAATTCATAAGACTGTTGACGTGCGACCACGTCGAAATGTGACCGGTTATATGGGTACAGCGATACGACCACTGACGTATGATCGGTGAAGTGTGTCCATATCGCGACAGGTGAAATGTGACCACGTTGTGATACGAATTGGTTACGTGTGACCGAGGAGAACGTCAGTCCGTTACATAGAGTGGGGCCGGAAGCGTTCGTGTTTATGTTAACGTGGCCGGCGACGAGTTACCGTATCACAATACATCCAGTAACATGGGACCGTGTCGC
Source organism: Lomographa bimaculata (assembly GCA_948107665.1). Classification (NCBI taxonomy): domain Eukaryota; kingdom Metazoa; phylum Arthropoda; class Insecta; order Lepidoptera; family Geometridae; genus Lomographa; species Lomographa bimaculata. The sequence continues at coordinate 13,344,419 of OX403601.1, read as the reverse complement.
GATGGTCCGGCGGGGCGGGGTGGAGCTACGTGCGGGGCGTTGACCTGTGGTGTGGCGCAGGTTCGACGAGCTGGGCGTGGGCGTGGCGGGCGGCGTGGCCGTGGGCATCGTGGACGTGGCGCTGCTGCGCGTGGCGCGCGACGCGGCCGTGCACGCCGTGCACGAGCACGACTCGCTGCTGCGCGGCTCCGGCGAGCAGGGCCTGCCCGAGCACGAGCGCGCCGCCGCCTGGACGCAGTTCCAGCAGGAGCACGCGCACAAACGTACGTACACACGCACACACGTACATACACGAGCTCAGAACTAAACAAAAATCACGTTTTTTAATTTTGTATAGACATAAACTTAACTTTATTTTATTTGACGCAATAAAAACAATTAAAACAACTATTAAAAAAAGTAAGTATATTTATATTTTTATCACAAACCGGCCCCAACTCAGCACATGATTTGCCTACACTCATGCATGATCACGAACTATTAACGTTTAATAATCCACTATACATTTTATATTATTACAATTTAAAGCTCGAGGAACCACATGTATTGGAAAATAATACTAAGTTAACAACGGCATTGTTGTTCACTTTCGGGACAAAACTCCGGCTGTATACTTTCTACATACATTTATGACTTTTTCCAGCTCTTTAACAACCCAGCCTCTTCAGTTGTACTATACTTATTCCAGAGATGCAAAACGATCTTGAATCAGACCAGGCTGCGCGAGCACTTAAACTGCTGCAAGAGGAGCAAGCAATGCAACAACTTATGCAACAGCAACTATTGCAGCAACAGTCGCAAGTGCTCAACATTAAAACCGAGGACGGGCCTGTGCACGACTCGCCGTTAGTGCCTAGAGCGGAACAACCGCCGCCGCCAGCTACTAGAGGTAAACACACAATAAAGCATTCCCACTCACAGCCCCGCTTGAATTGAAAAATAAACCAGTCATGGTTAAATTTTCAAGGATCAATCATCAAGGAGCAGTAAAAATATCAATTTTATAAGTTAACGCAACAAAAAAATGCGGCTATAAATTGCATATTTTTACACTTAATTTGTACATTGTAGTACAAAATGGAAAAAAAAAAACGGGTATCTCGTATATATCTTGTACGGAATCCTAGGTGTGCGAAACAGACTCTCATTTTTCCGAGTTTTTTTTTAAAACTATTACTACTAAGTAAATATTATTTCAAATAAAATTCTACTACTCATTTACGTTAAGGCACTAACCTCTTTAAAACATAATAAACTTTTACGAACTAAATTTTACTATACCGGGACTTCGAGTACACATTCACATCTTTACTTCTCACCAGGTAAAGGAGGTGCTCGGGGCCGAGGCCGACGGCCCACAATAGTAAAATGCCGCATTCCGATCAAGACCTACGATGACCAGCCGGGCCCCAGCGGGACCGTTAACCAGGAGGGATTGGTCCAGCAGATCTCGGACCTTCTCATCAAGTTCAACTTTACGCAGGACCGCAAGGGACCTCAGCAGATACAGGAACTTGTCAATAGGGTGAGCTTGTTGTGAGATATTGGAATGGTTAGTCTACACGTGACTAAATTGAGAAAAAAGAAAATACGAAAATTGGCTAAAGACGACATTGACAAACAAAACTCAATGTACGTCTTGCTTTTTATGATATTTTTCTTTTTCTCGAAGACAGTCGCTAGCTAATATCGCTACACTACCCAGCTAACCCATTTTACACTTGTAGGTAAAAAAGCAAATGGTGCACTCTGGAGAGCCGTTTGTATTAGAAAACTGCGACGAACTTACCGCGAGCATCGTCAACGTTCTGTTACGGAGACAAGAGACTTGGGAACGCCCCGTCCCCCCTTTAGCTGCTCCACCCCCCATGCCGGCACTAACCGACGTCGCGCCGGATGAACTACTAGAAAAAAGGCCGAGGAGAGGACGCCCGAGGCTACCGATTGAATCAGCCCCGGAGCAAAAGGAACCCAAGCGGGGCAGGAGACGGCCGAAGAAATCCACCGCGATACCAGAGGAACCAATACCAGAACCGGTGGCACCGCCCCCACAAGAAACCGATGAGATTGAAGTCGGAGGTCGGCGCAGACGCAAAGCCGCTATCGCCGCTGAGAGGCAGTTCGACGTCGACGACGGAACATCCCAAGACTCCACTGTAGAACCTGAGAGGCAGTTCGACGTCGACGATGGAACTTTACAAGACTCCGAACCGGACGTGAGCAACTCGGTTATAGAGCTCGATGACGACGAATGGCAGGGCGAGCCCGAAATCGAACCCGAACCGGTGGAAAAGGAACCGGAACAGACAGGCAGGAAGAAGGCTGCGCCAGTAGAGAACACGAGACCTGATGATGACAGCATATTATTGAGCGACGACGAAGTTTTAGCTGAACCGCCGAGAGTAGCGGTCAAAATGGAGACAGAGAAATTGACTTTGAATCCGTCTCTATTGACCAATCCTAACTTTGTGAAGATTGTGGCGCATACTTACCTCGACGGGAACCCGATGTTAGACGAGGATGCGGCTACTCTCGCGGCTCAGTACAGCACTATCAAGTTGCTGAAGGAAACTGAGAGCAGCGGGAAGCCTATTGACAGCGGTCCTATCTTCAATATAGCCGTTCAGGTACTATAAGTTGTTTATTTTACGTTTTAAAAGGCAACTTAAAAAATTATAGATTCGTTGTTTCCGTCGACATTATCGTATCATCATGGTGTTACTGTATATTGTAACGGACAGTCAACATAAAAATTATTATCCATCGATAAAATGAAAAAATTAAATAAAAGCGAAAGCATTTCATATTGTTGCGATCTCAAACCCTTTTCTTATGCTATTGTTTGTTACACATTAGTTTTGAAGTTTTAAATAAGATTTTCTGAAAATCCAAAGGAAATTATGAATAATTTTAAAAGGAAATTATAAATTATTACAAATATAAATATACAACTTTTTGCAGGTGTTAGGCAGATCAGTTCTGGAAAGACTCCAAGGGAAAGGCGTCACAAACGAAGACTCTTCCATTGAATCTTCAGCTGCATGTTCAAAAATGATGCAGATACTCAACAAAGAGTCCGCAGAAGCACCCGCGTCGAAGAAAAGGACGGGACTCAAGTCCAAAGTAAGACAAGTCAAAGAGGAAACGATACACGAGCCGCGGGAAATGCCCAAACTTGGCATCCCTTCAGCCAATGTGACACAAACTGGACGAGTCGTGCCTGTTTCGCTGTAAGTATCAATTGTTTAAGTTTATTTGATTAGTTAAAGCTTACCCGTTATGTTATTGTGGATAGAAGTTCGTTGGAATCTGAAACTTGATGAGTATCCACTATACTACTACTGCAATAAATGTTAACTGTCGAGTCTTTGTTATATTTAATGTTTACTACGTGACACTCTTCACGATACGTAATCGCTTGTAATGCCGATTTACAACTTTGTCTTGAAAATCACTGCCTCTAATATGTCATCGGCAACACGGGTTTCGCCGAAACCGATCAACTCGATCTTGGAAATGCGAGACTCACCTATTTAGTGATGAAAAGTAGACGAATCGCTTAACGTTTCTAATTCTTTCAGCACGGGAGTCATAATGCGACATGCTCGCCGTTAATGGTTTACTTCCCAGTTTATGTCAGTAAATAACTAACATCCCGAGGGAAAGTTCGGTGAGCGTTTGGCCGCATCTTATCGTATTACGTTATAGTATTGAACTTGCGTTGGTAGGATTCGTCGGCAGAGCGCGGCTAGTGCGGCCCCCGCCCCCGCGCCCGCGCACGTGCCCGTGCCCCCGCCCCCGCCCGCCCCCGCGCCGGCCGACGAGTGCATCCTACCCGACGACGACGACGTGCGCTTCGTGGCCGAGCCCGAGCCCCCTGCACCGCCCGCGCCTACGGTTAAATTCAAAGTGTCCGTCAAGAAAGAACTCGGCGCGCCGTCCGACGGCATCCGCGTGACGGCCGGGGCCGCCCCGCCCGATCCGCGCGCCGTCCAAAGCGTCATATGCCTGGACAGCGACGACGACGAGCCCGCCCCCGCCCCCGCCCCCGCGCCGCCTCCCCCCGTGCAGCCCCCCGCGGCCCCTCCGCTGTCGAAGGCGCGCGCGCTGCGAGCCGCGCGGCAGGCCAAAGCGGCGCTCGCTCTGGCGCAGGAGCAGGCGCAGCGGGCGGCGCCGGGCCCGGCCCCGGCGCCGGCGGGCGGCGGCGGGCCCGTGCCCGTGGCGCTGACGGGCCCCGACTCGCGGCCCATCCCGCTGGCCCACCACCTGGGCCCGCCGCCGCCCGCGCCCGCGCCCGCCTGCTACCCGGCGCTCAGCTCGAACGGCACGTGCGTGACGCTGGCGAGCGAGCCGCCGCCGCCCCCGCTAGTCGCCTACGCGCCGACGGGCCCGATCCGGCTGCCGGCGCCGGTGTTCTCGATCGGCGCCGAGGCGCGGCCCGTCCCGATCTCGCTGTCCGGGCCCGGCTTCGACGGCGTGCCGCTGGCGCCGGGCGCGCCGGCCCGGCTCGGCGGGGGGCCCGTCGCCGTGGCGTACGTGGGCGGCGGCGCGGGCGCCGAGTACCCCGCCTACCGGCTGCGGCTCGGCGCCAGCGCGGCGGGCGTCGTCCGCTCCGTGCGCATGAGCGCCGCCGCCGTCGCGGCGCCCGCGCCTTCCGGCGGGTTCGTGCACCAGGTGGCCTCCGCCGTGTACCTGGTGCCGAGGGCGGCGGTCGGCGACCGCCTGCAGACGCGCCTGCCGCCGCCCGGGCTCGGCGCGGCCGCGGTGAGCTCGAGCGTGGTGCACACGATCGACGACGACGAGCCGCCGGCCGCGCCGCCCGCGAGCTCGGCGGCGGTGGGGGCGCCGCAGCGGACGGAGTCCCCGCCGCCGCAGGGTCGCTCGGCGCGGCGCAACTCGAGTTCGTCCAGCAGCAGCGGGTCGTCGCGGTCGGCGTCTCCGGCCGCCGCCGCCGCATCCGATCCGCTGTCCATCCTGCGCGACGTGGTGCACATCCAGGCGCCGGCGCGGCGCGAGAGGCGCCGCCTCGTGCTGTCGCCCTGCCCGCCCGCCGCGCCGCCCGACGCCGGGCCCGCGAGGCCGCCGCCGAAGGCCAAAAGTAGCGCGTCCTCGACCGATAAACGTAAAGATGAAGCTCTCGATCAAAAATCTAACTCGAGATCGAAGCGATCGATCGTCGACGGCAGGACGGAGGCGGGCCCGTCGACCAATTTGGCGACCGACTCGAGGGCCGGCGCTGCGAAGTTCAAGGATTCGATCGATCTGACCGAGGTGACGATCGATTCGATCGAGGCCGGTGACGCGAGGAGATCGGTGAAATGCGGCAAGGTGAAGAGAGCCGGGCCCACGACCGTGACCGGAACCTCCAAGAATATATTCCTGGATGTGAAATCGAAATCTTTGATTAACAAGTCGATGCTAAATCTCACGTACGTATGCATTCACACTATTGCACGATCGCAAAATATTTTTTAGTGGTTTTGATTACAGCCGGCTGGTGGGCAAATCTGTGCCCTCTGCGCTGTGGGTTCGATTCCCGACTGAAGCATTATTTTTTTTTCTAGGGACATTTGTGCTTATGATTTTAGGTGTGAATGTGCGAGATAAATGTTTCCAGATTGTACATAGAACAACTGCTCGTTGGCTGGGTTGAGCGTTCGCTTTCTAAGTAGCGGGTATCGGTTTCGATACCCGGCGCATCAATGGATATGTCCCCAAGATACATTTGTGTTTCTGGTTCTGGGTGCGATTATGTGTGTGACGTGGATGATTCCGGCACTCACAACACAAGTCATCGAACTTAGTGTGTGGCTGTGAGTGTGGAAGCGAGTGAATAAATACGAAGGAGCGGGCGATCAGATTTTGGTGCGTCCTTATAAAAGCGTGAATAACTTTTACTTACTTGTTATATATCTTACAGAGGTAATAAGAACATTCAAGTAACAAACGTGAAGGCAATTCCGAGCTCGAGCAATCCGAAACCTGTGGAGAAAAAACGAACCGCGCCCCTTCCAACGCCCGACTTGGCGCCTAAAAAGAAAAAGAAAGAATGTGAGTTCTATCCCTGTCTCTCTCCGTCTCTATCTATCTCTCTCACTCCATATCTCTCTCTCTCTCTCTCTCTCTCTTTTACAAAACTAAAATGTTTATTAAGCTACAAAAAACAAAATGATTTATTCATGATTTATATGTCAGAATGTAGTTAGGTAGATTACAGATGTCAAGGTAGCAGGGTTCCATATATATTCTAACCGACTAGGCATGCAAACATAATGGTAAAAACAATATAAAGTCAAATAATAATTAATAATTCGTATATATAGTCAAGTAATTAAACACGATCATTTAACAAACGAGGATAACACAAAAAATATAATTGATGTAATAAATTTACATTCAACATAGTATCATAACTTTGAAGAAAAGATTCAGGTCAGATATCAGATTCAGTCAGGTCCCACTTTAGGAGATCAAGTATTAAATTTAGAAAGGGAAAATATCGCCAGCCGCGGATTATAACTCCGCTCGCTTAGTTCAAAGCCGCGGTCGTGAAATGTCATGTCCGCTGAGCTACCCAAGCCTTGCTTCAAGCGACGAAATTATCTTTTCCTTATTATTTACATTTTATCGGGATAATTGAGGCCATTTCATCTACCGGTATTTTATATTTTGAAATATGTATTTAAAATAATTTACTGGTTTCATCCTTCTCATTACTATGGACAGAAAGCATGCGCACTCTCTTCAGGAAGAGAGTGCGCATGCATTCTGTTGGTACAGATTCATAGCACGCAGCTGATATACTGCGTCCTTCTCTATTTCTTCTTTCGCATAACATAGTACGCGCAATGCTTCTCTCTCGCACATCTTTAACTTGCTCTGATTTTTGGATTTCAAAGACAAGCTACCATTATTCATGAACAGATTTTTATAGGCAACCCTATATTACTGAATTCTCAATGAAATTTCCTTCATTTTTATATAATTGTAAAACGGAAAGCAAATGAGCCCCAATGACTATTATCTAGTTACCTGTTTGCACACGGCAACCAGGTAGTAGGCCAACAAAGGTAGGCAACCTAGCTTTTGCATGTAGTATACATTGTATACTTTTCATTGAAGGTTCATTTTTATGGTAAGCAAGTCAGTGAAATTAGAAAAAAAAAATATTTTTCAAAATTTTAATTAATTATATCCTTAACCAAATTTTTTTAGGCAAACCCATTGGTATGTGTTCAGCAACACATTTTATTCGCTAAAATATATTTTTCATTCGGTAAACAGATGGGTGAAGGTCGATCTTACTTGGGATCCTTTACTATTATTATTATCACTTGTTACTATTAGTATATATATATTTATATTGTTTGCTGTTCGTTTTTATTATTTTTAAGATATTTGTTCCGATGTAGCTTGGTTTGCACAACACTTTGAAAAAGTTTAAAAGCTCTTAAGAAATCATAGAAATTGTTTGAAAAGAAAATTGACAATTGTTTACAAAGGAGATTTTGCTTGAGATATAAAATTAAAATGAAAGGGTTTGCTCACAATGCGGAATCACAATTCAATTTAATACAAAAACTAGAGTAGAAGGATACACATTTGGAGTGCATATTGTTTATTTTAATAAATCGTGAGTTACGATCAGTACTCTCTTAAAACTTAAGTTTTATGTTATTGTGCTCTGTAACTAATTTCACTGGCAACTTTGCCCTTTCAAACAGAACCAGTCCTGCTTGCGGACTTGCTGCTTCGCAGCTGTTCTCACAGAGCGATCGTACCCCAGGTGGACTGTAAAGGTACCCCCACCAGCACCAGTACTTGCTATGCGGCTGTCCTACCAAAGCGTTGGAACCGCGCCAGCCGGACTTCAAAGGTCCGATCCACTACTAAACCATTAGGGTACGGAAACCTGAAAAATCGATATAGAGATATTTCATGTATATACAGATATACTTATGTCTCTCCCCACTAAGTTTTTATTGCATAGGTAAAGCAAAATCCTTATAGCGGTGGTAAAAAAAACCAATTCCGTAATTATTATATTAACGATTCAGTAAATATATTACATTTTATTCCATGATACAAGTCATCCAATTTAGTGTGTGGCTGTACACGTGAGAAGCATTTATGTTTAATGTTTAAAATCTTACGAGAAAAACATATATTTTCTTTTTATAAGCTCTATTAATAACACTTGTATGTGATCGTTTAGTTTAGAGTAGAGTAGTAGAGTTAATTAACATGAAATTGAATGTCGTGCAAATCAATATATATTGGAACAAATAGTTTATATTTTGTATTATATGAACCTTATCTCTATGTTTTAATTCTCTTAAACTTGGTAGATGATATTGATGATACAACTGGTATAGGTTTAATATGTTACAAATAAACGTATTACTTATTGTTTGAGCAACAAATCTTACATAACAGCTTATATTTAAATGTTCTGAAGAGTTTTCATTAATTTGACAAATGTTTAATCGCTTAAACCTTAGTGTTGTATGCATATTTTTATTCTATGTGCGCTATTTGCAGCTTCGCCCCGTTATTACAAAAAAAAAACCCGTTGTCTTTTTCTTTAATTTATTCTATATCCATAACAATATCATCCCAGCTAAACAAGCCGCAAAGCCAAGTAGTATGCAAACATACACAGTGATACTGATTGAAGGGCAATGTTCCCAATGAAATTACATGGTGTGAAGAGATTTAACTTCAGCGCAGAGCATAGTCGCGCAGGATGTACTGTTTGAGATAAAATTCTGGGTTGCACTGAACTTTAATAGACAAACATGACGACTATTGACGACTACCAACTTGACTCTCAGTAACATAAACAAGTAAAGCAAAATCTAAATTTTGAAAATATCACGACGCTCTCGAAAACGGATGCACCGATTTTCACCAAACATAGCTTAGAATATTCTCGATCAAGTCAGCTTTCTATAAAAAAAAACTATATCAAAATAGGTCCTGGTGGAAATGATGATGCGGTCGAAGATGTAGCTTGCTTGCCTCGAAGGTAGCCTAAGGCTTGCCCTATTCACTCTTGACTTGAAGACTCCCAGATACGTAGAAGCGAAACGCTTCGAGCGAACTGGAGGTATGTCAACCATTATGGGTGTTATGATGCCATAGACATACACGCAGATAGACCCGTTGAACTTATAACTATTTGCGTCGCGTCGGGATCAAAATAAAAAGATATAGTGTGAAATGTTGTTTATAAAGGGTCTATAACGAAATGTATTTGTTACTATTATACAAGTCATCCAATTTAGTGTGTGGCTGTACGCGTGAGAGCATTTATGTTTAATGTTTAAAATCTTACGAGAAAAACATATATTTTCTTTTTATAAGCTCTACTTAACACTTGTATGTGATCGTTTAGTTTAGAGTAGAGTAGTTGTTGAACTTATAACTATTTGCGTCGCGTCGGGATCAAAATAAAAAGATATAGTGTGAAATGTTGTTTATAAAGGGTCTATAACGAAATGTATTTGTTACTATTATAGATTGCAATAAATGAATATGAAATATGATTATAATTTATTTTTATTGTTTCAGTAATGACGCTGAAGGACTTCAACCTCGACGACATAAACGATGTCATCGAACTCGACTAATTGATTTTTTTATCGATTTAAATTATATTGACAATCGCCAACGAATCTTTAACAAAACAGAAAAGAACTCGATCATAAATTATGAGAATAATTATTTTTCCCGGGCGGAAATAATTGTAAGGTCTTCTTGAAATAAATGAACAATTCAAGAAATTGTGGTTGGAAATGAAAACGACATGTTTGTATTTTAACATTTGTGACAAGCAGCTCTTGTGTAGAATTGTGAGGAACAGTACATTTCCTAAATTGTAAATGTTTCTAACTACTGGTCTAAAAATTAAAGCATCAAGTTGAATTTACAATGCTTTAAGCTTAACTAAAATTATTAAATTCCGTTTAGATTAGTAGTTACATACACTTGAACATTTGGATACGTTTTATATAGTTAGAACCGACTACTTGTGAGTGTAAGTTTCTATACTGTTGTCTAGATAATTCTTGATACTTCTATTTCGGTATGTAAATGTACGGTAACATATTTTTGTGATAGCATGAGAAGCCGACGGTTTGTATTTTTTTTCGTCTACATCAAAACCGATCCATATGTATGGATTCGGAATTTAGGTATATTTGTAAAATACCTCTCTGAGACCCTAATTCTTGTGCTAACTCTTAGCTCGATTTAGTTCCACAACTCGCTTCTTCGTTCTTCTGAATGCTATATTTTTCTTAATAATTAAGATGTTTTCTATACAATCTGTAATAAATAGTTGTTTAAAAGTTATCTGAGAAATCATGAAACAGAAGGTTAAAATGATATCTCAAGAGGTGTCTGGTATTTTACAAATTAGGCCGTATATAAGTAGTTCAATTGTTACTAACTAAACTTTTCATTATATTCGAGGTATCAGGAATTCATAGTTGATTGATGTTTTAGTTTTGGTCACATTCGAAACCTGGACTTGTAGACCGATAACTTGCGGTCTATTGTGTGTGAGAAAAACAATTGTGACTTTTGTTATATATTTTTTTATTCTCGGACTTATCTACAGCGTAAGTACAGTGATTCGTATTATTCTTTTTTATTGTTGTGATAACCATTTATTTGTAACTGAAAGGAAATGGCTCCTAATAATTATTTGATTTATATTATTAGCAATAGTTATTATTATAACAGTTAAGTATATTATAGATTATTAGATGTTTTGGATATTTAAGTATGTATTTGACGTGTAGAATTCGAGTGCACTAGTTAGCTAATGGCGTATAGACAAGGTATGTAATGGCATGATAAGTATGGCATGATTTGGCATCTATTGTTATTGCGAAAAATATTTCTTTAATGTATGCGAGGAGAGGATGTTCTGTCTAGATAATGCACTAGCTATGGTTAAGAAGTTTTTTCTAATATTGAGTATTTGTCTTCTAAAGATTAATAACCTCATTATCCCGTTGCAGCGTTTTATCTAAATGTTTGGGGCTTATATTAAAATATTATACATATATATATAACAAAGTTAAGTAAATGTTAAGTTAGAGTGACCTACATGTATGATACCTTATTTTTATTAAACTTGCAGTGGAATACAAAATATTTATACTACAGCACATATAATTTGTCACCTTAATAGGAATCGAACTTTTGCAAAAATAGGAAAATCTATTGAGTAGATTTCTAATGTCAACATGTTCTACTAATTTATTCGAATAATCTCTAATCAATAGCAAGAGCGACCTGTCTAATCTACAATCAATATTGCATAGTATCAATAAAGTATTCAATAATGTGTATTCTAGCTCGTAAGTTAATAAAAATAAGTCGCATTTAACAATGACAGTTGCTATATCCTATGCAATAAACTTTAAACACGTGAGGAACTGAAAACCATAAATGTTCATAAGTTACAGAAATAAATAGTTTTAGTTTTCAAATGTGCATTATTCGCTCGAAATATATGGAAGTTGTTTGGTTCAGATTTGGTTTATTTCTATGTTTAGGTGTAAGTTTCAAATAAAACATAGCTACCTATACATTTGAGTTTTATTCCATGTTTATTGAGCCTCTATCCGACTTCCTAAAATAAGGTTTTCAATTCGTCTTATTATAAGTCAGCGTACATTGATAGTTTGTATTTTTGATTTGGTCCCATAAAATTTGTAAAATACTAAAAACCTCCAAGTGTGTGGCTGCATTCCCCGTCATCCACCTACATAGTCCACAAAAGTAAGCGACGATGTGGTAGACGATGGAGCACGTTTAAACATTCACTCGCGACTTAAGGTATCAAATTGTAAAAAAAGGTTCTACAATTTGTTATTTTCCAAACATTACATATCGCATTTGGTCCAGGGGTTCTGTCGCTTACGACTTGAAGACTCCCATAATTTATTTATCAAGAAAGCACGGTCTTGATTCGAATCGAAAAGGAATGAACTAAATGTTCCTTTGCGGTTCGCATAGTTACTATGGAAGCAAAACACCTTGTCCGCATTGGTGGTATCTACCTTATACCATTGTTACTAAGATGTCTGTCTGCTTGTCCGTTCATAGAAAATGAATGGGTTAACTATATGTATAAAAATTGTTTTATCCCGCCAAGGATCAATTCCTATAATGCAAATTAAACGCAACAATCTCTTTACCGAAACTCTTTATTTCTTACTCTTACAACAAAATATATACCTATTATAATTTATGTGCCTTATTCTAAGTATTTAAAGCTTCTTATTGAAAAAAATATAAACTGCATTTTCACCAATTAAACAATTCATGACCAGTAATATCACTTTGATACTTTTATGTATTCATCATGTTAAGATCTTATACTTATTTGCTAATTAAATAATAAAACGTATAAATAAATGTATTAAAAATAGACACCAAATTATTTAATGTTGGATTCTGCTATTTACAAGGACAATTTGATAGATTTTCTGAGAACCTACGCAGCTCAATAAAAAAAACGTTACCACGGGTGTAGAAAGTCCAACATGAATGTTCAAAGGAGTAAATGTATTGAAATTCGACATATTTCCATGAAATGACGCTACTGAAATTCTGGGATTTTTCTTTATCAGACTACACGGCTCCAAAGACAAAAGCCCCCGATTTTTAGGCTTATAATTCTACATCAATGACTGAATGATTTGTTCATCATAGATCTAATCAGGGGGTCTATTCCGGGCGTCACATCGACGTCGAAATTGTTATGAACATCGAATCAACTTAAATTTCAACCAATCGACTGTAGTATCGACGTCGCATCAATTCGAACAATCGTATTTTGACGACCAGAATAGACCTACAGTTCACATTCGATAGAACACTAATCTCATATAATGTAATGTAAGGAGATTTGCCCTTTGTGCTTAGTAAAAGGTAAGTTTGTCGGCTGCTTATACAACTGTAGCACACATTAATCATAGCTTTGTATCTACCTCAAGACTCGTCATCTCGTAGTCACCAAGTGGAGTAATCGTCGTCATGTTGAACTGAATCCATGTTGTAAAATGATTTGCTAAACTTTTCATAACTAAACAAACTTCGTGAGATGAAATGTAACTAACGTTTACAAGTCTCATTATTTAGGCACACTTAGAAAAATAAATACATTTTTGCTTTTCATTTAAAAAATATTATTTCTCTTCCTTATTACGTCACAAATATTTGGCTTGTGATTGTTAATGTATTCTTAAATATAACATAAACTATTCTATATTTTAAACGTAACAATATTCAAATTACTTCAGAGATCTTGTATGCACAAAGAATTGAGTCCACTCTGTGCTCATGGCGATGTTTTATAAACCATTTTAAATTGTTCTTTTTTATTTTTATCGGAATCAGGGACCTTAATAAATACGGACATAATGTTGACAGAAAATAAGGGAAGTATACCATAGAACGATAGGCCACACTATTTCATCCTACACGAGCCACAGTGTGAAAATCGAACGTCTCCCGTTTTGCCCTATATCTCGAAAGTATTTTATAGCTAAAAGAAGGCCAGAGTAATACAATCGCGTGCCAATTCGATTAGGAAAGCATAGACTAATTGAAAATTTTAATTTAAATTTCGAATTTTAAAAAGAAAACTGTTTAATAAATAATAGAGCGATAACGCTTTGCTAAATATAAACATACCTTTAACGCTCTAAGATATAAATCTTTCTTATAAATACAAGATATCTATAGAGTTATCAAAACGACATCTTTTTATGTAAATTGAAACATATGAATAACATATTTTTGCTAAATATTTTCGAAATTTGGACAGAAAAGGAGACGTCCGATTATCGATCCGAGGTTCAAATTTCGACCGACACTGTCCGAGCTACACTCACACAAATACACCAAGGTCATACAATGCAGAGAAATTAATAAAAGCGGCATGCACCATCGTTCAATTTTGGCTAAGATTGGACCGAAAGTGTGACTAGTAATATAGATATATACTTATTATTTTTTTACATTTACAGCTAGCGTTTGATCTCACCAAAATCTCAAGTGGTGCTGTTGTGGTCGAGAATTGTAAGCATCCTATGTTAAACAGTTGATAAATTAAGTTCACAGTCATTGCTCTGTTGATATAGTACACATCTAGATTCATGTGAAGGTTTGCTGTCGTTGAAGTCTTTGAACTAAGCATGGGGTAGCAATTGTTTGTTGATTAGACGAGTTCACGTCCGTATGTTTTTTAGGTCAATGGTGTGAAAATACTGAAGCAAAACCATTAGGTAAGCAACAATGTTTAATAACTGTGACAAAACATATCAATACAGAATTAAGTATTTTGCTTGATTGACTTGTACTGTGTACATAATATAATTTACATAAACATGCATACTTAAACAAGTTGATAAAAATACCTAAATACTAATAAAAGTAGATAAATGTCGTAAATAATACTAATGTTTCAATTTTATTACTCAAGGTAAATTTATAAATTCATATTACCACATTTCTTTTCAGATATGTATAAGGATAGAAATAAAAATATTTTGTGTGTATGTGAGAGAATATCATAATTAATTTAACTCTGCAGCTCTGATGAGCTAAGTGCTCATCATCCGTACATCGGTCATTTTCAATCGACTTCAAAAAAGGAAATTCTCAATCGAAATCGATCAAGCTAAAACGAAAATATAAGCGGTGAAGTCGGTTTGTTAAGCTTTGCTTGCTTTTAATTATTAACTGACTTCTTATAAAAGAGGCGATTCTCAATCAGGCTGAACATTGCTTTTTTTAAGAGAAAATAATTGACAATCATGACTGATCTGGGAATGAGCCGTAAGTATATTTTGATCCAAAAAATCCTCTAACAGCAAGATTATTCATCTGCACTTTACAGACGATTAACTTTCATAAGCGCTTGTTCGGGACATGTAAATAAACATTTTTAATTTCAATTTGATTCCTTTTTGGGAATCTCTTAAATACGTATATAATTTCTAATATAAACCTGCATTAATAAAGAATGGATCTAGGATTGACGATATAGTTCTAGAACGACGTGGTGTTTCACTCACACTGCGATGTTAATCACTTGAGGGAGTGAGCTGCAGTATCAGCTGTCGACTATTATAGTACCTTTCTTTACGACGGGCTTATCTAAATAATGTAAATACAGGCGTAGCACATAACTAAGTAGGTTCCTTCGGTAGTAGAGCAATGCGAGAGAGGGTTGCTGACGTCACGTGAGTAGGGAATAAGCGTGAAATTTAAATATAGGTTAAGATATTTTTTTGTTAATTAAAATCACATTAAATTGCATGGGAAATTTAAAATAGCAAATCGCGCTATTGGGTAGATTAATTCGTGACGTCAGTGTCCGCGTTTTAATGTCAATGGCCTGTCAGTGGACTCAGACGTCACAGAAAGTCAAAATGGCCGCGTTTTAATTTGCCCAAACCTGATTGTATTTTCAAATATTTATTTTGATACGAAATGTTGTCTTTATTTCCAGACATTTATTGGTTCTGGGTGTGATTGTGTGTGCGATTTGTAAATGTTACCGACATCTTCGATGCAATTCTTTGAACTTAGTTAAGGGCTGTGAGCGTGAATAATGCTGATTTTTTGTTTTTATTAATCTTTTTTGTACCAGCAATGTAATCAATGGACTAAGGGACTTGATATACAAAGCTGCCTGGGCGCGCGCCTCGGCCGCTGCTGCAGCGCTAGTCTAGTTTTCCGTGTCCAAAATTGTCACTATACAAATACGTGCGCCATGTTCGCTCACTATATTTTGTTACACTATATCCTTTACAAAAACGTCACCTGCCTCTATACCGCACGCCCACGACGCCAAGTATATTTCGTTCGTTGGGCGCCATACATTTTATCTTCACAGCGCAGCGCCCTGACCGCGCGCCTGGGGCGCGTTCTATATCAAGTCTCTAAAAGTATATAAAAAATAATTATACATATGTAATTCCGAAACTGCAGGGACCTAATAAGTTATACACTACTGTAGTATCACATGATCACAGTTTCATGTAGTCGTGACGCGGGTGAGTTTGGTCTTGTCGAACGCGCAGATAGCCCCGAGGAGCGCCGAGCGGGAATCACTCGGGCTGCCGGCGCCCGAACAAACGCCCGCCACACTCGGCTCTGCAGCTGCGGAGAAATTATGTGAATGAATGAATGAAATATATATATTTGGCACTTGGGACAAGATAAACAAACATACAATAAACAACAAAAACATATTACAAAGGTAATTTAACATAATAAAAAAAGTGCCAAAATGGTCGCTGATTTTCAGTCACAACCCAGAGGTGGCGGATCTAAAACATTAAATATATAAAAAATTATGTATATATAATATCATATATTATTATAAATATCTAAAAAATATAATAAATAATAACATATAAATAAATCAAATAATTTAAATAATATAATATGTCATTAACGATTAAACTTACACAATGTCATTATAAGCGGATATGCTAGAGATTCGAATACAGCTTAAGTATTTTATTATTATTTATAAAATTTAAAAAAATATGCATTCATCGCCGCCGAATTTCTTGCCATTTTCTTCTCGAGCTAGGTGTAATTTTTCGAATCTGGCAGTACAGTAATCAACTTTCATAAATTCCTCTTTGGGGTCCAATTCAATAAACGATTTTGAAATTTTATTTGAATCTTTTTAGCTACTTATGTACACCTATCATTATATTCGTAAATAAATTATATGTATTAATTAGCAGAACGGGTTATAAACGTAGAAGCGAATCGCTTCGAGCGAACTGGAGATATGGCAACCATATATGGATAGCAATTGACAGTTTGTCTTGTAGTTAGATGATCAAATAGGCATGGGGGAATTGACTAATGTAAAGCATACATTATGTACTTAATTATATAGACCAAAACGAGCACTCTTTCGACCCTAAGCTAGGTGAACCCAAAATGCACTTCTGCGGTTTGTTTGTTTTGCAGTCAATTTCAGTGTTTCGGCAGTTATCCTTGAGAGCCTGCGTATTCCAGGTCTAGTGTTTTTACCAGCTTCGATCACATCGTCACTTACCATCAGGTGTGATAGCGGTCAAACAATAGCCTGTCACAAATAAAAAAAATAAAAAAAGTCAATATACTTTTATGTACCCAAAAGCAACATTCACATTGAATTCCTAATAACATAAAATTGTAGGATATTCCATTAAATGAAAATAAAAGCAGAGCCTCATTGATAATATTGGACAACACAAAACAGGTGACCCATGAATATACAGAGAAAAAAAAAACAATTATACCGTCCTCATGAATACACAGAAAAAAACACAGTTATACCGTCCTTCAAAACGTAAACAAACAAACGCATTCACACTCACAGCCCCACACTAAGTTCAAAGACTTGTATCGTGGGTGCCGGAAACATACATCACACACAATCAAAATCAAAGGACACGTAAAGCTATCAGTCACGGTTGTCAGTCGTAAGACAACAGTCGTTAATCCATGTCGGATGGCTCCAGGCGGCCTGGAAAATGCTGACATCAGGACTGCCCAGTGGTCTATACGACAAGCAAGCTTCAATTATGATATTTGTATCCTATTTAAATTTAATTATGCCCCGATCTGACAAAATTGAAAAGCGCCCAAAAGTTCCCAAAATAAGAAACAAACACGAGTTCCCATAAACACAACGCATTTCAATGCCTCAAACATTATAAATAGTAACCTTTTAGATATATGACAGCGCTCTCGTTCTAGTGACTGTAAAAAAGATATTATATTGGTATATAACAATATTATATAGGATATTATAAAGAGTATGTTCTAGTTCAGCTTTGAATTACAGTATTGTAGGATTTTATCACTATTGTTTTTTTTATATTCTATAAAAGAAAACTTTTGACCACTGTTTTTTAACTTGTGTGTGTGTTAAAATGTTCTTACATAATTTAAACGTAAGCATAGCTTAAAAATCGACTTTTCCGCTTAAATATCTTGATTTTGGCTCGATCGATTTCGATAAAATTTATATGGGACCACCTCTGAGGTAGATTTACCAAACAAAAAAAGAAGTTTGAAAATCGGTCCACAAATGGGGGAGAAATCGGTGAACATACATAAAAAAAACATGCAGTGGAATATAGTACCTCCTTCTTTTTTGAAGAATTTAGCGGGTGTCATACTAAATTTCGACAGTTCATTACTTCGACAAGTCACTTACTTCGAAAAAATATATTTCGGCAAGTCATTGCTTCGACAGATCATATATTCGACACGGAATAATCCGACAGAACTAACTTCGACAACGCACACTTTAGACAGTCAACTACTTCGACAAACCCTGCTTCGACATGCACTTATTCGGCAGATACTTATTTCGACAGAAACATACCTTCGACATAATTCTGCTCTGAAATCCAATGAAACTAATTGAAATGCTTATTATAACTATTAAAAAGTTCTATATAAAATAACAAATTATATCGAAGGTATGTTTCCGTCGAAATAATTATCTGCCGAACAAGTGCATGTCGAAGCAGGGTCTTTCGAAAGTGTGCGTTATCGAAGTTAGTTCTGTCGGACTATTCCTTGTCGAATATATGATCTGTCGAAGCAATGACTTGTCGAAATAATTTTTTTCGAAGTAAGCAACTTGTCGAAGTAATGAATTGTCGAAATTTAGTATGACACCCATTTTCCTTAAAAGACATTTGTGTTTCTGGTACTGCATGTTATTTTTTGTGTGATGTGAATATTTTCAGCACCCACGACACAAGTCTTCGTACTTAGTGCGGGGCTGTGAGTGTGCATGAGTTTATGTTGTGTAGAATCAATACTTACATAAAGCGGGAGGAGTGGGAGAGGATGCAGTGCTGGCGCTATGCGACCGAATTGTTTCCGCCAGAGATGACGTAGACTTCCATACACTGTCGCGTTTTTTCTGTGAAAGGACAAACAAACACACACTAATCAATCAATGATATGTCATGTTACACACATTTCATTTGTAATTTTCGCTATATGCTGATGCAAAATAAACATTTTTATGATAAACATAAACATTAATTATTTCTTTTTACATAAAGGCACAATTTCCCCTCATTATTAGATCATAACTTAAAACTGACGTAGGATAAGTATAGTATAATATTATATATACAACCTGTAACATAAAAGTGTAGTGTAAGGTGGTGTGTATGTGTGTCGTGCCAGGAATCGACTTCTTCGTCGTGTCGATGGTCCAAAGTATACTTCTTATAGTTTGGAATCGACTGCCAGAGAACGATAGTTGAGATCTGAGATAATTTATACCATACAAAAATTAAAAATTATATTTTTGACAACCCTATGATAACATCTGCGGCCCGTGATCTTGACGTTTGTTATGGCCACCACAAAATGCTTTTAAATTATGAATTAATACAATTAATGAACTCAAAAATTTCAAAGTTGAATAACTGTTTTTTTATGTACAGTCAAATAAAAAGCTCTCACCGCTTTTCTCCTTTGTTTCTTCATTTCTTCTTCTGAGCCGAGAATTTCTTGTATCCTCACTTCTCTTCTCGCACTCCGCGCCTGAAGTAAAATGATGAATATACATTTTATTTTGCCAGGTGTATCCTCTCCTTCTAAACGGGTACTTCCCAACGGATCATAGTATCGGATTTTCACATTAACCGATCATAAAAGTTGTTCCCATCTGATCATAAGATCAGTTGCAACTAAAATAAATTATATATTATTCTTCCCAACTGATCATAAGATCCGTTGGGACTCCAGTAAATTATATATTGTTGTTCTCAACCGATCATAGGATCTGTTGGGACTTAAATAAATATCTGTTATACCTTCTCATCGGATCATAAGAATTATATTTTGTTTTTGACTTATTTTGTCGCGATTCTTCGCGTCTACGATTCTTTATTGTTTTTAAAGTGTTAAGCTATACATATTTTCCTCCGACTTCATTTGAGTCGAATGTATTTTTTTTTATTGTGTGCTACCTCATGACTTTGTTCCACGTGAACCGATTTTGAAATGTTTTTTTTTTGTTTGAAATATGTTGCTTTCCAATTGGTTCCATTTAAATTTGATCAAGATCTGATCAATCTTGAAGTAGAAGTTCTTGAAATATCTTCAATAATGCGTTTTTAATACATCTAATCTGATCAAAGTTCCGAAGATAAAGCGGGGAAGTTGGTTTTTTTTAAGCTTTGCTTGCGTTTAATTATATTGCTTGAAGTTCATTCACAGATTACATAAAATTACCTATGGCTGGTAAAATTGTTACCTACATAATATTTAAAAAAAAAAAGTGATCTTACCCTACGGTTATATTTTGACCAACTACAAATCACAGTAGGTTGAATATGTTGTTTTAAGACTGATTTATTTTATGTAAATAGCAAATTTTTAATTAGTTTTTAGTACATAGGGTTGATTAAAGATTTATTTTTATAAACCTGGTAAAAAAATATTTACGAAAATCTATATCTGTTATTATTATTTCCGTTGTAAAGTTTTTTGATATTTAATGTTTGTAATTTTTCAAACAATATACTATTCCTAGCATTTATTTGTTACATTTATTATTTGGCAGTTTAATGGGTTTTAAAAAGTTTAATCCACAATTATCGTAGCCTACCTAAGCTATCGAAAATATATGTATCCACATTAAAAATAGATAATGTAATGTTCACAAAATACAAGGTGAATCAAACCTTAATATTTCTATGATCCATTGAGAATGTAAAATACGTACCTATTTAAGTTCCAACAGATCCTATGATCGGTTGAGAAAAACAATATATAATTTACTGAAGTCCCAACGGATCTTAAGATCAGTTGGGAAGAATAATATATAATTTATTTTAGTTGCAACTGATCTTATGATCAGATGGGAACAACTGTTATGATCGGTTAATGTGAAAATCCGATACTATGATCCGTTGGGAAGTACCCTTCTAAACTAACCACTGGCGTGGTTGGTATCGCGTCTGCCTACTAAGCAGCAGGTGTCGGGTTCGATTAAACTCACAAATAGGGAATTTGTGTTTCTGGTTCTGGGTGTGATTTGAATTTGTGATGTGAATGTTTCCTCGTTAAAACGACGTTTTCTAAAAATTAAACCTAGCTAAATCGATTTATCGCCTCCGAAACCCCCTGCATACTAAATCTCCAAAGAATCCGTTTCCGAGATTCAGCTTATATATATACAAGAATTGCTCGTTTAAAGGTATTAGATTATTGCACTCCCATGATTCCTCACCAATTTTTGTTCGTGCCTCAGTCTCGCCTCAGCAACAGCGACCGCATTCAACAGTTCCTCCTTCAAGGCGAGCGGGAACTTGAGATGTGTCCGCGAGTCGTCCGTCATCCTCGTTAGTCCGTTGAGAGGAGCTTGACTGAAAAACGGATGTCGGAGCAGGTCGTCTATTGAAGGCTGGCCGTGCTTGCAGGCGGACGTCGACAGGCAAAGACGGAAAACTGATTCTGGAAGAGATGTAAACATACCTAGGTTAGGAATGAAAATGTAAATGTTTTATGTCTGTAACCAAGATTTTGTTTCACTTAAGGTAGTTTGGGACCTTCTAATAAGTATAAAAATACCTGTGTCAGAAGATCTTTCATATCCATTTCATTTATGCCTGATCCAAACCCACGAAGAAAATACAAATTGTTACCAGAACCCAAAATAGAGTTATACAGAAATGGACCACAATAATATGCTTATAAGAATTTATAACAATATTCCCCAAAATATAAAAACCGAACCTAATGATGAAACTTTTCAATAAATTAAATTTCTAATAAACAAATGTAACTATAATGTTAGTGAATATTTTGAAGATCAAACGTTACGATCTCTTAGCTAAATAAAACCTTAAAGAAATAACTTGTATATTAACTATGTGAAAATATAATTAATTAGATTTGTTTCCATGAGGTGAAGTAGTGATCAAATGCTTGCCTAGCATAAGAAAAAAGAAGATACTAACACTAAAAGATCTCACCTACGATATAATATTAGATAGATTACATACTTGCTTAGACCCTACATCACAGGTGTCTTAAGTTTCTTAGCTTAGTCTCATGACCTACTTACTGTACATGCAATGCATATACATATATTTAGGTTTCAGATATGTAGATAATAATTATACATAGTTTTGTTTTCTAAGTTATAAGTTATCATATAAATAAAGGCTTTCACAATCACACCCCCACACTAAGTTCGATTACTTGTGTCGTGGGTACCGGAAAAATTCACATCACACACACAATCACAGCCAGAACCAGAAACACTAATTTTACTTGGGGAGATAACTTGTGTTCCCGCCGGGAATCGAACCCGGTACCTCTGCTTTAGAAGGCGGACGCCCCGCAACTAAGCCAACGGGCATTTTAGCTCAGCTTTTTTCTTACACAAACAGATTAATGAATGTAGAAGCTTACAAATATATTTTTTAAACATTATACTACGCGATTCAAAGCTTAAGATTATTGGAGTGTTAATGTGCAATAATGGTGGATTATTGAGCGTTAATACTTAGTAACGTGCAGTTGACAAATACTCCAATAGAAGTTCTAGTAAAGTTTGTTTCTACCACTTTATTAGGGCATGACTTGTCTATGACTTGACGTCGACTCTTTTACATGAATTTGACAGTGACTTGTGACTAGGACAATTAATGAAATATATATAATTTAATAACGCAAGCTTAAAAAAACCAACTTCACTGCTTTATCTTCGGAACTATGATCAGATTAGATGTACTAATCACGCATTATAGACGATATTTCAAGATCAAGATCAGATCTTGATCAAATTTAAATGGGACCAATTGGAAAGCAACATCTTTAAAACAACAAAAAAAATCTAAATCGGTTCACGTGGAAAGTAGTTATGAGGTAAAACACAAAAAAAAAAACAATACATTCGACTTGAGTAACTGTACCTCCTCCTTTTTTGTAAAGTCGGTAGAAAATGTGTTCGACTTGAAACATTTTATTACTTGACACTGTCTAAATGCACAAGATGGAGGAACCAAAATTAAAATAAAACTTACCCAATTCCATATCGCAATCTGGGTACTCATCGCAGCAGTAATCGTCTAGCGGCGCCGCAAACGCCATCTCGTAGAGTGTCCGCGCGAAACTGTAAACATCTATCGCTTCTGCGCTCGTCCGCCGCAAGCTCAGCAAGTGCGGCCGGTAGAGGGCAGCACCGCCGAGAAGTATGTTCTCGATGTCTAGGAGCTGGACACGTTGGTTCTCTATTGCTATGTTGCCGGGATGTAGATGACCTAGGAATACACAATTTTTAGACCAGTCTAATGAATTCTTGACTAATTTGTCTAATGTTCTTCACGATACAGGCTTGCCTAGTGTGAAAGCCATAGATATATCATAGTTGAAATATATAAGTTAGCTTTCATGAAAATGAAATAGTATCTATTTTACCGCCACATTTTATACTATTTTATTGTACCTAACTTGTTGGTTTGTTAAAATATACATTTTACATATAGGTACCTTTAAAAGTCGGAGATATCTCAAGTTGGAATATTCCGATCTGTCCCCCTGCTCTGTCCCCATGGGGTGACAGAACGAACAAAAAGTTTGATCTGTCCCCCTCTTAGCGATAAGGGGACAGTTCGAACTTTATTCAACTCCTTAATGTTTTATCTGTCCCCCTATCGGCATTAGGGGGACATATAAAAAATTTGAATTCCTGTTTGTTATCTTATTGATATATTTCTACTATGGATATATCCTCGGTCTGTAAGCTAACATCAGCGATTAGCAAAATTTATAATTATTGTGCATAAACGAATCACTTGAAGTGTTTGTGTTTAAACTTTAACCACTAACCGCTGAAAAATAAACATTATTCATTTTCAATTTCAATTATGCAAAAGTGGGTTAAATCAGGAAAACCAAAATCTACAACTGGAACAAAATACCAGAAAATGTAGCTTCTACGAACGGCTTTAAAAACAAGACACATAATAACGCCAATATTATAAATCCGAAAGTTTGTGTGTATGTTTGTTTTCTCTTCACCCTTTAACGGCTGAACAGATTTCGATGAAATTTAGAATATACATAGCTTATATCTGAGATAAACACAGTGGCTACTTTTTAACTGGATTTACGAGGGCGAAACCGCGGGGCACAATTAATAAATACATTAAATAAATAAATATTATTATGTATCAAACTATTTTTTTTTTTTACAGATAAGGTAAGCATTTGGCCGCTATCTCACCAAATGGAAAGTGACGATGCGGCCGATGATGAAGCTTACCTAGAAGAAACCTATTTACTCTATACACTCTAGTATATGTATATTCGATACATTAGAATAACAAGTTGATTATTGTTGGAGTAAGAATGCTCAGGTTGGACAGTTACAAAAAATGATTGTGAAAGATAAAAGAAATCGAAATTACCCTTAGAATCGGGGCACATAATGAAATAATAGCGGTGTGGGGTAAGGGGTCAATAATAAAACATCAACAAAGAGTAAAATCAAAATTTTTAAAATTTCTCCGTCGCTCTATGTGAATAATTAAACGCAATAAAAAAAACCGACTTCACCGCTTTATTTTCGGAACTTTGATCAGATTAGATGTACTAAGCACGCATAATTGACGATATTTCAAGAACTACTGATCAGATCTTATTCAAATTTAAATGGGACCGATTGGAAAGCAACATCTTAAGCAAATTCAAAATCGGTTCACGTGGAAAGAATTTATAAGGTAACATACATAAAAATATAAAAAAACCGTCGATTTTAGTACCTCCTAATTTTTGTAAAGTTGGTAGAAAAACCACTAGATCAAAATCAGTCCAGCAGTTTAGGCTCTACGATGCAAACAGACACTAAGATGCACACTTACTACAAACTTATACACCCCCATTATCGTCGAGGTTAAGGATGATTTATTTTATTTATTTATTTTAGGGAAACTTACAACTAGTCACAGAGTATAGGTACATTTATACATATTGAATGCCATTTAAAAATTTCCACTTATAGTGATAAAAAAGTTTTTTTTTTTTATTTATTTGTGACCGGCTAGTGTTTGACCACTATCTCACCTGATGGTAAGTGACGATGTGATCGAAGCTGGTAAACACACTAGACCTGGAATACGCAGGCTCTCAAGGATTACTGCCGGAACACCGTATTTGGCTTGGCGGCAGACTTTCAACTTGATGGTGGTAAGCTACTTTGGTAGCAAGCCAGGCGAGCAACTCACAAAATGCTCTACCACCACTCAAATGTCACCTGATTAGCACCACCCGGGGACCACGTGTAGGGAGTCAGACTTAAGGGGTATCCTCCTACGGACGTGGGTGACTCAGCCCCAAAATGTATGTAATGATGAAACTCGTAGACGGTTTCTAACTAATTAATTTAAAATACATATATATAAGGAAGTCTAGTAACATGATGGTTGATGATTATAACATACCGTGTGCCAATCTCTTTTCATGTAGAAACTTCAACGCCTGCAATATCTGGTAGCCATAGTGCGCTATCTGTCCGCTGGTGAAGGGTTTCCTGACCCTCGGGTTCCCGTATTTCGCTAGATAAGTCTTGATGTATTCAGTCCCATACAATATATCTCTGACTGTACCGGTCTCGTGTATCCTTCTAACTACGTAGGCACCTGTTTCTAAGTTCTGTATCGCGAGTATTTGGTCTATGTAAGGATGCTGAAAAATATATTCCAATAGGTCATTTAATTTTTTAACTACTTAAGCACGGAAACAGTAGAATACAAACATAAACGCTTTCACACTTACAACCGCACACTAAGTTCGATGAATTGTGTCGTGGGTGCCAGAAACATTCACATCACACACACAATCACACCCATAACCAGAAACACGAATTTTTCTTGGGGAGAAAACTTGTGTTTCCACCCGGGAATCGAACCCGATACACGCTGCTTCAGGCGAACGCGCACAAATGTATTCAGAAAGTTTGTTAGATTGTAATCTTTCACTACAGCGCGGCGTCATCTCACAATGCGACTGTGGCGCCCCATCACAAACAATGTCGCGCTTGCTGGAATGTCAATCCTGTCCCCGACACTGCAAACTAGGAGAGCTATTTCAGTGCACTGATGCAGCAATAGATTTCACTACTTTTTGGTCCAAGTACAGAATTTAATAATTTAAACGTAAGCAAAGCTTAAATAATCCGACTTCACCGCTTATATTTTGGTTTAGGCTTGATCAATTCCGATAAAATTTATATCGGACCAACTCTGAAGACACGAAAAAATTATTTTGAGAATCGGTCCACAAATGGGGAAGATATCGGTGAATTAGGTGTGAGAAACATTCTTGAAGTCGGTAAAAATTTACCAATCAACGATACGAAGAAGAAGTATCATCTGAAAATATGGCTGATATGATGCCTTCAAATCTAGAATGAAAAGATATCTTCAAGATGCAGCATCTTCACTTCGATTACAATTAACCAGGTGAGTGAATCTTTTATACATAAAATTCGTATATAATTGGTTTATGAGCGGCTTAACTTACAGATAAACTTAATAAGCTCTTAAAGGCTGTCTGTAGGTCCTTGTCACACAAACACCGGTCCGGTCCATAGCTTTGCCATGAGAGCATACACTTCACTTTACTGCCCGTATCTGTCACCTGAAATAGTTGCACATTTTAGAAAGGTGATTTATTGAAATAAATGTTATATGAATTTGTATTTTTAAATCATCAATACATTGGTATATAAAGACAGCTTAAAATAATAGGACAGAAATCTTACACAGTTAGTAAGTTAGAGGTTTCCTTGCATCACGAGTAACAAACTGAAACTCCCGAAATATTGTTTAGATTCTGTTCCGGCAATATGCATGATATTTATATAGCGACCTAATGACTCCGGTCCAATGACTGAAACAAACTCAGCTATTCGTTTCCAACCAACGTGCTCAAATTTATATATTGGATAAGTTGAAATTTTAGCTAAAATATATGGTATCGTCGATTTTCATATCTACATCGATATATATTTATTTTTTACTATTTTGTCGTATGGACTAAGTGGGTAGTCCTAGTCAGTATTTTTGGGTCGCCTGAAGGCAATCCACTTAATGAGTGTTATTTTACGACTAACAATTGAGACCGCCGACTCAACATAACCTCCGAACCACGGTAACAGTTGAAAATCCCACTAAAGTCGGGTGACTTTAGTGGGATTGGATGGGTATCCAAGCACTGGCCTAAGTGAACAATGTTAATCAGTAAAAATTTACCAGGCGGACCAAGATACCAGTGTTATTTTTAGCGACCACGCAAAATATTATTATTTCGATCAAAACGAGTATAAATTAGTGAAACTGGAGTACCTCAGAATAAATTAGTTACTTGTAACCAGTTTTGTTACAACTCATGGTGCAAGAAAACCCTATAAAAGACATTTCATACAAAATATAATGAAGCCTAAAAACCTGAAAAATATTAATAAAAATAAGTTGTAAAACAAGAAGGAAAAATTATCGCTTGGAGCGAGATTTGAACCCGCGGCTCAAAGTTACATAGCCTACTTAGCATCCAAACATATATTCAAGCGATGAATTTCTCCTCCATATTATTATTAACGTCAATAAAAATAAAAGAAACATACACTAACAACAACTTTTCTTCTTTTTGTTACTTACGGGGGCCAGGATTCGCGGCTCCGCGGTAGAGCGGGTTCGAGTCCCGCAGCGGAACAGATAGATATTTTTAGAAAAATGTCGGATATTCTCCCCGCTCCTGGGCGTGGTATCTTGTTCGTCGTATTTTCTTACACCCTAGCAGATGGAAACCTAGTTAGGGCTCAGAACTACTAATCTTATTTTATTTTAAAAAGCTAGTATTTTTCTTTATTTTAAAATATATCGTTGAAATAAAAAAATATTTACAGAAGCAGTATTTATCAATTATGACATAATTATTCATGCTATCTACGGGGCAACTGCCTATATTTCCTAAAACTAAACTAAAACTATATATACATATTTTATATATATGTAGTTATATATACATATTATATATATTATAGTTATATATGTATAGTTTTATCGTTTGACCACTGTCTCACCTAATGGTAAGCGACACTATGGTCGAAGATGGAGCACGCATAATTTATTGACTTATTCAAGTAACACGTGTTATATGTATAGGTTAATCTACACCTAAATATTGGTAGCTTAAATTGCGTATTGAAAGATAGGACTAAAGATAAGACTAATTTTACTTCATATCACAAATCACCTAAGCGAGCGGGTAGAAGACGATGTAAAATCTATACTTCTGATTTTTGCTCGTTTTTTTATAGATGATGGTACGGAACCCTTCGTGCGCGAGTCCGACACGCACTTGGCCGGTTTTTTGATGATATTGAGTGAAGAGACTAGCAAGTCGCTCGCCTGATGGAAATCGTCATGCTCGCATTATAGTTCAGTGCTACCCAGAGTTATGAACCTCTATAGGTCAAAATCCTGCGCGGCAAATCACTGCGCTCGTCCCCCTGAGATATTAGATGTTAAATCGCTTAAAGCCCTGTAATTTCACTGGAAACATTGCCATTTAAATCCGAAATACAGCAATGTTTGCTCTCTTCTGCTTGACGGTATAAATATCCATCTAACAAGGATTTTATCTCCAACTTTCCTCAACTAGATAGGTAGTTAATAACAGGCATGGTTAATTACATAAACATAAACGCTTTCACACTCACAGCCCCACACTAAATTCGATGACTGGTGTCGTGGGTGCCGGAAACATTCACATCACACACACAATCACAACCAGAACAAGAAACACATATTATCCATGGGGAGAAAACTTGTGTTCCGGTAAATCGAACCCGGTACCCCTGCTTAGAAGGCGAACGCTCACCCAACTTAGCCAACGTGCAATTACAACATAATAACTAAATTTGTTTGGAAAAACTGTTGATTTTGTGATTATGTGTTATAATTAGTAGCAAGCTACCGATAATATATTAGTCATCAATACACTTCGTAGATAGGTACATATTTTATAGGTAAATAGGTTATTTTTGTGGCAACAAAAGCCTTGTTGGTGAAGGCTTACCTAACACTGCTACTCACTGGACGCATTTGGTTCAAACATATGGCGTACGGGATCGCGGGCGCGGTCGCCTCACGTGCATTGGCGTTCAGTGTGTAGCAGTTATAATATCGTGCATCAAAAAGACGCGTTCTACTATCACAGTTTTACAAACTATATTCTGTTCGTTGTCGGAACGCACGCCCACCCGTTAAGATTTTAGTTCTCGAGATCATGGCGCCTGTTATGGTGCGGCATCTAACCAATAAACGAGACAATTTTTTTTTTATTCACGATAGGCAAACTTTTGACCACCATCTCACCTCATGGCAAGTGTGATATACTAGGTTTAATATCACATCACACTAATACGGTAAAGGCGAAAGTTTGTGAGTGTGTTTGTATGTTTGTTCATTCTTTAACGGCTGGACCTATTTAGACGAATTTTGGTATGGAGGTAGCTATAATAATGTAATAATACATAAACAATTTCAAGCGACCAGGGATTCCTTTTAAGCAAAAAATGCATGTATTAGGAATCCCTGCTCTTCCTTAACATAGAACATCGTTAACAAAAATGTAATTATGGTAGTGAAAACAGAAAACATAAAAACTGTATAATGGTAGTTGACACCTTGGATTAACACAAAGGCTACATTTTATCCCGGAATTCTCAACAAACGCGGGCAAAACCACGGGACGCAGCTATAACTTATAAAACTAAGGCATCACTCAGTTGTACCACAGAGTGAATAATAGTGCGCAAGGTCATTCGGTATATATGTTTATATTACTATGACAGTATTCACAAACAATATTATATTTTTAACACGAATTGATAACGCGGCCTACGTCGTCCTGTGTGAATCACAACAACCTGTAGGTGAATGTACGCGAATTCTTGCAACGTCTGATAAACATTCACTTACATTGTACCGACTGAGAGCCATATGTAAAATAATCTACTTTGTATTTCTTTTCTTGGCTGATTTGATGAGTATCGATATTATAGCACTTGCGTAGCGTTAACTTAAGTTTATAAACAGAAACATCCTCAAACACACCTTCTTCCAGGTTTATAATATCAAATATCAAAAACATGTAAGTGTTTCATGTATTTAAATATGAATTATGAGCTGAACAATCAACTTACTAAAAAGTAATGCTTCCGTATCCGCCAGCCGATGTCTTGAAGCGGGCCTTTGAGTTCGAAGCGCCCGTCACCTCGCAGTGCAATCGAAACCGTCTGCAACGCTTGCTCTGCAAAGTGAGAATACTTTTGATACAGTGGTACCCTTGCTTTCATATTAAGTAGTATATCCAAAACTGCAATGAAAATTAAATCGCCTTTTCCACAGGTAGCAGACCTATTAGCAGTGATGCTATGCGACTAAACAGCAAAACAGTCAACAATGGCAAAATTGGTCGAGATCAATTTAAAAGACTCCATGACCAGGAATGAAGCCTGACTAGACGATGACATACAAGTCTATCGACTTGTAGATTTTATATATGTACCTTTAAACGAGCAATTCTTGTATATATATAATCTCGGAAACGGCTCCAACGATTTTCATGAAATTTAGTATGCAGGGGGTTTCGGGGTCGATAAATCGATCTAGCTCAGTTTCATTTTTAGAAAATGTCTTTTTATCGAGCAACGCTCGGTCATCCAGGTACTTATCTTTAAAAGATATGGACATTATTATGCTGACTTGTTTTATTTTTATGCTGTATAAATAGGCAACCAATCGACCACTATCTCACTTGATATAGTAAAAAGAAATGTTTATGCACGTTTTAAGTTCTGCAAGTTTGTCCATCGCATACTGGCTTAACATGGCACTTAGTACGAGTTTTGTCGAACGAACACAAATATTGATATTGCAAACAAGTGACAAAACAAAATTTGTTTAAATTCCCCCAAAGCGACGCTCTATCTCGAAAACGATTGCAGCGATTTCACCAAACATAGGTAAGAACACTCTCGCTCGATTCTTTCTTCTTTAAAAAAAAAACTAATGCAAAATCGGTTTAGCCGATTGGGAGCTACAATACCACAAACAGATACACAATACAAACTTATATAATAACACCCCTCATTTGCATCAGGAGTTGAAAATAAACTAAAGCTATACGTTAAGTATCTACTGAGTCTCCAATATTCTGCCTGTGTTATCTAGTATGCCAGAGCTAATATTTCCAACTTATAGCGGGATTAGGTGACTTGTGCATATCAAGAAATCAATACTTTTCAGCTCTATTTGCTACATCTAAAGTATCCCAACGAGAACGCACTATTGTATCAAATTGCAAGACTGTTATAGTGACACCGCACTGTTCCGTATACATCAACCTTGAAATCAATATGTTGGGTGTCACGTGTGGCGACTAACACTAGCAATACGGTACTATTGCATATTAGTCGTATGTACCCAGTTCAATGTTCCGGCGGTTTACTAAAAAATATTAATAAAATGAGGTTCTCATCTCGACTGAATATTATTTTCTAACCTCCGACGCAAAATTAAATGCAAGCAAAGCTTTAAAAAAACGACTTCACCGCTTTCCTCGGAACCTTGATCAGATTTAACGTATTAAACACACATTATTGACAATAACTCAAAAACTAGGGATCAGATCTTGACCAAATTTAAATGGGACCACATGGAAAGCACCAGCTTTCAAATAAAAAAATAATCATCAAAATCGGCGCACAAAGAAAGAAGGTAACTTACTTATGAGGTAACTTTTGAAGTCGGTTAAAAACGAGAATATCGTCAATGTAGTCCACAGAATAAGCATTATTGAGGATAACACAAAAGCTACTTGTCAGGTCTTGATCAAATTTAAATGGGACCAATTGGAAAGCAACATCTATCAAACAAAAAAATATTTCAAAATCGGTTCACGTGGAACGAAGTTATGAGGTAACACACAAAAAAAACAACTCACTCACACACACACACACACACATACACATACAAACACAGTCACTCACACACACACACACATACACACGCAAACACAGTCACTTACACACACGCATACCCAGACACTAATTATACTTTCAATTATTATATTTATATTCTTTTTTCAAATAATTATTTTAATTTTGTGATCGTATTTAGTACAGTATAGTAACTTAAGAGTCACTGTTCTATTTCCTTTTTTTATGTTATAATTTGTAAACCCGCTTTTGTGACACTACCTCGGCGAACATCTTAACCGAGAACAGGGGTAGATTGAAAAACAGCGCTGCGAGTCCATGCATGCATGTACTCGCAGCACATGCTGAATCTACTCCTATTGCCCTAAACTGCACTGATAGATGCGACCGTTTCAGTCTTGGCTTGCTAGGGTTCGTTTTCAGTGGTTTTCATAATAGACTAACTTTGTCCCTCAGACTGAGGCAGTCTGTCTATCACTTATAGAAAAATTTTGATGTAAATGTGTTTAATATTGTTTTGTGTATCGTATTTCTGGCAATAAATTGATTTTTTATTTTATTTATTTTTTATTTAAAAAAATACAGTCGCCTTGAGTGCCTCCTTCTTTTTTTGTGAAGTCGGTAAAAAGAGGAGTGTTAAAAGTTTAAAGTGTGTATGTGTGTCTCTGTGTGGGGCATCATAGCTTCTAAACGGCTGAACCGATTTGGATTTATTGTTTTTTGTTTGAAAGTTGACTAGATGTAGGGTGTACTTACACCTATATTTGGTGAAAATTAGTACAGCCTTGTTTCAGAAAGGGAGTATAAAAAAAAAAAATTGCCACTTGTTTATTTTGATAATATGAAATCGAAATGACACGACTGCCAGGCCTCGGAGGTCCAAACGAAGAAATCACAAAACTTAGTTACAATGGCATGATTCATCAATGGATATATACCTCAAATTAATGGACAATAATTATCCAAAACAAAGCTCATTGTCTAGAAAGGCCAAATTAGCCAAAAATAATATTTAAATAAGTTAAGAAACGAAATAAGACGATTGCCTAATGGCGAGGGTCTCGCTCTCCTACTTATACATACATCTCCAGTGGCACTCAGAACTTTGAACTCCAATTTGCACCTCTCTCTTAGACTTTTTAAATGTTTTTTACAAGATTTTATTTAGTTTCACTTGTCCCTTTGTTTATTTTTTGGTCTGTAATCAAATCTTGCAAGCTAAATTAGACCCACTTCCCGATGTCCGATTGGACTCAAATTTGGTTTGCTTATGTATCTTCGGTGACAATACAATGATATAGTACCATGGGCTAGTTTGGTGATGGAGGCGGAAGATGGCCATAGGAACTTCTGAACTAAACAAGATAAACCCATCGTGTTTTGGCTCGTTTGATTCGTCTGGACAAGTTCTCTGGTTATTTAACTTATTAGTCCTTTATTTACAACTGGTAAAAGCTTGGTGTTAAAAACTTACTTGTAAGTATTACTTGTTTTAACTATAATAACCTAGAGTTTTGCCTATCTTACTCGATGGAAAGAGATGATGCGATCGAGGATGGTGAACACGCTACCGGCTCTCAAGGATGACTTCCGAAACATCATTTTAGTGTTGTTTTTAGAGTTTCGTACCCAAATGGTAAAATGGGACCCTATTACTAAACTCCGCTGTCCGTCCGTCTTTCACCAGGCTGTATCTCATGAACCGTGATAGACAGTTGAAATTTTCACAGATGATGTATTTCTGTTGTCGCTATAATAACAAATACTAAAAAACAGAATAAAATAAATATTTAAGGGGGCTTCCATACAATAGACATGATTTTTTTACCGTTTTTATAGATAATGGTTCCCTACCATTATCTATAAAAACGGGTCCGACTCGCACTTGGCCAGTTTTTCATGGCGAATAGGCAAATATTTAGCCGCGTTTTCATCTGATTGATTTTGCACCTGAGGGTGTTGAACTACAACTGTTATTTTACTTTGGTACACGGTAAATAAGAGTCCACTGGCTATACATGTACTTGGAATGTTGTCATGAATTGTTATTATTAATGTTCTCATTTTGATGAATTAATAGAGATATTGTTATCCATAAAAACCCACATATTTTTTGTTTTTTATCTCTGGAATGTTCTAATTATCTTTTTGTATATATTTATGAATTACTCATTCTAACAATTGCGTTAATTACTCAATACTACAAGTTAATCTCACATTTGGACTGCCCGCTGGCGTTGTTGGGTACACGATTGCCTTCTAATCAGCGGGTATCGGGTTCGATTTCCGTTCAGCAGTGGGAATACGTTCTCTCCATAAGGGAAATAAGTGTTTGTGGTACGACACAAGACATCGAACTTAGTGTGGGGCTGTGAGCGAAATGTTTATTTATTTATTTAATTCGTTATATTTAAATTATTTTTTTGGGATGTGCTCCTGTTGTTGTAATAAAGCAGGTAATATATATATACATATATATATATTACCTAAAGACCAAACTAATGACTAATAGCACACAACGCAAGATACGTGTTGAGGATGTGGAGGTTGAATATGTCCATGAGTACATTTACTTGGGCCAAATTGTCTCTTTCCAGGCGAGACAAGATAAAGAGATTGCTAGACGAATCAATAACGCCTGGAAGAGCTTTTGGTCCTTGAAGCACTTAATGAAAGGTACTCTTCCAATATCTTTGAAGAGAAAGCTCATGGATATGTGTATACTTCCCATCCTTACTTACGGTGCACAAACATGGTCTTTGACATGTGATCAGAGGTCTGCCCTAGAGGTTTGTCAGCGAGCTATGGAGCGCAGTATTCTGGGCGTAAAGCTCACAGATCGCATTCGTAATACCATACTGCGCTCCAAAACCCAAATCACTGACGTGACACATAAGGCAGGTATGCTGAAGTGGGACTGGGCTGGACACGTCAGTCGTATGCCGGACGAACTATGGGCCAAAACAATAACTATATGGACCCCACAAAACAAACGACGCCGCGGCAGACCCAAAAGGAGGTGGCAAGACGACCTTGACTTATATTTGAAGGAATGGTTTTCCGTAGCACAAGATCGCAAGCAGTGGAGAGAGGGTAGGGAGGCCTTTGCCCTGCAGTGGGACACCGTAGGCTCATAATAATAATAATAATATATATATATAGTTCGGTATTGATATTTATATTACTAGCCGTGCCCCGCGGCTTCGCCCGCTATTATCAAGCTAAAAAGTAGCCTATGTGTTAATCCTAGGTATAATCTATGTACGTTCCAAATTTCATCCAAATCCGTTCAGCCGTTAAAGCGTGAAGAGGGAACAAACATACTTACACACTTACACACAAACTTTCGGATTTATAATATTAGTAGGATTTTACTACAACGCCAATACCGAACTATTGATCTGGTCTTGATTAAGTGTTATAGGACCAACTCGTCACTTAACATCAGGTGAGATATTGGTCAATGTTTTGCCTATCACAGATAAAAAAACTAGACACTGAATATTTCCAAACAAAAAATAATCATTCATCGGTTAATGTGTGCCGGAAATATAAAGCATACCTAAAAATAAATTACAAAGAATTAATCAGTCAAACTAATAATCTATTTTTTGCAAGTCAGTTAAAAATGTGTAAAAATTATAATTTAAATGTATGGTTGACATACCTCCAATTTGAATTAAAATAATCTGGGAATATTCCAAGAACATAGTGAATGAAGGTATCTTCTAGAGATGAAATACTCCTGATCTTACACTGTAACGGCTGAACGGATTTGGATAAATTTGACTTATTGACTTAATTAACGCGGGCAGATTAAGGCTAGCCGTACTAATATTATAAATCCGAAAGTTTTTTTTTTATTCACACTCACACAGCCCCACACTTAGTTCAAAGACTTGTAACGTGGTTGCCGGAAACATTCACATCACACACACATTACACCCAGAACCAGAAGCACAAATATCCCTTGGGAAGGAATTTGTGCTCTTACCGCGAATCGAACCCAGGACCCAAGGCTCAGAGGGCAGACACCGGTCCACTGCACCAACTGGGTCGTGTGTAAGTATGTTTGTTCCTTCTTAGTGCTTTAACGGCTGAACGGATTTGGATTAAATTTGGAATGTACAAAGCTTATACATAGGATTACCACATAGGCTACTTTTTAACTTGATAATAGCGAGCGAAACCGCGAGCCACGGCTATTATAGCTTAAAAAAACAACCATGCTACATCTTAAGCTGATTTGACACACATATGAACAGATGAAGTTATATGTAATCTTGTAGGAGTGTGGCCTTCAATGACAATTCATACATTGACACTAATTTTATTTCCAAGGTCTAGTTATGAAAAAACAATGTTGTAAATATCATCAATTGTTTTCTATTTACTATTAGGATTTGTTAACATAGTTCCTGTATAGGTATGGTTTAGTTTAGGTACTGCATAGTATTTAGAAACATATTTTTTCTATAATTCGAACAAATTTACTGTATTTATATAATATAATAATATTTACCTAATTTGAAATATGTGCACTGGAATAGGAGCTTGGTGGCTGCACAGGTATGACCTAGCACGGCCACCAAAGAAAAGTAGGTACTTTACCTACCCACTTTGCAGTGTATAAATTTATATATAGGATGGTTTTTAGCTACACTTGTTAAGTTTTAAAATTGTTTATATTTCTTATTAATAAAATTATCTATCTATCTATCAATAACAAAAACCTTTTACAGTACCCGGCAGCAATTACAAAAGATAAAGCTTTCATATTAGTAGAAAATTTAGTAGTGGATTTATCTAACTAAATAAATGAAACCATAAAGATGATTGGTGAAAGTTTTTTTTGATTGAATTAGTCTGCGAAATTTGGTCTTTTGATAACTATTTTTTATTCTGAGCTCTGGAAAATGAGAAAAATACTATTTTCCATTTTTTTATATGATTAGTTTAAAAAAAATAAAAATAAATGAAAACAATTTTTGTTTTAGTAGTATTACACAAAATAATATTTTATCATTTATCGCTTATCACTGTTATCACATTTCTCACTATTATTATTAATCCGAAAGTGTTTATGTATGTGCATAAGTATGTTTGTTTTCTTTTCACACCATAACGGCTAGATGGATTTGGATGGAATTTGGAATATACATAGCTTATACAATTACAACACATAGGCTACTTTTGAACCTTGATAAACGCGGGCGAAGCCGCAGGGCTAGTATGAGATAAAGTAACATGGCTCTGTTCATCTCTTTTTACAGAAAGGTGAGTAAATAGCATGTCTAAAAATATTTGGATATTCTTCATATTTACCTGCAATGGTTGTAGAGTAGTTACCGGGGTCTAAAAAACTCCTTACATGCAGTGATAGCGCCAATATATGCTGTTTCAGTACTTCGTTTATGTAATTCTGAAAAAAGAAACCGTTTGCACCATGTTCTCTATTACCTGACTGTGTACAGTCTAAAAGTAGTTTTTATAAATTAAAACAAACACACTCACAGCCCCACACTAAGTTCAATGACTTGTGTTGTGGGTGTCTGAAACATTCACATCACACACACAGTTACACCCAGAACCAGAAAGCTAATTTCTCTTGGGGAGAAAACTTGTGTTTCCACAGGGATTTAAACCCGATAGCTGCTTTTTACAAGGCAAATGCGCACCCAACTAAACCAATGCTAAGTTCTGCTGGATAATGGGCCATATTTTATTATGGAATTTATTTAAAACCTTGAATTGTTTACAGCTTCAGGGTACTATATAACTGAGAATGTTTTATTGATTACAACTGCATACCTCCACCCAGACCTGAGAAAATGGATCTTGACAGACAAACAGACGGACAACAAAGTTAAAAGGTTTATTTTATTTCTATATTGAGATATGGAACCTTAAAATTAACCAATACATATTTTAGGTAAAGAATTTTTAGAATTGGTTGTGCAAGTTATGAGATTATTTAGGGGAAAACTCCCAAAGAAATATTATTTTTTAATATTATTAAAGATATATAATGTTGTAACACGGTCCACACAATGAAAGAGTCAGTAATATCTTCAAGTCAAATGTGAATAGGTACCATCTACGGCCGCATCATCACTTTCCATCAGGTGAGATTGTGGTCAAATGCTTGTCAATTGGACCCTAAAAAAAAACAATAATTCTACCACTTTTCATCCAAATCTTATCAGATGTAGCTCAATTTGCTCATACACACAAAAATAATCACATAATAATTACTATATACATAAATATGTTGATGTTTAAACTTATTACAAACTGAGTTACTATGTATAATTGTATATATACTAATAACATCCAATTTAAAATACATTTTTCTTTGTCAATTAGCAATACATAAAATAGAATTAATAAGCATAAAAAAACTACAAGAGGAGAGTCACGATAAGTTATAAAATCTGACAAAATTAATCTAAAAAAACAGATCAATATTTAAGTGCTAAATAATAATAGCAATTAATAAAATTAGGCAACTAAGTATTTCAACATTTTTAAGAACTGGATTGTAAAATATGATAATAACAAAATTGAAGCTGTATGATAGTCATTTCATTTTATTTAACATGCTATTTTATATATATTTTATGTATTTTATATTGTATATTATATATAATGTAGTGTAAAAGCTTAGCATTAGTACCTGCAAAGCCACTTGTCTTTCCGCTATGAAAGTTGGCTGCATATTTCCAATAAGTTTTTTAGGTGGTAGTGGTAACTCAATGTTGGACTGCTGTAGGACAGTGTGTAATGCAGCAAAATCTCTGAAGCGCCTGGACACATTCCACTGGTTCTCTTTTGAAGGACCTCTTTGAACTCGCAGTGTATATTCCTAATGTGAAAATATGAATAGACTTACGCTTTGTTACTGTACAAAAATTTCTAACATGAAAAAATTTGCAATTGTAACAGGCCAGCAAAGCCGAGTTCATCTACTACTACCTACTTTTGGTGTTAGGCGTGTGTTGAATAAATAATTTTATTGAAGAATATAATATCTGTTTCTAGAAGTATCTGAATAACTCACAACTAAATGAGCCATTTTAGTATTGAAGAGCTTATAATTTATAACAATATCAGTATTACAAGGCCGGTAAATCCATGTAAGGTCATAAAACTGAAGAGTACTAAGTAAATAGAGACTTACTGTGTGTTTGTTGATGTTTTGTGCATTTTCTACAGTGCAGCTGATCTTTTCGGTATCGTCAATAGCAACATTTATTTGAGAATTGTTATTGAATAAAGCCATTGCAACGATTGCACTCAGTACTAGCATCCATTGATCGCTTAAGGTTTTGTAACTAATAATAAACACTTAATTTTCAATCCTTTTGAGTCGTAGCCGTAGAAAGAAAACAGAAAACAGGACTTGGATGAATAAAAATAAATGACAGAAATATCAAATAATGAGAATGACAGCCACGACAGGATAGACAACAGAAGACAGCTGTCTCTTTGACAACCACCCATTTGACCGTTTGACAAACAGCTGGGATTATAATGGAAACGTTAAATTTAACGTAGATTTTCTGCAATACAGGTCGACAGTCCGAAAGGTCGCATAGTTTACCGATATTAATAAGGATATAAATATTATTATAATTACATTAAAATATAGTTTAGGCAATTTTTATTGTTACCTTTGGTTATAATATTTAGCATGGTAACTAATGGTAAACTAACGTAAAGTCTAAAATGAGATGATAAGTTAAAAAAAAATGGAGAAGATGCATACGTATGACGAAACGTTAATAGTCCATTCACTTTCTCATTAATATTCAATGTTATTGCATCAATAGTTTATACTATTAGTAATTTAATAAAATAAGTTATTATAATTCTAAAGTTTATTTGTCCTTTAAAAATATATTATAATGCATTTAACCAAAATTAAAAGTACAGATATGACACACAAATTGATTAAGTGCGTTCTAAAACCAAATATTAAATAACTTATAGCTTACTATTTGAACGATAACGGTGTTTTTCCTAATTATGTTAAACGTTTTACTAACTTTTTATATGGTTTATTTGATTTAATGTCTATAAAAGTAAATTATTTATTTATTCACGAGATTTTCGTAAATAAATGCGTCTAAAGTAATCATGGTGTGATTTCGCTCTAGAATATTATCGTGTTTCTGAACTCGGCTCTCAATGCAGATGGACCACAGACAACGATCCATAGTGTTACTTCCGGTTCTACCCCAAAAACGACTTGCGAGCGGAGTACCATCACGGGCCCTCTGTCTGCCATTGATAAAAAGAGTTTGTGAAAAATGTCGCTGATCTCCGCTCGTATCGCCGGCACGGTGGCCAGGCGCCTCCCAAATGCCGCCAGTCAGGTAAATGTCCCTATATCATAATGCTGTTAGTGTATAGTTACACGAAACATCGAAATCGCACCGGGTGATCTTGTCATGGAGTTTTCCCGGACCACGATATTGATAATTTTCTTTATTACCGATGCTTTAGGCACAATTTAAGCATTGACACCCTAATTGAAATATTCAGTTTCATTATTAACCATTTTTATTTACATATGCTGTAATAAGTGTTCGAATGGTGTTATGTAATAATGGGCGATCGGTACATTTTATCCATTCAAATTCGCGATTGTGAGGATATTAGTGTTCGGAGACCCTAAATTGGATGAATAAAAAGTGTAATCGAGTGATGTGGGGCAAGATGTGTAAGAAGAAAGTGTTTTTCCAGTGATGTGAAGTTTTGGTTATGTGTTGGCAGGTAGCGAAGGTTGCCGTGCCCGCGGTGTCGGTGGCTGCACGCAAGCTCCATATCTCCAGCACCCAGAGAGCCGCTGAAATCTCCACTATCCTGGAGGAGAGGATCCTGGGTGCTACGCCCAAGGTTAGTGTTGTCATGTTACATAAACCCAAACCCTTCCTGTTGGTAACCAATTAGAGGTTATCTAAAGTATTGATAAAAATAAATTACTATCTATGAATTGATTTCCAATAAACGTTACTGAATATCTTAGGCTTTGCATGTTAAAAATGTTGACCATATATTTTACAATTTGAATTTTAAATAAACTTGATCAGCTGTTTGACATTCAATAACATGAATGAGTAATCCTAATATTTTAAATGGAGTCTTCAAGTCCCGAGTGATGTTATAGGCAGAAATGCTACATCTTCGGCCACATCTGCACTTTCCAGGTAAGATGGTGGTCCAAAGCTTGTCTATCTAGCAAAAAAAGTAAAGCACTATTAAATTAGAGTATAGCAATCTTTTGAAAGGTTATATATAACATTGAATGCAAATCTATAAAAAAAAATATGTGCCTATTACGATTTAATGACATTTAGTGAGTTAAGACTTTTGCCTAACTACCCAGCACTTAAGAAATGAATATCCAATATGTATCAGATATAAGGCCATTTCTGTAGCCTTCAAATAGAATGGGATCAGTATTGATCCATGACCTATTTACTGTAAGTTCATTCAACTGTACAGTGCCAAGTGTCAAACATAACTGTGCATTTCTACTATAGCTTGAAAAGTTATACTTATTAAACGAATTCAACTTGCTCATCTTAAAAAAAAAATATCTTTGCTTCAACTTTATTGATTAAGTATTATCAATATAATACAATATAAAAACTATATTGCACTCAATAAAGTACAAAACAAATGAAATAAATCTATGCACAATGGGTGAACTTATCGCTAAGAGTGATCTTTTCCAGTTAACCTTTATTATAATTTATCTTCAAATACACCATCTCTATTTAGTCTTATGTTTGAATTAAATTAATTTACTTTCTGTTAAACAGTGCTTTATAAAAAAATCAAACCACCATTCCAAATTCAACCTTAACAGTCCAGCCATTACAGTGAGAAGAAAAAAGTCAAGTAAAGTCTATAGTATGATATATTGGTGGAAATTGTATATTTAATGTGATGACCATTAACTTTTAGAATAATCACGAAGCAGTGTAGGTGTGCAGTTCCATTACTATAGCTTGAGGTCCCATGTCTCATCAATATATTAGATTACTGTCATATTTTCATTAGAGAAGAAATCAACGCACAATTCTATGCAAGTTTCTAAATGTCCAACATTCCACAACCCAAAATACATTTTCTCATGGCAACATGTTTATTAATAATATATGAAATATTTTAACATTAAATTAATGTTTTGTAGCATTTTCGTTGTCAATTTGTTCCTCAGCTTCTTTAAGGTTTTATGTAAGGGTTACATAATTTGAAGCTGAATATCGCACAATAGTTTAGAATGGATTAGAGGGCCAGCCTGAAAAATATTATCATTGATGATTATCAACACATCATTATCATAATAATTATAGTTGATATTATCCTCTACTTCTCTTTGGAATGTTAGTTCTGTGTTTTTCTTCGTCTAGGGTCCTTTACAGCAGTAAATGGAAGCATCAAGTCTATAACATTATAAGTATGTACTTGGTGAAGAACATAAGATTAATCCCTTAACGTTTGCAGGCCGACTTAGAAGAGACTGGCAGAGTACTCAGCATTGGTGATGGTATCGCCCGTGTCTATGGTCTCAAGAACATCCAGGCCGAGGAGATGGTGGAATTCTCCTCCGGTCTTAAGGTTTGTACATTCATTTTAATTTTTGTAGATAGCAACTTAGGTGATCTAACTAGTTTGCCTATATAATTTTTTTGTTGTATACCTTTTCTATAAAGTTCTATAAAGTATTTTGAGCACTTAAGAAATGCTGTGATATGATTAAGAGTGCTGAATTAAAGTATATACTATATAATTGAAATTTTAATTAATATTAATTTGAAAAATCTTTATTATTATTTTCAAAGTTGGAAAAAATAATTTACCAAATTCGTATGTTTTTATGAGCTATCATTGTTGTTTAATGCAATGAACTTATCTTAAAAAAAAATA
Source organism: Lomographa bimaculata (assembly GCA_948107665.1). Lineage (NCBI taxonomy): Eukaryota > Metazoa > Arthropoda > Insecta > Lepidoptera > Geometridae > Lomographa > Lomographa bimaculata. The sequence continues at coordinate 13,301,386 of OX403601.1, read as the reverse complement.
TTGTCAGTTATGGAAGTTTTTTCATATTATATAATGCCTTATCAAAATACAGCCACAGAGTTGGATGGAGGTTTATGTATATAACATTTTTGGAAATTTTTGAATTTGTATCTATTCATATAGTCTGAATGAGTATGAACATGAAAAATTACAAATATTTTTGTGATAAGCTCGGACGAAAAGAGATTACGTCATTGCTTCCAATTTAGTCTCTCTGGAGAAGATGCCTCAAGTCTTTACGGCGGTATTCCACGCAAATATTAGCGCTGAGACTGGAGTGACATGATCCTAAAAGCATTGCTGCCTTTTCTTGGCGATCACGTAGAAAACCACGACTCCGATCAGGAGTCGGTTGTACTACGAACGACGCCTTCGAAGCTTCGCAAAAACTAAAAAATTATTCATCACGTCAATTCACAGGGCATGGCCCTCAACTTGGAGCCCGACAACGTCGGTGTGGTAGTGTTCGGTAACGACAAGCTGATCAAGGAGGGCGACATCGTGAAGCGTACCGGAGCCATCGTCGACGTGCCCGTCGGTGAACAGATCCTCGGACGTGTTGTAGACGCTCTGGGTAACCCCATCGACGGCAAGGGCGACCTCGGCACCAAGATCCGCATGCGTGTCGGTATCAAGGCCCCCGGTATCATTCCCCGTGTGTCTGTACGCGAGCCTATGCAGACCGGTAAGTTACTTTACACTACAATAAAGTCATTTTGATAGTACACTCCTTTGAAAACAAACGGGCAACTAATGGAAACAGCTATACTTGTAAATCTTCTATATATATAAAAACTTCGTGTCACAGTGTTTGTTACCATAATCCTCCGAAACGGCTGAACTGATTTTGATGAAATTTTATATTCACACTTAGTAGGTCTGAGAATAGGTTGTTATCTATTTTTCATCCCCCTAGTGATAAGGGTGGCCCATGACAAAAAAAATTAAATTTTCGGAAATGATTGTTTTATAAAGATATTGTTAATTATAATTACCCTCAGAACCAGTACAATTAAGTTATGCATTAAAAGTTTATATTTAATTGTGTAATATGAATGATTAATATAGTAGTATGTAGGATATTTTTTTACTATGGGCACCAAAAAATTTACACATGGAGAAAAAAGTTATATAATCCAGAAAAAATCGAATGCTTTTTTTATATTTTTTTCGCGATATCCTCGCCAATTATGAATCGATTTTAATAATTTTTTTTTGTTTGGTGGAGGTGGTCCCATATAAATTTTGTCGGAATCTGTCAAGCCAAAACCGAAATATAAGTAATGAAGTCGGTTTTTTTAAGCTTTGCTTATGTTTCAATTATTATTATTTGTAAGTTAGTGAGTTATTCGAGGTCGTCGTTTTGTATACTTTTCTCTTATATACCTACATGCTTTCTTTTTCAACATTGTTTGATTTATTTCTTCGATTTTTTTAGCGCGTGTAAACGGACTTGTGATATTTGCTTTTGGAATGGACTTTCAAGATGTTGAATCTTCCCAGGTATCAAGGCCGTGGACTCTCTGGTGCCCATCGGCCGTGGCCAGCGTGAGTTGATCATCGGCGATCGTCAGACCGGCAAGACCGCCCTGGCCATCGACACCATCATCAACCAGCAGCGTTTCAACAAGGGAGATGACGAGAAGAAGAAGCTGTACTGCATCTACGTTGCCATCGGACAGAAGAGGTCCACCGTCGCTCAGATCGTGAAGAGGTTGACTGATGCTGGTGAGAAATATTATTTAATACTCTGTTGGCAATAACAGAAATATTTATATACATATAATAAATATAAATACTACTGCCCGTGGCTTAGTTAGGGGAGGTTTCACCTTCTAAGCAGGGTAATAGGGTTTGATTTCCGGCGGGAACACTAGTTTTCTCCCCAAGGAAATTTTGTGTTTCTGGCTCTTGTTGTGATTGTGTGTGAATTGTGAATGTTTCCGCCACCCACAGCAAAGTCATTGAAGTTAGTGTGTGACTGTGAGTGTGAAGGAATTTATGTTTATATTTAGGGTAATTTGTGGAATACCAGAAACATCTTGGTATGGCTATTGAAAATTTTGATTTTTAAATTAAAAAAAAAAAAAAAAACCTTATTTTCGCTGTTATGTCGTATCAAGTATCAACTGGCGATGGCGTGAATATTACGTTATCGCATCGTTAAAATTCACTCATATTTTTCCCAAACGCGCCAAACGAAGTAAGACTTAAAAAAAATTGACCTGTATTTAAACTTAAGCATATTCCCTATACTGTTAATTGCCAAAATTTGAGCACCAAGTAACTTAACCAAATTGTATTCTACAGGTGCGATCAACTACACCATCATCGTGTCCGCGACGGCGTCCGACGCGGCGCCTCTGCAGTACTTGGCGCCGTACTCGGGCTGCGCCATGGGAGAGTTCTTCCGTGACAACGGCAAGCACGCCCTCATCATCTACGACGATCTGTCCAAGCAGGCTGTCGCCTACCGTCAAGTACGTAACTTATTACAAATAAAATAAATTAGGGTTCACACTCACTTATTTTTCAAGTCCGAATACAAGTTTTCTCCCCAAGGGAAATATTACGTTTCTGGTTCTGGGTGTGATTGTATGTGTGTGCGAAATATGTTTTTATTAATTTAGAACGTTTTATTAGTCAAAAACTTCCCTTACTACTTATAACTTCTACTATCTCGCTTGTGGGTAAAACATTATGTAATCTAAGATGGGATTTTTTTTCTCTAGAACAATTCTACATAAACTTTTCAGAAATCTCAAGAAGTTCTAGTCACCAGTTACAATCAAAGTCATGTAAAACAGTCAAAGGACCAGTCAAAGTCAAGTTGTAAAGTGATAGAAACTTTACTAGAAGTTCTATAGTAGTTTTGGAGCGAAAGCAAAAATCATGTGTTTTCACATTGTGTGATTTGCCCACACTACATATTCCCTCTCGACTTGAAAGACTCTTAAGATGTTCTTACTCTACACTCTACACTGACTTTGGCAAGGAATTCCACTTCTTTGCAGTGTGCATAATGCACGTGGAAGCCAAACGCTTTGTGCACATTTGAGGAATTTCCACCATATATCGGTGTCGCAATTCAGTATGTCTGGTGTTTCTATGATGGATTGGGGATGGAGGAACTAGATTGTCTAATTCCATAGCACACTCTCCGAAATGTATCCGATAAAATACCAAGAGACTTGCTATCCTAAGATGATGTCCTACCCTGTGAAGCCTAGCATCTGTCAGCTGGTCATGTTAAGAGTCTCTTCGCTTAATGTTTTATAGTGCCGCAAGTTAATATCTATATCTGTCAACTACTTTATACTAATGTCAATCAACTTGTGCTTTAACAGATGTCTCTGCTGCTGCGTCGTCCCCCAGGTCGTGAGGCCTACCCCGGTGACGTGTTCTACCTCCACTCGCGTCTGCTCGAGCGTGCCGCTAAGATGTCAGTTCCTCATGTTTTATAATACCTACCCTGTAACACTACTTTGAATTTTTTTTTGATGTCCACCGTGTCCACGATCAATTAGGGCTGCCGTAAAGGAATTGGCCAATTATTGACATCAAACATGTAGACTCTGACGTCCCAAATCAGTCGTAACTAACCAATAGAGTGGGTTTTGCTATTGAAAAGTGAACTGTTATGACTTACAACACTGTGTGGTAGAGGCATATCAGCATTCTGTTGCTTGTCTATATATAAATATATAGAATAAAAATAATTTAAATCTCATGCTGCTCTCAGCTGGCGTTGCTGAATGCATGTCCGACTTTTAAGCTGCTGGTATCGGGTTCAAGTCCTGGTAAGAACATAAGTTATTTACTCCAAGGATTTTTTTTTACTTTTGTTTTCTGGTTCTGGTTTTGATGTGATTTTTTTTATACTGACAAATCATCAGACGTGTGGCTTTGAGTGTAAATAAAGAAGTGATCATCTTCCATTGGCTTGCAGGTCCGACAAGATGGGTGGCGGTTCCCTCACCGCTCTGCCCGTAATTGAGACTCAGGCCGGAGACGTGTCCGCTTACATTCCGACCAACGTGATCTCCATCACTGACGGACAGATCTTCTTGGAGACTGAGTTGTTCTACAAGGGTATCCGACCAGCCATCAACGTCGGTCTGTCTGTATCGCGTGTGGGGTCTGCTGCCCAGACCAAGGCTATGAAGCAGGTGAGAGGAAATCTAATAGGTGAAAATGAACTGCCCGTTGGCTAGTTGAGTGTGCGTTCAACTGCTAAGCAGTGCAATATCGGGTTTAATTCCCGGTGATAAAAAGTTTTCTTTCTAAGAACAATTTTGTCATCGAAAGTCGCCATCGAGTCATCTAAAGTGATCGAACTTAGTGTGGGGCTGTGAGTGTGAAAGCTCTTTCCTCATGCTAGACCCTAGCACAGCAGATATGGATAAATTGTTGCAGTTGCTAGTAATATTTTAAAAGACTCGTAAAAAACTGATTGTAAAATGTACCTAACGGATCTAAAAACTAAATTAAGTCATTAATTGTTTATATAATTTTTTACATTGCAAAAATGCTCAAAATGCTTGTTCCCAGAACAGGAGAAAGTATCCCTCCGACATTATATTTTTATTTTTACTAAAATAAAGAAAACAGTTCATATTTTGAACGCTTAAATTCTTAGTATAATGGAATGTTATCAGGAAAAGTACTGCAGCATAACTGAATAAGTATGGATTATTTGATGAGCTTGCTAAAAATAATTTTAATATGACTTTCAAACAACCTTCAGGTCACACTGTGAACTCATGTAACTGGATTAGTGTGTGTTCTCAAAATCGAAATGTAACTAGTTCTTTATTGTTTAAGTTACCTCAAATTTAGATTTGTTATCAACAACTCACATGTCATAAACTATGCGATTCCCAAGCATTTATTTTACTTCTTTCCAACCATGATGTGTATCGATAAATAGCTAAGCTAAAGAACATGTCGCTTCACTATTGTAAAGAAAAAACAGTGTCCATGTGTGTAATCTGCAAAATATGGAGCCATTGTACATAAATTCGACCCTTCTTATTATTTTGCACTATTAATAGATTGCCTTCAGGATCAGAAGATCTTAATTCGATATTTTTTTAAACGGAATTATTATCCAGATTATAACGGACTCAGACACACACATAAATTATGTGTTTGTTATTTATGTATTGTTTATTATAAAACTTAGGTTTGCATAAAATATATTACTACAATGTTACCTAAACATTTGACTGCTATCTTACCTAACGGAAAGGGATGATGTGATAAGATGAAACATGCTTGCCTAGTGGGATACCTTTCACTCTAGACTTAAAAGACTCGAGAGATCATTTTGTTCATGCATACTACAAAGAAGATACAGACAATGGGCTTCACACTTTCGCCAAATATTCGTCGTGTCATTTTTTCTCTAATCCTTATTAATCATATTTGTCTGCAGGTGGCCGGTTCCATGAAGTTGGAGCTCGCCCAATATCGTGAGGTAGCCGCTTTCGCCCAGTTCGGTTCTGACCTCGACGCTGCTACCCAGCAGCTGCTGAACAGAGGCATGCGTCTCACTGAGCTGCTCAAGCAGGGACAATACGTGCCTATGGCTATTGAGGAACAGGTATTGGATTTGTTACTATTTTGTCAGTAAAATTTAAAGGGAGACATCCCTTAGATAGACGACCCTTTTGGCCCAGTGGGTAAGACTTTGCTTTCTATGCGCGTCCTGGGTTCGATTCCCGGTAGAACACATTTTTTCTTCCTAAGGGACATGTATGCTTCTGATTTTAGGTGTCTTTGTGATGCCTGCCTGTGTGACATTTCAGCGCACGATACATGTTTAAACTTAGTGTGGGGCTGAAACAGGTATTTTGAGAAAGGAGTAAATATTGCTTTGAGCGGGATACGAACCCGCGGGCGCCGCTATAGGGTGTCATGGCCTGCTGCTACATCACCCTCTAACCATCTTAGCTAAGGCCGGAGATCCATGCTTCAGAAAGCAGGGATATATTTCAAGGCCAACTCTGATGATTTGACCCAGTTCTATAAGAAATAACATGTTAATATGTTTGGTTTTAAAATGTTTTTAATTTAAAAAATTAATTGTTCATTCACTTGGGCTATAAACGGCACTTATAAACTCTTATTGCCAGATACGCAAAATTACAGTGATCTCGTGAAGAACTTTGCAAGAAAATCGGAAATTTAACCATTGACTCTTTAACCATGAGACAATGATTTCAGGTGGCTATCATCTACTGTGGTGTCCGCGGTCACCTCGACAAGTTGGACCCCGCAAAGATCACAGCTTTCGAGAAGGAGTTCACCGTTCACATCAAGACCAGCCACCAGGCTCTCTTGGCCACAATCGCCAAGGAAGGACAGATCACCCCCGAGTCTGACGCGTCCCTCAAGAAGATCGTCGGTGACTTCCTTGCCACCTTCACCGCTAAATAAACTAGCATAGGATCAACTCTGTGAAACGATACTGAGCTGACACACAATATGATATCATATATGCATGTTTGCTAGCTCAGTATCCCCGCAATCACCCGTTCGTTGGTGTAAACGTAGTTTCCTAAAAATTATTGTTACATCAACAGCCGTTTAGTAGTGTCTGTTGTCATTCGTATGGACTGTATTTGGTGTTGATACAATCATGGAATGTATTTATCTCGAGTCAGGAGCAGGTTATAAATAAAATCGTAAAAATATCGTCGTAATTCAATCGTTTTATTTAAGTTCTCGTAAGGTTATAACTGCTAAACACTCTCTGTGAAGATGAAATTTATGACGCCTAAGGGACTTAAAGCGGCCTGGACGCGGGCGCGCGCCTGCGACAATTCTACACGGCTCTTGTAACAATATACTAATCGGACAGAGCGCGCGGCGGACGCGCGCCTGTGTCGCTTTGTATATCAAGTCCGTAAAAGCTCGAGTTATTATGCCAAGACAAACATATCAGGAGTCGTCTATTCCGTCTAAAACATTTAAAAATGGTAATTTTTTTCGTCATGTATATCGAAGTCTTACTCGAAAACATTGACCCAGTCTAAGAACTCGGTGCGGCCGTTTTCATTTGCGATATACATGACGAAAAAATATCATTTTTTTTTTTTTTTTTATTTGTGACAGGCTATTGTTTGACCACTATCTCACCTGATGGTAAGTGACGATGTGATCGAAGCTGGTAAAGACACTAGACCTGGAATACGCAGGCTCTCAAGGATAACTGCCGGAACACCGTATTTGGCTTGGCGGTAGACTTTCAACTTGATGGTGGTAAGCTACTTTGGTAGCAAGCCAGGCGAGCAACTCACAAAATGCTCTACCACCTCTCAAATGTCACCTGATTAGCACCACCCGGGGACCACGTGTAGGGAGTCAGACTTAAGGGGTATCCTCCTACGGACGTGGGTGACTCAGCCCCCAAAAATACATACATACCGTCTTATAGACGGAATAGAAAAAAAGACCTTAAAAAACATACCCCACACAGTTTAATCGCAATGGTAGATAATTAAACGCAATCAAAGCTTAAAAAAACCCGACTTCACCGCTTTATCTTCTGAACTTTGATCAGATTAGATACTACTAAACACGCATTATTGAAGATATTTCAAGAACTACTGATCGATCTTGATGAAATTTAAATGGAACCAATTGGAAAGCAACATCAAACAAAAAATAAAATCAAAATCAGTTCACGTGGAACGAAGTTATGAGGTAACATGCATAAAAAATAATACAATCGACTTGAGTACCTCCTCCTTTCTTGTGAAGTAGGTAGAAAACCGACTTCACCTCTTTATCTTTGGACCCTTGATCAGATTCAACGTATTAAATACGCATTATTGACTATAACTCAAAAACTAGTTATCAGATATTGACCAAATTTAAATGGGACTACATGGAAAGCACCAGCTTTCAAATTAAAAAATCATCAAAATCGGCGCACAAAGAAATTTGAAGTAATGAGGTAACTTTTGAAGTCGGTTAAAAACGAGAACATCGTCAATGTAGTCTACAGAATACGCATTATTGAGGATAACTCTTTAATTAATAACTAACTTTTATCCCAATAAAACATAGCCTGTTTTATTGGAATAAAAGTTAGTTTTCAGTTCGAAATAACAATACATATTCGTATGACAAGTCAAAGAAAAATTTACTAATTAGCCGCTTATCGACGTACCTTGCTGTCTTATGACACTTACGGATAGTCTAGCTATCTATTAGTGAAATAATTTTCAGAATCGGATCAGTGTTTTTAGAGATTACATTTTAACTTTACCTCTACATAATAATAATCAGTATAGAAAACGCAAGCAATGCTTGAAAAAAACCGACGAATTGAGAACCGCCTCCGTTTTGAAGTCGGTTCAAAAAGATCCTAGGTGATGATTGTTTTTTGATCTATGGTTTAAATAATTTTTTCCCCTCGCTCGGGAGTTTGGCGTCGCATGTAAATATTAAATTAAATATAATTTCAATTAAATATAAACTAAAATAATACATTATCATAGGTAAAAATTTTAACCACAATACAGCAACGTAAACAGCGGACAAACGTCCGCTGTTTACGTTGAGCCAAATAATATATCTATATTGAGATTGTGGTTTAAACAAGGATTTTGTAGCTAAAGTAATAAACAGTACGTAGGCTTGTTTCCTATCTCGATGGGTTTAAATTACTATAATTTCTCGAGTACAATTTGGTTGGTTATCACAGAGTATAGTTGCGTAACTTGTCGCATTAATCCATCAAAACAAACCTATGGTCTGGAACTAACCTACTCTAGCTGAGTACTCTGCGACTCACAGTAAATACTGTCTATTCTTAGGTATATATTTTATTTGTCTATGGGTATATTGTATACTCTTTGAACAGTTACAAATGTAAACAAACGTGCTTTCAAAGATAATATAATTCTTTGGTAAATAATCTAATTTATAGCAAAAAATCGTAGGTATATGAAGGCAGTATTAAATATTTGTCGCCTTACTCACCTATTTATAAACTATTAATCACGTGTATTCGATTTTCAGTAAATAATGGAGTTTTTCGAACGAGCACATGTTACCCGCAAAGATTCTTCTAAGAGGGAGATAAAATCAGGAGAAGCTGTTAAAAAGCAACTCAAACAGATGCTCAATGCTTATAAAAAAGGAAACAACCAGGAAATAAAGAGCTCTGCAGAACAGAAATATGATGCAGACGACGTGGTATCTAGTGACTATTCAGATGTTAGTTACATGAGAAGGACAGAGCCCGTTCGGACAGCCGCTAGCTCCCGGACAAGTGAAGAGGTACCTTCAAGCACTGTAGATGATTCAAGTTATGATAATGACCAGAGCTCTAGCAAGTACGATATATCGCTATCTGACAAAACTACTGAAGACAGTCTCGAGTCTATGACTGAATTTGAAAAGGATGACATGTTTTCACGTCCAGCTCAATCCCAAGACAGTTCCTCGTTTTCTAATGATGATATTGTGTTATCATTTGATCCCTCTACATCAGAATCTGACATAGATAGTGATATTTCCATTCCAAGCAGTCTGAAAATGTCTGGTGCGGAAAGCAATCTCTCTGATGATGGAGATTTTGATCCTGATGGGGCTTTAGCCAGTAAAATACTAGAAAAGTTAGGCAAAACACTGCCCAATAAGAGGAAATCAAATAAAGATGTTGCTGATGTGAAGCCTAAAAAAGAAAAGCCAAAAGAGGTTAACATTGAAAGTAGAGATAAGCTGTTCACGCAGACTATTACTGATACAAAGCCAAAAAAAGGAAAACTGAAGCATGTTAAAAGTGAAAGTGAAGATAAAAAGCTAAAGAAAGAGAAGAAATTAAAACAGAAAATTTCCAAGAATGAATTTTCAGGTAGAGAAGCCTTTAGAGTCCTAGAATCAGACGATGAAATTGACTCAACATACCAAAGTGAAAATAAAGAAACCGAGGATTCTTTTAACAAAGATGAAAACTTGGATGATTATTTATCATCGGACGTGTCGTCACAATTTATTTCCATCTCTGCAACAGATATGCAAAGCCAAAGCTTCAATGATATCGTGGGAGAATATATCCATCCAACAGTCCGGAACTTGCCATATGAGAAACAGCAAATACGATCTCATTCTACCAAATATGCCATTTTAGATGAAGTAATGGATACTGACAATGTAGAAGATGTTAGCAGCTTGATACCAGAAATAGATGATGAACTAGCAATAGAAGACTTAACTTTAGATACGGAGCTACAAGAGATTGAAGATACTGCAGCGTATGATGACACAGTCCATACTGAAGATTATTTCGAAGATGAATCTTCAGCAGAAAATATATCATCCACATCAGTTCCAATTAAACTGTACAATGGTAGGAACAACTACATTCTAGTTTTAAAGCATCCAGCCGAATTATATGTACATGGGAAAGTTAAAGTTGATGCTATGGGAGGCACTGTTGATATATTTGGCTATACATTACAGGATGAGACAGTCGACTTGTATGCACCTTACTGCTATTACGCCCATAGTATAAAAACTATAGAGAATTGTGATGTATTTCACGGACTGTTCAGCCGACTTACGTCAGCTGGCTTAACAGGATACGAGGCAGAGGAAATTATTACAACAGTCGGCGAATATGATGCCGTTATTAGTCTTAGTAAGCTAAATAGTAAAAAAGTTGACTTCGTTGACAAACATTTCACTGCGACTGAGCTATTTTCTAAAAGAGGTGATAATACGCCTAAGTTATTGAAGAAGGCAGCTGATGATTTGGGATGCTCGCTATACTTAGATCAACCTAAGAGAGTTTTTCATGTAAAACGTTGTTGGGAGCAGGTTGTGGAATGTGGAATGAGTAAGTATCAGATTTAAATTCAGTTTGCTTCCTGGATAAGGCAGTTTTTACACTTTGCCTTGTTAACTAATTTTGGGTCTCTTAAATACCTTTCGTAGACTTGGCTGATTTTATACAAGCTGCAAATGTTGTTTTCTTTGAATTTGTCCTAAATATGAACTAAGCAATTCAATACAGAATTATCTATGCTAACTGCAAAGGAATAGAACATCGTGCCCATTTGTATCCTTTAAAGAAAATGTTTGTCTCCATTTGTCTTGAATTGAAAATGCCTACTTAGTGTTTATTAATAATATATTAGACCAGTATTTGGATGGGTGACCGTTTAGTGTCATTTTCACCTAAATGTCACTGTGCTTTGGAGGGCCGTTAAGCTGTCAGTCCCAGATAAGGCAACTTGAAAAATCCTTATGCTAGGATTGCCCACTAGTCTACGACAAGCAAACAATAATCAATGCTAAGTAGGAATTTTCAATTCAAGAGAGAATAGGTATTTTCTAGGCACACACAAACAACTTTTATGGTTACTATTAGATGTGATAGTGTTCCAATGTTATCGATATTCAATCATGAACTGTATTCAATCAAGTAACAGCATAATAGCAGCTAGGTAAGCTTGGTTGGCAACATAATTATCGTCATTTACTTTGATATGAGATTGTAGCCTAGTGTTACCAACCCTTGACCACATTATAACCAATTTGCTGTCATTAAATCATTTATAATAAAATATTTCTTAGACTAGTATAAGATACCAAAACCTTTCTGTTACTATTATGTATTCAGACCAAAGATTACAATTACTAAATAACGTAACATAAACGCTTTCACACTCACAGCCACACACTAAGTTTTAAGACTTGTGTTGTGGGTGTGGAAGATATTCACATCATATACACAATCACACATCATCACTTTCCATCAGGTGAGATAGTGGTCAAATGCTTGCCTATTCAACATAAAAAAAAAAAAAAAAAAAACACCCAATACCAGAAACACAAATTTCCCTTGGGAAGAAAACTTGTGTTTCCACTGGGAATCGAATCTGATACCCGCTGGTTAGAAGGCGGACGCACACCCAACTAAGCTGAAATCCACAAAGAAATTATTTTATTATATTATTTACTAAACCCAAAAAATTTGTTCACTTGTGTTTCAGTCGACTACAGCAGAGGCATTATTTGCGGCGGCAAGGACACTGGCAAGTCCACCTTCCTCCGGTATTATATCAACAGACTTCTATCCAAAGGGCCTGTACTGTTGATTGATTTAGACCCGGGCCAGGCCGAGTTAACAGCCCCAGGAAATATTTCTGTCAGTGTGATGGATACGCCTTTAATTGGACCTAACTTTACTCATCTGCGGAAGCCTGAGAAGTATGAAATTACACTTAACACAATACTGTTGATCTCTATATATTTGTTTTTATTGATACTAAATGTAAGACATATAAAATGAGTAATGTCTTATAGCTAGCTCCACAGTTGCCTGCGTTTAATCTGGATTCGGAATAAAAAGTTGTCTGTACTAGATATGCCACAGTCTTAGTTTAGCTCCCTATCTACATACCAAAGTTTATCGAAATCTATCCAGCTAATACAGAGGTGCCTCGTAAAATATACTCATACACAAGCTTGGGTAGACAAGACTTGGCTGAATGGCTCATATTTCTCGGTTTATTGGACAGCTTTTTTAAGCTGTTTGATGTTGATCCGGTGCCCGTGGGGGCTCATAGTTTATTCTATTCTCAAAAAAATATCACAGCACCTGATTGATGTTACTCGTGATCAAAATGCTAGTAATTAAATAAACACCTGCATTTTGATCACGCTTTCTATGTGTCTGTGCCAAATGGCTTTACATATAAACATTGCGATTCAGAGAGGCCATTTGTCAGCATAATTAAATAGGTATCACACTAATATTATCAATGCAAATGTTTAGCTGGACCAATTTGGGTGAAATTTGGTTTTGAGGTAGCTGACACTCTGGATTAATAAATAGGCAACTTTTTATTCCGGAATTCTCTCGGGTCCGGGACTTACGCGGGTAAAACCGCGGGGCGCAGCTAGTATTACTAGACACATAACAATGTCAAACAAGTAAAAATACGAATAAATAAAAATTAATAATAGTATTTATTAGTACAAAGACATTGACATTGAAGTAGTTACTATTCTAATTTTTTTTTTTTGAATGATCATACTTCAAGTACTTTACTTTTTTTACTTTATATAGAAAATACATCTGTATATATAGTATATTTTTTCAACCGACTTCAAAAAAGGAGGTTCTCAATCGACTGTATGTTGTTTTTTTTTGTGTGTATGTTACGCGATAATTCCAACAAGCCGTGCCCCGCGGCTACGCCTGCTATTATCAAGTTAAAAAGTAGATTCCAAATTTCATCCAAATCGGTTCAGCCGTTAAAGCGTGAAGAGGGAACAAACATACACAAACTTTCGGATTTATAATATTAGGATAACATCGGAATTATTCGAGGTCAGAGCTTCCGTCTGAAAAGGTTCAATATCGGTAAACATACTTACACACAAACTTTCGGATTTATAATATTAGTAGGATTATATGTGTATTATTGTATGTGATTTTTATTAAGTTTTACAAAGGAAACTAGCCAGCAGACTAGAATAGCAAACTTTGGAAAATATAATGTTAGTGTGATTTGTGTTTTAGAAATAAACATACTCCCTTTATCTTAGCCTCAATTCAATCTGGTATCATCATTATTGGTTATTGTCTGGCTCTCATCGAATTATACGAACTAAATTCATAATATGAACAACTTGTTGCAGAACTCTAAACATTGGCATGATCAACACCTTGGATAACCCCTCTCGCTACACCTTTGCCGTCACCGAGCTAATCTCATACTGCCACTCCAATAAGACATTCCAATCAATGCCCTGGATAGTTAACACAATGGGAATGTGCAACCACATTGGGCTGAAATTCATTGCACATATTATACTACAAATCCAGCCAACGTTTTTATACCAAATTGATTCTAAAGTTGCTAAAAAGAGGTTTGAATTTGACCTGCAATCGGACAACATCAAAAGATTTTGTGAAGAAAATAACAATGATAGACTATTTGCAAATGTGACAGATCCATATTTGGACTATGTTTTCATCAAAGAGTTGATTGAAGAAACCTCGTCGCCTCAGAAGATCAACAACGTTACGCTTTCACCGCAAGATGAGCGATATCTAAATGTTTTGGCGTACTTTGGCGAACTGATACAAATTTATGGGAAAGGCTTACTAGATATTGTCCCGTACGAGTAAGTAACACATTTTTTTAAAATTTGTAATAGGCTGACATTTGACCACCATTTCACCTGATGGTCTTCTTCTTCGTCTCGATGACAGGTACTTCAATTAATTAATTCATCTCTGGAGCATTGGAATAGGTCTTCCAATGTACATGTGTCACGATGGACATTCCAGTAAGTACAACATGGTCTGCACAGGGGTGTTGCAGTCACACTTTGTCTCGGATTGGTCAACCATGCCCCACCTATTAAGGCATGTTTGCCTAGTTCTATCAGTTCTCTCGTGACTTGACTGCCTGATAATTCTTAGCGAGAAACACAGACTCGGGTAAGGAATTCATTTCTTTTTCTTAGCAATGCATCTAATTAATTTGGAAACAAATCACATTGTACATATTTGTGAAATATCAACTACTTGCATAATGATGGCGCAATGCAGTTCGTCCGATGATATAAAGGGGATGGCGGAATTAGATCATGCAATTCTGCCGCACACAGTCAAATGTTACTAGTAAAAGACCGACAAACTTGCCACCATATATATGATTGACATACCTTCAGTTCGCTCGAAGGTTTTCGTTCTACGTTTTCATCCGTACTGCGAAGGAGTGGAACTCATTGATCTCGTCTTTGTTCCCCGAACGGTATAATCTGGGAATCTTAAAGTCAAGAGGGTATAGGTATCTTCTAGATGCACGCATCATCGCTTGGCGCTTTCCCATTGGTCCCATTTAAATTTGGTCAAGATCTGATCAGTAGTTTGTGAGTTATTGTAAATGTGTGTTTAAAACATTGAATTTGATCAAGATTTCTACGATAAAGCGGTGGAGTCGGTTTTTTTTACCGACTTCACAAAAAAGGAGGAGGTACTATCCCGGAGGATCTATAGGAGGATGATACCTCATAACTTCTTTCGTTGTGAGCCGATTTTGATGATTATTTTTTTATTTGGAAGCTGGTGCTTTTTTATGTGGTTCCATTCAAATTTGATCAAGATCTGATTTCTAGTTTTTGAGTTATCGTCAATAATGCGTGTTTCATACATTAAATCTGATCAAGGTTCCGAAGATAAAGCGGTGAATGGTGTTTTTTTAAGCTTTGCTTGCGTTTAATTACATGTCAAGTCATTCATATATATACAAAGTACCTAACTAGTTACGAAAGTTGCACCGCGACTTCGGCAGCTTTTAGCAGGATAAAAAAATAATCTTAGGGGTTTTTATTTATGTAATATAATACACTGCCATATCATACATATTAAAGTTAAACTTAAAATAAAAGGGTTAATTAATCGCAGACTTTGTGTGAAACATACTTCCGCACAAATGCGTCAAATAGGCCACTATCTCTTCTGTTAGTTAGTGATGATTACTGATGATGTGGTCAAGTATAGTAATCACGATTGAGAACTGCGGCTCATGGATGGTAGTTGCTCTGGGCCTCTGGTAACGCGCCTGATCACCGGATTTTCCTACTTGAGTTACCAGTTTCAAATAAAATGTACCCAAAAACTGCTATCTGAAAGCTCCTATTTATTCAAATTAAATATCAGTGTTACTTGGCCTACTAAAGGTCGAGTAACCATTTATTGGAATGGCATCGAGTTTTAGGCTAGACGTCCCCCACCACTATGCCATATCCACCGACATGGACACTCAATTCACAACTTAGCGGCAATCCTTGCACGTTACGCTACCAAGAAGCAGGCCTCCGAAATGATTTCATTAAAATCAATTGAATCTATTTCCGGATCTCTTGAACCGTTCAGTTGGGTCCGTTTATAACAGTGACGCGACAATATGACTCATTGTTGGTCCAGTGAGCCGAGTACAAGATTCAGAACTGGTTCTATGAATCTCCTTCACTAAATGGGTTTTTGGAAAGGGCATCACCCTTTTATTGGAATTGTATATTGCCCCGAAAATTACTATTTAGCTTAAGTTTATAGTCAGCGCCAAATATAGTCGATCGAAAAGATCTGGAGGTCTTGTACGACTTTTAATCTTGCGAGAACTAACACAATCACACTCACAGCCCTTCACCTCTTAGTTTTTATACGTATAAAGACGGGTATCGTAACGTTTACATCACACACAATCACGCTCAGAACTAAAAATGTCATATGAAATGGGATATTGTGCTGGGAATGGAACCCAGAACCCTCGTAGAGAGCAAAGACTTGTCCACTGCGCCAACTGGGTCGGTACTGAATTTCGTTCCACACATTTACAGTAAAGTATGATGATATTAGATCTAGTTTTTGCATAATTGAGCCTCTAATAGACTCCAGACTGACTTAACTATTTACCTTTGTTATGCACATTTCCTGTTGCTGCATGTATGAAAGACTAGCCGTGCCCCGTGGCTTTGCCCGCTATTACCAAGTTAAAAAGTAGCCTATGTGTTAATCCTAGGTATAATCTATGTACATTCAAAATGCGTTCAGCCGTTAAAGCGTGAAGAGGGAACAAACATACTTACACGCAAAGTTTCGGATTTATAATATCGCTAAATCGCCTGAGATCACCGTTTTGGCTGATTTATTTCGCCAATTATGAATCGAATTTGACGATTTTTTGTTTGTTTGCTATATTATGAGGTGGTACCATATAAATTTTATCGAAATCGATCAAACCAAAACCAAAATATAAGCATTAAAGTCGGTATTTTAAAGCTTTGCTTGTGTTTCAATTATGTTGATTGTCAGGACAAGGTTTGTATGCAGGTATCCAGCGCAGGAAGCAGCTAACTATAAAAAAAAATTAACATAGACATAAACTTCATAGAGAGCTTCAGCAGGAAACATCGATATTGAATCATAAAGAACCCATCTCATTATCATCTAGGCACTAACTAGGCAGACATGCACCGTCGCCAATTAGCCAGTCTATGACAAAGTGATCGCTACAAATAATTGTCGTTGCAATGAGTAATTACGAGATATCTTGCGGCTCTCGGAATCATGTCGCGCGTGATTCATTCGACGACAATGGATAATCAAACTGTTATCGTTTCACCTAGTGAATGGCTGTAATGGAAGACGTTGCGATAGCCCCGTTTATCAACACCGTCCGACTAAAGAACAAACATGTTTTTAACTGACTGCCAAAAAGGAGGTTCTCAATTCACACAGATCTCTGAAATACAGGCTCTTAGCGTGGTCTGGGTCTATGTATTTTATTGATGTTTTATCGACATTTTGCTCAAATTTATTGAACATCGAAACTGCAATCTTTTGAAATGAGATTACCTACATCATATAAATTTGAATGTTTTTTTTAGTGCTCGATAGGCAAGCATTCAACCATTTACTATCTCACCTGATGGAATTGAATCAATACTCGGTTTAAAAAAGCTTTTTTTTTGTTTCCAGTGTATGTTTAATGGGAACGTACGCCAAGAAGAGTTTAATTTAGATGATTATTTATATAAGAGTAAATTCTATAAAATGAGAGAAACAAAACAAGAACAGATGAAGGGAGATAATGGCGAAGTTGTTTTTGGCTTGTTAACAAATTAATAGTAAAAAACATTAAAATAACAAGCTTTTTCGTATTATTCTCAGCAAATAGCAGGCCGTCCACCATATTGGATTTAGAATGACGTCACTTTCATCCATGCATTGTCATCCAAACTAAACGTGTATACAAAAGTTCATCTCAATCGGTTGAGGATAACTGCTTATAATTCAGTAGCAAGAATTGACCCGACAAACATACATACATTGCAAGTTAAATAAAAGCTTATTCAAATATGAGTCGCGATGACTACTATTAGCAGTTCAAGATTTCCAAAATACGGGCTAATTGCCTATATTTCCTAAAACTAAACTATATAGAGCAAAGACCTAAGTTACCTAAAAGTCATCGAGCTTATAGAAAGAAGATAGAAGAAAGCCCAAGCCCATTACGAGTGGATAGCATTCCAATCATGCTGGCCGCATTGTTGCAATACGATGTACCAGCATTTAAATCACGCGTCGCCTAAACCAGGCGCTCTGATAGATTTTTGAAAATAGAATGAGCTAACACACACGGCTCAAATATGTAACTACTGCAGAGGTTTCTATATTTTCGCCGTTTGCGGTGCTCTGCCGAAGTTGCCGCGATTACTTTGAAGTTTTGTTGCGGCGTCTTTACCCACGTCAAGTGGTAGCTTATTGTTGGTCTTTCTGGCGGAAATGAGTCTGTATCTAAAAATTCTATTAGCTATAAGGGTAAAGCGTTAACCACTATCTCAACTGATAAAAGTTGTGTTCGAGGATGGTAAGCAAGTCCTAGGCCTAGAACGGGACTGGCTCGGAGGCCTGCCTCCACTACCATCCTTATATTATTGCCTAATTTCTGTCTATTATTCTAGACCTGTGTATTCAAGAACTTAGGGTCTACACATACGACAATAAAAATGACTTATTTAATGTAAGTAGGTATATGAAATGGCGCTGTTTTTTTTTTCAGAGTGAATATATGCGATCTAACCATCGGAGTCAACGTGAAAATACCAGAAGCGGCTCTGACGAAGGTGATCAATGGCAAAATAATAGCGCTGTGTCAACTAACGGCGGCAGATAAGGGCAAAATGTTTACCCTCGGAGATAACGCGCTCTTGTCTCATGGATACGGTAATTTTGATACCCAAGCGATTTCCTAGATAACTCTGTGATACTTGGTTATATTAAATCGAAGAACAAATGGCCAGTGTTAATGAATAGGCATATGAGATCACAACTTAAGTCTCAGGGAGAGGAAAGCATTGCAGTGCAACGCGTTACTTTTTTATTCAGTTTTGGGTGTTGCTGCAGTTGCCTAAAGATCTACGTGTCGCTTAACCACCAAGCGTGTGTATTGTCTCCGTTCTTATTTGCATAAAAAGAGAAAATGTATCCCCATTTTCTACTGTACTAGCTTTGACTCGTGGAACTAGGATCACCAATATGAGGGGCATATAACAATGTGATGACACACACTAATCTAAATACTAAATAAAATAAATAAATATAATTACTAACATAAACAATCTTCAACAGTTCTCCCATTGAAAATAATGAACAATCCGAAACTCTAGAATCCTACAATACCTTGGAATTAATAAACAGCCAATCTAAGTTTTTTAGTACTATCTGCTGTGTTACTAATTGGTTATAAAATATATAAGTATCTAAACAAGCATGCTACATCTTATGCCGCATCATCACTTCATCAGCCCGTCAAATGCTTGCCTATTGATAAAAAAAAGTACCATCATTTTATATGTCAACTGTTAAATATGTCACCTATTCCTTTCTCTACATATTATGAAAAAATTTCATCCAAATCTGTCCAGCCATTACAGATGTATTCTTCTTCATTACAAATGTACATAGCTATGCCGTATATATACCCTAAATACATACTACCTACAGTCATTCTAAGCTAAAAGTTATTTGTTTTCATTTACATTTGTATCTGTTTGTTCTCTCTATAGTGACACATTTATCAAGGATATAAATGTATTTCAAAGAATAATGAACATCACTTAAAGTGACCATTTTCCCATTTATGACTCAACAGTATGATGTCAGACAGCTTTAGACCAAATGCAGCCTATACACTATACTTATGTATGTAATTACAATCATAAATGTCTGTTATCAATAAAATATGTAGAGTAATAAAGTGCCGATTACAGCTGATAAAGTAAACATGATATTTTCTTTGCTGTATTTCAGGTCTTGTAAGGGGAGTTGATTTCGAAAAGGGGCTACTGTATATTCTGACACCGGTGCCTATTGAGGAGCTGAAGTTGGTAAATGCTCTGGTTTATGCTGATTGGATGCCAGAGCTGCAAGGACAAGAGACGGAACTACCCGGTGGCACAATAATCCCATACAGAACTGCTAACGTTTACCATCAACGCAAGCTGATGTTCCCGCCGAAGAGACGATTCAACCCATTACAACTACTAAAAGCGACAAGGAGTTCCTAAATTGAAACCTTCAATTATTAGTTATAAACTTGTAATTGGAATAGATCCAAAATAATAAATCTTAAATTATAAAAGGAAGTCTAAATATAATGTTAATTCATTTATATTTGAAAAGATAATTTTGTACTTACAATACTAATAAAACATAACATATATTGATGTTTTTCAACTTAAATATTTCCCCCATCCTAAACATTGTTTGTATTTTAAATGCTGTATTTTATAAAAGTCAAAAAGAGTCTAAAAAAGAGTTAATAAAACATGGGGTTCCTTTATTACTAATAAATAATAGTAGGAAAGTTAAAATTTCACACAAACAATAGATTACATAAACTGCCTAGAGAATCAGATTGGACGCCTCGGGCGCTTGCTGACAGGCACTTTAGCTGAGAATGGGGCTAGCGCTCCATGTCAAATAACACATCCTACACAATATAAACATCACTATTTTATTGAAAAAATTAAAATACAAAATACCAAACTAAAGAGTCTCGGTGAGACGACAACGGTCGAGGATATTATAACTATAAAGTTGAAGAAATGCTATAAGTATAAACATGATAGCACAAAAATCAGTGCCCTCCGGCGACGGAAGGTCCACCTTGCCCCCGACTATATAATGTTAAGGCATTTACGCTTATTCGTAATAGATATACTATAAAATATACAAGTACCAATGGTGAAAGTGTAGCCACACAAATACTGTTTTATGTGCGTGCAACGCGGGCCGCGACTTCGCGTCAGCTGTCAGTATCGGAAGGAAGCACTGTGTGGCCGACGCGGCGACTGCTGCAGTCAGAGTCGTATCAAACTTAGTTATCAGGCAGTATGCGAATGATTCATAAATCAGAGTTCTCACGACAACGGCACTTACAGCAGAGAACACCTAGTCTTCTTCTTCTTCTTGACCTGTAATGCGGCACGGGTGGCTGTCTCAAACACCTCACGCACTCCCTCCTTGCTCTTGGCAGAGCACTCAAGGTACGCAAATGCGTTGATCTTCTCAGCCATCGCTCGGCCTTCCTGGGGCTTGACGGGCTCCTGCTTCATCTTACGGAGCTCGTTGATGGTTGCTGGGTCGTTGCGCAAGTCTTTCTTGTTGCCGACGAGGATGATGGGCACATTAGGACAGAAGTGCTTCACCTCGGGCGTCCACTTCTCGGGGATGTTCTCTAGGGAGTCTGGCGAGTCCACCGAGAAGCACATGAGGATGACATCAGTGTCTGGGTAGGACAGCGGCCGCAGCCGGTCGTAGTCCTCCTGGCCGGCCGTATCCCACAACGCCAGCTCCACCTGCTTGCCGTCCACCTCGATGTCGGCGACGTAGTTCTCAAACACTGTCGGCACGTACACTTCCGGAAACTGATCCTTGCTGAACACGATTAGGAGACATGTTTTACCGCACGCACCGTCACCGACAATCACTAATTTTTTGCGTATCGCAGCCATCGGTCCTGTAAAACAATACAACGCAAATGATTACGATCGTGTCGAGCGTCAACGCCTTTCATGACTTATAAATATGGCCGCCATAGGAATATGGGTAGGGAGTAGGTAAAGACAAGCACTCAATTGTGAATAAGCACCTGAACTAGCAGAGGAA
The DNA here is from genome assembly GCA_948107665.1 of Lomographa bimaculata. NCBI lineage: Eukaryota > Metazoa > Arthropoda > Insecta > Lepidoptera > Geometridae > Lomographa > Lomographa bimaculata. Next base: position 13,279,671 of record OX403601.1, on the reverse strand, counting down.
GAACAGCACCACCACATAGTACCCTCACATACGAGGGTGTTATTTATTAGATTTTGTAGATACCTGAAGATTCTGGCTAATTTCAGTGGAATATTGGCCTATCGACACTTTTCAATCGTCTCTGCTCATCACAAGCACTTTCGTTCGTATGTCACCGATGTTGCTATAGCAAAATTAACGATGAAATCATCAAACTTATCTTACTTTTAATATATTTATTTAGCCCATTATTAATCCTAAATTTTCAAAAATGTTATAAGTAAAAACTCTGACAATCAGTTTCTCTTGAATTTTATACATACGATTAATAAATTCGGGAATTCGGAATTCGAAAGAATATATACTTGCCAGATAAAAAAATGTCTTGTTTTGACACTTGTTTTGCGTTCGGATACACTATTGCATAGACATAAGACTGACCAAGTAATCAAAATTGATACTTGATCTCAGATAGATCACTGAATAACATACACTGAACGAGTTCAATTAAACAGTAGGCCAATTCTTTCGTCTTCCTATATTATATCTCTAAATAAGATTATTTTAGAGAATTATTTTGTGTTTTACTATAAAATATTTTTTAAATCATTGGAAGCATTGATATCTTGACCCGTTGCTTGATTGCGTTTATTTGACGACCTTATATTGTTCGACTAATAATGTGCGGCCTTAGGTCGAGAAGACTTATTAAACCAAACTACGGAAAGGCTATTATCGAGATGGGATACATCGCGATTATCATCGTGTTTTTAATATAATTCAACATTCGCAAATATTTGACTACTATCTCATCTAATGTTCCCGCGATGAAGGAACTAACTACGACTACTACGGAACCCTCAATGCGCGAAACAGACTCACAGTTATGTCGAATTTTTTAAATTATTATTGCAGGTAGGTACAGTACAACTAATTCAATATTTTACAGTCTCAAAGCGCTTGTGTAGTTTGCCATTGATGTTATTGTAAGCTTTCTATCAACCTCTTTACTATTGATTTGAACTTTTCCATTGTTATTATCAATATAATATTAGGTTTTTGCAAGGATGTTGTAGCTTAAGTTTTTTTTTTTTTTTTTTTTTTATACATGATAGGCAAGCATTTGTCCGCTATCTCACCTGATGTAATCAGTAATCGTAGATTTGTTTCCTATCTCGATGGGTTTTTGTCATAAACCCCTGAAGTGGTTAACAATACCTACTTTTCCATGATGTAAAAAAATATCTAAAATGTACCCTTATTAAAACATTTCTTATTAATCACGTCATTGGTTAAAATTCGTAAAGTTCGGTTCAAAAAATGATATGTAACAATGCAAGCGGTTATACATTGATATTAGGTAAGTACATAAGTACTTGACTTATACCTAAAAAAATAACGAGTACACTACCTAGGTACCTTTGATAAATTAAGTATAATATCTATCTTTTCTCTTAATTATTTATTTGTCCTTCCTACCAACCCACCTAACAATATCTCAAATACTGAATATTAGCTGATGAGGACATAAGTAAAAATAAATAATTGTACGATGTGAACGAACACTATGTCAGTGTTACGAACTATGACATCACCCCGGGCAATTATTTTACGTCATCGCTACTCTGATGCATTCTACGACTCATTAAAGTCTATGGTAAAGTTACCGTGATGCGGTTTCTCCGTAACATTTGGAACTAATCTTGTGGAACACAGTCTTCTAGACGAGTTGTAAGTAGTGGTAGAACCCGCAGACAGTTTCGTTTCTCCGTGTAAGGGCAGGATTCTTTTATTAGCAGAGTCCGCATGGGGAACTTCTATAACTTTTCCAGTCATTCAACAGATATGCAGTGGCTAGTGTGCATACTACTGTATTCCGGACTAAAGGGCGATGTTCCCAGTGAAATTGAACGGTTTTTTTTTCCAGGGTGACGAGCGAAGTGCATTCCACGATACAAGTCTTTAAACTTAGTGTGGGGCTGTGAGTGCGAATGCGAAAAAATATAAATAAGCGCTCTTAGTTGTGCCGCGGGGGGCAGTGGCCGTTACAGTATGCACATAAATCAGTTTGTAGGCAAATATTAAAAACATCTAAGTTTAAATGAAATGCCTGATGCATCCGACTGCATTTAATATTGATCAATAAAAAACCCAAAGCTTGTTTATGTCTCACTTTAGTTGTGCTCGCAGTCGGTTAATTTTTGTCGTAGTTAATAATAGTATCGTATCTCTCCTCTTAAAAGTGAATAGAAGATGCCTCTAGGAAAAGTGCTCCATCGTCGACCGCATCGTCGCTCACCATCAGATGAGGCAGTGGTCAACGTTTGGCTATTATGAATAAAAAAAATACTTAGCACATATTCGATTCTCCTGATCACATCGTTTAAAACACACTTTTACTATCCGTACTGATATAGGTACATAGGGATTGTGTAAATGTGGTATAATATAGAATGGTTTCTTACCTGTCTATAATACGGCCGGGCCGCCACGCACTTGGTTTTTTAAACGCCGACGCAAAAAAGGTGTTACAAGTTTAACGTACGAACGACTGAACAATTTTGTGAAATTCGTTGCTGCCGTTTTTCTGACTGGGCGTAGGGTGTATTTTTTAAATGTTGATTATGCCACTTGTTTCAAATAACTTTGTTTGCATACATGGTATTATATTATCTTTGGTAAAATAAAAACTTTAAATTCTTATAAGATTAATGTGTTTTATGTATTTACGACGAATTATTTCACACAAAACTGTTATTGATAGTATGCCTACTTATATTATTGTATGATCCTTTAGCTTAATAGCAGCGATGCGCATGTAGGTCTGGTTTCGTCTGGAAAGCCAGAGAAGGCCAGAGTAGGCCGCATTGAAGGCATATCATGCCCATGTGTAATCTTTGCTTAGTTATGGCCTAATTATATGGGGCACCTCAACAAGTTAGCTAAAATATAATTTTTAAAATTCATAAGTTCTAAATAGTGCTTGATTTCAAGGCACTGCAGATGTGGCAGGCTAACTATTAGGCGAACGACTTGTCTTTTTTCTAAATTGCATATACTATATGAACTGACCGTTTGTTTAGTTGGGTGCGCGTTCGCCTTCTAAGCAGGGTTCTATCGGGTTCTATTCCCGGCAGGAACACAAGTTTTCTACCAAAAGAAAATGTGATCTGATTGTGATTGTGTGTGTATTGTGAATATTTCCGGCACCCACGACACAAGTCATCGAAGTTAATGTGGGGTTGTGAATTTGAAAGTGAAGTTTCTAGAGGAAAACAACAAAAACATGAATAACAATGAAATAAAACACAAAAATAGTGCATCACAACAATATATTTAAACAAATCTTCCCAGATTCCCATATTTACAAAAATATGTAGATATTCCAACAACCCATACAAATCTTATCACAATAACAATTATCACACATTACATTACAGGCTAAGATAGATACGAACACTTATCTATAATGGCATCTTAAATAGACCATTTTTTGATAAATCCTTTGATAAATAGCCAGTACTTTTTGTACGTAAATTAACAACGCTATTCTTGCACACTACTTTTTGACACAGACCTGAAAAAGGCACGGACGTAGGTTCGTATAATAATTATCTGTGAAGCCAGCACACTATATATGTGTGCGCATGCTTAATGTCGGACCATTATGTATTTATTACGTTAATAGATCTAGTTATTAAAAGTGGGAAGATACGGTAAGCTCTTATATCAAGTAAAGTACAACTAGACTAGATGCATCTATCATAAAAAAACTATGCGAAGACATTCCATACAATTTGTGTTTTGTTCTTGAGTTATTTGTATCTTGTAAAAACACAGGCCTGCATTGTTGCTGCCTATTTACAAAAACATCGCAAGCACTTTAAGTGCGGCGATCCGATTGTGACTGTGGCAAATTGTGTGCGTTGCACTTAATTTATGCGGTCCATGTAGTGTAGTCTAGAAACTAATCACACATCTTCCTACTTTAAATAACATCATTAGTTACAGCCGAATAAACCTCACAATGTAAATAAATAAGTATCCGTATAATAATAATAATATAATTTTCCACGCACAACGAACCCGAATGATTTGTAAAACCTTACGTGCGTGTAACTCGTGTGTAAGCCAAGGCTAAATTGTCGGATCTAATGTGCTTCATTCATTCATTTCAGTGCAACATTATGCCCGCATTTTTTCAGATCCGTGGATCATACTAACTTTACACGAAATCGGGAAATTTTCAATCAACCGGAACTGTAAAAGTGAATAGTAAATGTACTTAGAACTATTTAAAATTCTTAAATACGAAATGTAATGTATAATAGCAATTACAAGAAAGTGGTATAGATACTTGGTAATATTTTGTCAAGCAATTATTTCACCTAAAGTAAGAAAAACATAAAAAGTTCATAAAAATATTTCATAATAATTTTATAAAAATAAATGCATGATTTTAAATACAAAGTAAATAGTCAAATATTTTGAAATTATTGTTTACCATCAACATTGTATTATTATACCTAGTGTTGAAGGTACAATGGTCCAAGAAAAACGGGGTCATTGCCACATGGCATGTACATACATATTATTATATATTTCATTTTCTTCAATGGAACTAGTATCTTTATTCAAGTTTAATAAGAAAACCAGGTCTTTTCGCACTTTTATTTTTAAAATAGCATTATTTTGACTAACCTCAACGTTTCGGCAGGATTGCACCGGCCGTGGTCACGAGAGACTATTTTTATTTCTAGCATATTTCATAGTAGTAGGTATTCCCTATTAGTAGATATATTTCCTTAATAAAACGTGTAACGCTAAAATACCTATTGAAATCTACGAAACACAAACCCTCTTGTTTAGATATTGATAATGATAACATGAAACAATAAATATCTAAACCTCTTCTAGACTAATTAAAAGACCCTTTTTTTTCCTTCCCCCCTTTTTGGGAGAATTGGCTCCTCACGTCTTCAGCATTTGCGAATATCTTCTAGTCTCATTTCCCCCCTTTTTTTTAACACGCTTTTATTATCTTAGTATATTACATGTATGTATGTTTGTATGTAACTGACTCTTCGAACGTAATTTTCACTCCCTTCAAAATCGGATTAATTTGAAATTTTACACACTTATCAAGGGCTGATGACAATGCAATAATTTAAATAGTGTGTCCTATTATCCTTACCAGGATTTTTTTTAATTCTCGATAGGCAAGCATTTGACCACTATCTCACCTGATGGAAATTGACGATGTGGTCGAAGATGGAGCATGCTGGAAGATACTTATTAACTCGAGATTTAAAGATTCCTAGGTTGGATAGGATCTTCCTTCAGGATTAGCGATTCTACTTTTTAGTTCGATTATCTGCAAAAGCGTGTTTTTTAAGTTTTTTTTTAAATTACTTTAACCCGTTCAACACCCATAGAGAATAAAATTGTAGATAATATAATTTTGCTGTCACTAATAAAGTAAGTGCATAGTGCAGAAAATGTTTAAGGCACATTCAGATTAGTTTATCACAATGTATCGGTTGTGTAGTGTTCTTCAGTCTTGAACTGGTTACATGTCTTCTGAGGCCTGAAAAAAAATAAAAAGTAGGTACATATCATAGCCTGAAAGCGTCCTTTGGCGATGTAGTCTTTAATAGGCAAATCAAACATAGAACTAGCGTTGGAAGTTTGGTTGGCGCGAAAGTGATAAAATGGCGTTGTCGAATTTGTAATTTTTTTTAATGTTACAGTATAATGGTGTACACAAATAATATACAGTTAAAGGATGTGATTTTCGTTTTCGTTCTAAAATTCCAATTAAAGTTCTAGTAAAGATTTTACCACTTTACTAGGGCAGAGGACTTTAGATGACTTTTACTGGGACTAGTTTAATTAATGGACACTGGAAAAATGCACACAAATTGCGAAGCCAAAATAAAAATAAAATTATAGGTGAATATACTACATCTTTGGCCGCATCATCACTTTCCATCAGGGGAGATAATGGTCAAATGCTTGCCTATCAACCATAAAAAAAGGATATTGTTCTCTTATATTATTATTAGCACAGTTTATATACCTGATAACCTCTAAATTGTTATAAGCCTCAATTCTTCTCCTTACCCTCTACAGACAAAGTAGTTGTGATTGTGTGTGTGATGTGAATGTTTCCGACACCCACGATACAACTCATTGAACTTAGTGTGGGGGCTGTGAGTGTGAAAGCGTTTTTTTTTTAATTAGGAAGATGTGTTAGTTATTTGATTTATGCTAATGAACTAAACTCGCTTCCTACTAATATTATGTGTAAGTGTGTAAGTATGTTTGTTCCCTCTTCACGCTTTAACAGCTGAACGGATTTGGATGAAATTTGGAATGTACATAGATTATACCTAGGATACATAGGCTACTTTTAACTTGATAATAGCGGGCGAAACCGCGGGGCACGGCTAGTTACTATATAAATACGAAAGTCTAGACGTTTGTATGTGTGGAGTGATTGAGTAATCACGCCAATGCTACATAACCGATTTAGCTGAATTGTTGAACATAGTGACTTTGCGCACTAAACAAAGTATATGTTCATCATCATCGTAATTACTTTTTAACTTCCGTAAACGGGGAAATAGATAGTAAATATAGCCATAAAATGTATCTATACTTTATACCTAGGAACTAGAATTTTATACCTAAGACTCTTGAGAGATATATTGTTAACTAGCCGTGCCCCGCGGCTTCGCCCGCTATTATTAAGTTAAAAAGTAGCCTATGTGTTAATCCTAGGTAAAAGCTATGCACATTCAAAATTTCATCCAAATCCGTTCAGCCGTTAAAGCGTGAAGAGGGAATGAACATACTTAGCAACTTGCACACAAACTTTCAAATTTATAATATTAGTAGGATTCGAGATATTAGCTACTACACGTTGGACGCATTTGGTTCGAACGGACGGCGTACAGAGAAGCGGGCCGTCACCCCACACACCACCCGCTCGAACCATTTGAGAGGTGGTAGAGCATTTGTGAGTTGCTCGCCTGGCTTGCTACCAAAGTAGCTTACCACCATCAAGTTGAAATTCTGCCGTCAAGCCAAATACGGTGTTCCGGCAGTTATCCTTGAGAGCCTGCGTATTCCAGGTCTAGTGTTTACCAGCTTCGATCACATCGTCACTTACCATCAGGTGAGATAGTGGTCAAACACTAGCCTGTCACAAATAAAATAAAAAAAACCAAATGTGCCCAGTGTTTAGCAGCTATATCAGTTTTAGTAAATAGCTATTAGCGCTTTTGTCTGCGTCGTGTTGATGTTGATGAGTGAGGATAAAGCAGCTAGTAAAGCATTAGTGGGGTCACTGGTGGAGAGTCAGGGAGCTCTCCACTGGCTTGCACGGCAACACAAGTCTGAGGGGTGGCCTTGGTGAGCAAGGTCACCCCTACATGGGCGCAATGGCCCGGTTTGTACTCGGGCCTACCGCCGGGGCAAGATAGTGACTGCTAGCGCGACTCTATCTTGCCCCACCTCGGCGAGGGACTGCTCACGGGGGGGTTTTTAGTGGGTCCGAGCCCCACATACCCCCTTCCTTCACCCCTGGGAAGGAAGGGAAAAGCAAGGCATTTTCCCCCCCCAAAAAAAAAAAAAAAAAAGCTAGTAAAGCATGCAGATAAAAGTAGCTTGTCCATTTCTATAATTTTTTTATCACTGATAGGCTAACCGTCTTTTTTGTATGCGGACTACTATCTCACTTGGTGTCAATGTATTCTAGGGAAATATACGCGCTAGGCCTAAAATGTCTTGCTCTTAGGGATTGCTCCAGGAATATAAATTACTAATGTAGTCACAAATCTTTCTAGTTACGACCCAAATCTTAGTAATCCTACTAATATTATAAATCCGAAAGTTTGTGTGTAAGTATGCAAATGTGTAAGTATGTTTACCGATATTGAACCTTTCCAGACGGAAGCTCAGATCTCAAATAATTCCGATGTTATCCTAATATTATAAATCCGAAAGTTTGTGTGTAAGTACGTTTGTTCCCTCTTCACGCTTTAACGGCTGAACGGATTTGGATGAATTTTGGAATGTACATAGCTTGTACTTAGGATTAACACATAGGCTACTTTTTAACTTGATAATAGCGGGCTAAGCCGCGGGGCAGGGCTGGTATATTATAAATCCGAAAGTTTGTGTGTAAGTATATTTGTTCCCTCGTCACGCTTTAACGTCTGAACGGATTTGGATGAAATTTGGAATGTACATAGCTTATACTTATGACTAACACATAGGCTACTTATTAACTTGATAATAGCGGGCGAAGCCGCGGGGCACGGCTAGAATGCCAATAAACCATGAGTATTTGACCACTATCTCAACATGAGGAAAAATTCTTTGGTTGGTCATGTATGTGTAGTGTTTATGTAGCTTGTTTAGTGCTTAGTCTCTGCTTTACCACACCTCCATCCTTGCTTATCTATTTACTATTATTTTCCATCCAAAGGTTGTTTGGAAGGGATCGCTCTTAGCGATAAGACCGCGCATTGTACCTATTTATTATTTATTTTCTGTGCTTTTTATTATTGGTGTCAATAAAGAGTTATTGTATTGTATTCTATAACTATAAAGATTAAGAAATATCAAAAATGTACCTATATTTAAATGCCATGCCTATTCCCTATGTATTATATATACCTATTTTGTGTCGGTGCTTTTAGAAGCACTCTATATTACTCTATATAATTATTTTGTATTTATTTGATTGTAAATTGGATATGGTTTAATTAAATGAAACACATGATTTTTTCAAACAAATTTATGCAAGTGGATGACAAAAATACATTAAGTTTTTGTTTAGATTTTCCATTATATTTTAGGTTTCAAAGTGCAACACTATGACGTAAGCAATCCTAAAGATTAATTTACAGATATTTATTATCTCGTTAACGCAATAAAAGATGCCGAATGACGTAAACTATATAAATATGACATAATACCGCAAAAATACACAAAATTAGAAGAGTCTATAAAAATGGCAAGTAGCTAACTATATATACCTTCTACTTATACCTAACAAATAGGGAATATGCATTGGGAATATAACACTGAATATATGTTTTTTATTTTTAATGTGTATATATTGCCGAATATAACACTGTATTTATAAAAACATTAGGTACATTTAATATATATCATATCAAAATAAATAAAGCAGGCAAGCAGCAATATTTAAATAAAGCAGGTTCGGACAATTTCAAAACGCAGCCATTTTGTGAATGTGTGTACTGAGGTCAAATTACATAGTTGAAGTGCCAATGGACAGGGCACATAGGACCCGGAACTGATGGCCGATGGGGCCGAAAGGTCTCGAAGCCACGGACTGGCAAGCGCAGTATCGGAAGACCGCCCACAAGGTGGACGGACGACATAATAAAGGTTTTTTAAAAGCGATAAGCGATATAGAATACCGATAGGCTTGCTACCTTACGTCGGTCGCAGGAAGACGCTGGATGCAGGCCGCTAACAACCGTTCTTTTTGGAAATCTATGGGGAAAGCCTTTATCCAGCAGTGGATTTCTTGCGGCTGAGATGAGGAGTTGATGACACGAATCAGTTTAGCCAATAGCGTGCGTTTTGCTATTTTGAATTTCCATGAATTTTCGTCGCTGTATTCTTTCAAATTCTAATTAATCATCATTTAAATACCTAAGATGATTATATTTGTATTTATTTCTATAGCTATAAAGATTAAAATTATACTTAACCTATATTTATATCATCCCATGCATATTCCCTATTCTAATACTTTTTTATATAATTTGAATATATCCTATAAGTATTAACGCAACATTATTTTGCATAATAAATCTCAATTCGCATAATCATGTCATGGCGTACCGTGCCATGCATATGTCTAAGCTCAACTATGCCGACTTTTGCTCACTTTCAGCACTTACTTGTATGTGGTCGAGGGTGGTAAGTATGCTAATATACTGGTAACTATGCTGGTAGAATGGGAACTGCTCTCAAATATATCGATACACCGTATGGTGACGGACTTTTCTACTTAGCTTTTTAAAATTTCGGGTATATTTACTACTTAAACTTATTGATGGTTATTGGATACGATATGCCATGACAAATTAATTTGAGGTCACGTAGCTCCAAAGCTTACTTCTTTACCTTTTGCCAAGCGAAGATGCCGTAAGAGACGCCTACGCCCAAAGCAAACGCTAGGAAGTAAGGCAGGAACCTCAGGGAGGGGCCATGGCGTTTCGCCATCAGCGTCTTGATGAACTTGAGGTTGCCGTCGGTATATGGAGGGTAGCGGCCGCTGGAAAATTAAAAGTTATTATATAGGAACGTATATTTTTCAAGCATCTCTATAGTAAGTTAAAAAAAATAATGGAAAAATGCGCCACGGAGTTCTTTGCCCGGTTTTTTCTCGAGACGGCTATTAATTGCGAATCAAGCAATTAAAAATATTCACTTTCATGAGTGTTTCTGAGGTCCATGCAATTTTTTTAATTTTGTGTAATCAGATTCATATGATACTTATTTCATTATTTAAAATGTTTAGTCCACCTAGATAGAGGACCCATAATTAAAGCAAAAAAAAGAAAAACAACTGATTATAAATCAGTTTTCTTTTTCTAGCTAGCGTTTTATCACTATCTCATTGATGGTAAGTGATGATCTGGTAGAGGATGTTAAACAAGCTAGGTCTAGAATGACTGGCTTTTAAGGGTAAATACAGAAAATTTTTTTTTTTACTGATTTAGGAGATTAGCGGCAAAGTCGTATAGTATTAATTTCATTCACACATTGTCATCAAGAAAACATGATTATGAAGGATGATGTGTGTATGAAATCTCATACACGCATCATACATCATAATTAGATCACTCGTATATATTTGGGAGACTTCAAGTCAAAAGTGAATAGATATCTTCTAGACAAACATGTCACATCTTCTGCCGCATCATCGATTTCCATCAGGTGAGATAACTCATTGCCCGCGTCTTCAATCATAAATTTTTCATACATTCATTCATTCTTTATTTTCTTTACGGTATAGTTAATCTGGGAGTCTTGTCTAGAGTAAATAAGTAGTTTAGGCTAGCATGGCAGGTATCTAGACGATTATGCTACATCTTCTGCCGCATCATCGCTTTCTATTAAGTATGATGTCTTCAAATTACCTATATATAGCATAAAAAGCACGAACGTTTTTCCTACAAATAATTAAAACGCAAGCAAAGCTTAAAAACCGACTTCATTGCTCATATCTCGGTTTTGGCTTAACCGATGTCCATAATTTTTTTATGGGACCACCTGTAAGTATACTCTACTACACAAAAAAAAACATCTAAATCGATTCATACTTGGCGGAGATACAGTCGAATTGAGAACCTCAGTTTTTGAAGTCGGTTGATAATAGACAGTTATGATAACGAAGATATTTAGTACAAAATACAACTTACGACGCTAGCTTCTCCCCAATAGCAGCGAAGTTCTTGATGAGGCAGCTCTTCTTGTGCGTGAACGTGTCAAAGGTGGCCTTTCCATGGTAGGCCCCGATACCACTGTTACCTACCCCGCCGAAAGGTAGCGTCTCCACTGGAATTTATACGTTGATTATTGTAGACATAATAAACGCGTAAGATTCGTCGTGTTTTATTACTATGAAACACTACAGATTCATATTATACTTATTTCATGATATAATACTTATTTGTGAATACTTTCAATGCCCGGTTATACACTTATATTGTACATTTTGTACGTACGTACGAGTTTCAGATTCGTCTTTTCATGTACTGAAATGTCTATATGTTGAAACCAAACGGTAAATTCAGCCACTCCACTGGATTTCTAGGCTGTTCGTAAAATGGTAGGTTTTAATACAACGGCTAAAGGACGCGACGTAACAACGACGCCAAGGAAAATTGTGGAAGGGGTAAAATGCTAGTTTTAGTAATTATAGCTACTACGCACTGAACATGTTTAGTTCTGTTCGGTGTGCAGGCTTTTAATCAAAGATTTTAAGGTATATAATATTATTTAAGGTATATAATATTATGAAATACACGATCTGTCAGTACATCTTTATGAAAGATACATAACGAAATTAGTTCCAAACATTTTTTGACTTATTAAACTGCTGTGCTTTCATCTTAATTCTCATTACCTATAAATAATTATTCATGCAATATATTTTATTAAATACGACAAATAAGTACTTATTTACATTTGCTAAACATGCGTTAGGCCTAAAGCAAGCAATGTTAAAAGAAACTTAGTTTACTCGAGTTTTAGACTAAAAAAGCAGGACATATGTCTTTACAAACTTCAAACAAATTAACTCAAAATTTTTTACAAGAAATCGATTATCTGGAATAAATTCCGGCTCCCACGACACAAGTTATTAAACTAAGTGTGGGGCTGTGAGTGTGAAAAAATGCACAAGAGAACCAACATTAAAAGAAAAATAAACGTTACCAGGGGACTATTAAGATAATAAATACAAAAAAAAAAGTCATATGTGGTAATGCACTGTCACCTTGAAATCTTAGTTCATGTCTTATTGTGTACCTACAGGAATTGAACTAGCAGCTCTGCCTTTCTAATTAGAATCAGTGCAGCTTGAACACTGTTTCAATATGAAGTCATCAGATAATCGATTTTCATCAACTAGATTATACTATTACCTCCCATATGCATGACAGTATCGTTAACGCACATGCCCCCGCTCGAAGTGTTCTCGACAAAACTGGAGCGGACCTTCTCATCCGTCGTAAACAGGTACATTGTTAGCGGCTTCTCTCTAGTGAGGAACACCACCACCATATTAGAAGGAGAAAGAACGAAAAGCTTTACACATAAAGATCGACACGCTTAGGTTGGCCAGTGAAATAAACAGGAGCTATAAGCCTCTTATTTGACCTGTCATTTATATGAAACAATAACAGTCTTGTAAAATGACACTTTTGCTTGTGCATCACTTAAATATACCAGCATTAAGGAAATTCTTTTAAAGATACATTTTACATGCGAGCTGCAACGCCACTTTTGTAAAATGACACATATGTTCATCGTTTACACACGAGCAGCAACGCCGTTATTGAAAAATGACACATGTGTTCATCGTTTACACACGAGCAGCAACGCCACTATTATAAAATGACACATTTGTTCATCGTTTACACACGAACAGCAACGCCATTTTTTTGTTAAATTACACTTTTTCAACGTGCGTTGCGTGTAAGCAAGCAGCAACGCCACTTTTGTAAAATGACACCATTGTTCATCGTTTACACATGAGCAGCAACGCCACTATTGTAAAATGACAAATTTATTCATCGTTTACACACAAGCAGCTATGCCATTTTTATTAACTGACACTTGTTCATCGTTAACACGCAAGCAGCAACGTCATTCTAGTAAAATTGAAGTTTTGACCATAGTTTACATAAGCGAATTAACTATAATATACAAAATACCACTTTTGTTTGACGTTTACATACAAGAGGCAAAAGCGTTCTTGTGAAATGTTACTGTTACACTCACGCTACATCGTCTATAGGCCAACTAAGTGTGTCGATCTTTAAATAAAGTGCATCGGGAAGAGAAGATATTGGACGCAGAAAAAGTCGACAAGCCACCTTACTGGGCATAATTTCTTCAATGACTCTTCTTCAATCACTGGGTGCCGAGAAGTCATTTTAATCGTAGAAATAAAAAATTACAGAAAATAATACTCGTCCACTCCTTAGTATCTATGACATCAATGTGGATAAACATATTAAGAACATAAGTATTTGAGTTTCATTATACAACCATAGAGAAGTTCTTAAAAATATAACAAACTTATTAACTAGATTTTATGGTGCAATAAAATATTTGTATCTCTGAGCTGATTCAATATAGGCCCGTTGTCACTTAATGGTTCTAAAGCAGCTGCATACTACGTGATGAAACTCATAATTAATGACACTGTCGTAAAACAGTAATAACTATAATAGTCTACATCTATGGAATAATGTGTTGATAACCTGTAGGATCAATAATAATAAATAATTTGTCTTTAAACATTTAACTTAAATACTTGACTAAACCTTTACTCCACAACTCTATTACAAATATCATAACACATATAAATCTCAATACGATATTTACAAATTATGTACAGTGCCTTCACCTCGTAATAAAGAAACAAGATTTTTTTATATATACAATAAAGATGACCATCACCAAAGAAAGAGTCGGGTAAAAGTGCAAAAAAAGATTTGTATTATACGTACTAAAAGATTAAGGTCAAAACTACACCGAAGATGATTCAAAACAATTTGTGAAGTTAAAGTAGTAAATTTAGAAAGTAAAAATATAGCTAGAGGCGGGGACTGAACCACGGCCATCGCGTCTCATGCCTTTATATATCTAACAGCTGAGCTACTCAAGTCCTGCGTCAAGCAACGAAAATATCTTTTCCATATTATTAACGTCTTACAGGGTTAATTGTCTTTACTACTTTAGTTGGTTACCTCATTTTGCACTGTTACCATTTAACTCATTACCATTACATAGTGAAATAATATAGTGGATGCAGATTATACATTCAACATACAGTCATTGCGAATTTTGCCGATCCATTTGCATATTGATACCACACCCTTGCGATGATTACTTGCAAAAACAATTGTTATAATATAATAAACATATACGTAATTTTGAGAGAAAAATTTTAGAGCTTTCAGTGCCGATCAACTGCCAAACTAAAACATACAAAGGTTACAAAAACGTGACGGTTATAAATACGTGTATTTACGATGGACTGTGTATTTCGAAGAGGTTTGTGTATTTACAGGCAGATAGTGTATTATAAGAAAAATGCTCTGACCAGGTTTCGGACATATCCGATGTCCTTCTTCTGGGAGCTACGTCTACAAGTCGCGGCGCGCGCGTCTAGCTTCAAAACGTAATTTTTATACTAAAATAGATGATGTATTGTGTGATGTATTTTATAATTATGTAACCAACTAGTGCAACCCAGGATTTCTTAATTTTATAGAATTAAGTTACTATTGTTTTGAACACAATAATTGCTTTATAATCAGGTGTATATTTGTGTATTTATATTTTATATTATGTATTTAAGACTTTTTTACACTAGATAGACAAATGCAGAAGATGTGTGCATGCTTGCCTAGAACATAAATCTATTCACTCTAGACTTTGATGAGTCCCAGATTATACCGTTCAGGAAACAAAGACGCGGGCAATGATTTCCGCACCGTACGGATGACAAACGAAGCGAATAGCTTCGAGCGAACTGGAGGGATGTCAATCATAAATAACTTTTATGGGTTTGCTTTGTTGTTAAACGGTAAAAGGGGGATGGGGGAATTAACTTTACTTATGTAATTCATGCGCACCCTGTCTAAAATTTACACGATAGATTACCTATGTAGATTACCGATAGGCTTGCGACCTCACATAACCATACAAATACTATGCATGATTTTGGTGCATGATAAGTAAATACAACTCTGTCCGCCAATTCAAATATTTCAATAGTGCTTTTTACTAAAGTTATTAATTTAACTGTTAAGCTAAAATACAGCAATAGTTACTTTTACCATAAAATTTTATTTGATTTATTTACCTAAGTACGTCTTGTCCAATCACTGCTCTGATGCCTTTTTCTCTGGATCTAAACGAAACTCAGAATTTCAATTAAATTCAGGATAGATAGATATTGACTTATTTACAGCGATTTGGCATTTTATCAAACTATGTACCTAGTTCTAGTAAGTGTACTTATATCTAGTTTTCTAGTACATGCATACCATATCTGGTTTGAACTCATCTCATACACACCGTGTGAAATGCTTCTAGAACAATTGTAGATGTCTTTTTTTTATTTTGGCTTCGCAAATTTGTGTATTTAGTATTTAGCCAGTGTCAAATGAGATATTTTTCAGGTATAATTGATAATTTCATAATTATAGTCCTAGTTCATATTAAAAGTCAAGTAAATCAGACACGGTCCAGTCAAAGTTAAGTCATGCCCTTGTAAAGCGGTAGATACTTTACTAGAATTTCTTTTGGAGCGAAATAAAAAATACACGTTTTGTAACTTTGTATAATTTGCCTATTTTTCAATGTATACACTCTATATTTTTTCTATGTATACATTTGACATTGTTTTTGCAAATTATCCCCGCATATAATATGATCGCGTCCTTACCGCCGTAGAACATGATAGTTTCGTTGATACACAAACTGCCTGAGCGAGTTTGTTCTGTAAACAGCTTTTGTATGCCGTTTTCTTTGCTGAATACGTATAGCACTAACGGATGTTCCCTGAAAATGTTCATGTACCCTCATATAACAAAATTGTTCATGTACCCTCATACAATGAAATTGTTCATGTACCCTCATGTAATGAAATTCACACATTTGGATGAGCTTGTTTATCAAGTACATACATAATGACGTTGTTCATGATGGAATAAAATTATTAGATTTTTTCCCAAAAATATAATGGAAATACAATATCTTCTTAAATAAAAAAAAAATAAAAAAAATATTTTCTAATGATATTATTTGTGTTGCATTGACAATATAATCACAGGGGTTCGTAACTTCTTTTATGTTATCAAAGTAACTTGTACGTGGTAAGTAGAGCTACCAAATTTTGTAGCGCGAGTTAAAGTGAAAATAAAAAATATCAAAAAACATTCAGAATTTATAGAATTATGTATACTTTTTTTTATGTACATTTGTCTAATTTTATATTATATTTCTAGCGAACCATTAACTGTGTAATATAAATTTACTCAAATTGAAATTATTAGGTGAAGTTTAATAGTTAAATTTTCCCAAATAATGTAAATATCAAAGCTTTACTCACATTCATAAAAAACATAACACAATCACACAAAACAATGAAAATAATAATGAAAATACGTTATATCAAAGGTGCATGATTAATAGATTTAATTTTAAAAAAATTACATAAAAACTTTGACTTAACATATTTTCATAAAATAATAATTGCGCATAGAGTATCAAAACTTTATGCGGAATTATTTATATATACTTATAAAATGAACATAATGAATGGGATATGTCTGTAATTTACTATAAACTTTATATTTCATATATTCTATAATTATATAAAAAACAAATTAGCATCAGATAAAGCTTTTTAAAAAAAAAAATTTACACAAGATTCATCCGCGAATTTTGGCGGATTGACTAATTTTTAAATTCATAATATAAAAACTATATGTAAAATAAACTCCCACTAACCAGTAGATATTAAAATCAAATAATTAAAGATTGTAAAATACATACACATTATCAATTTATTGGTCAAATTGTTTAAACAGCTCGAATTGTTTAAACATATGACAAAATTGTTTAAACATTTGATACTATTAGTAGACTATTTAAACATTTGGTCAAATTATTTAAACAAATGGTCACTTGTTCATATAATTATTTTATATACCTCATGTGGACCTGAAATGAAAACTTACCTGTCATTGATGAATTTGATCGCTTCATATGCGTTTTCGATGGGCAATATGGGCAATATGGGTCCAAATATTTCGTCCTCCATGATTTTGTCGGAAGGCGACACATTAGCAACAATGGTGGGCTCTATGAACCTATCATTAGCGTCGTAATTACCACCGATGGCGATTTTGGACTTGCTCGCCTCTATCAAGGCTTGGAGACGGCTGGGGAAAAATTAAGTTATGTATCATAAAAATGTTGATATGAACTCCCCGTTGGTTTAAGGTTAGTTATGTTGGGTGCACGGTCGCCTTTTAAGCAAGGCTATCGGGTTCGATTCTCGGCGGGCACTCTAGTATTCTACAAAAAAAAAATTGCGTTTCTGGTTCTGGGTGTGATTGTGTGTGCCATGTGAATGTATGCACCCACGACACAAGTTATCGAACTTAGTATGGGGATGTGAGTGTGAAAGAGTTTATGTTTATATAAAGAAATTATTAGCAGAAATACGATTATGGCAGATGAAGACAGAGAAATAGTTGACATTAATGTATGATAGTAACGTAATAATATTCTAATTCTGATTTTAGATTTTATTAAGATCTACCTTAAATCTTATTAAAATCTAGTGATTTAGATGATATTTTAAGGTCTGCTGTTGATACTACACTTACAATTCCTTTGGTTGTAGAAACATATCAATATTCAATGTTCGAACTGCCTGTAAGCTTAGTTGAGTTTGCACCTTCTAAGATGACTTGTGCCGTGGACACGGGAAACATTCACATCAAACACACAATCATAACCAGAACCGGAAACAAATTTTCCTTGGGAAGAAAACTTGTGTTTCCGCCGGGAATCAAACCCGATACTCCTGCTTAGAAGGCGAACGCGCATCCAGCTCAAATTCAAAAGGCCTGTTAACGACAATGTCGACTCACCTAAAATGCCTGTTATTGACGATGCGGCATAGATCCGGAGACTTCTGTGGCTCATTACCATACCACTCCTTGAGTACTTTCTGTGCAGCGTTGACGAACTTTTCCTGGATTTCTTTTGAACACAAGATGTAGTCTGGAGCGATGCATGTCTGCCCCACGTTGATGAATTTACCCCAGAGGATGCGTTTTGCTGTCACCTCTATGTCTGCTGTGCTGTCGATATAGACGGGGCTGGAAGAGACAAACATAATATTTATTATATACAAACATTGTCTTATTTATAATTTATATATATAATAAACTGCACGTTGGCTTAGTTGGGTGCCAGTTTGCCTTCTAAGCAGGGATATCGAGGGTACGATTCCCGGTGGGAATTGGAACTCAATTTTTTCCCCAAGGTTTTTTTTGTTTCTTGTTCTGGTTGTGATTGTGCATGTGATGTGAATGTGTCCGGCATCCACAATACTAGTCGTCAAGCTGAGTTTGGGGGCTGTGAGTGTGAAAGCGTTTATTATATATAACCAGGTGCGGTGCAAAAACAGATTCTGCGACGCAAAAACTTTTTGTGTACGCACGCTGTTTGCGTAAACCAGTCTTGTGACCAAATTTAATACGGTTTGGTTAGTACTGTAATGACGACAAAACGATGTTTAAAGTACCGTAATTCGATTTTATTGAAGGAAGAAATAACCACTCATATGAAAACTTTATCTCCTAGCTAAATAGACGTAGGCATCAAGTCGAAAAAATTTGCTCTTATATATGACGAATATTTCAACAATCGCAAATAAATTATAACTTACTACAGGAAATTTGGCATGAAGTAAGGTCTAAGAACTTACTTTTTTCCCAAACTGATGTGAACAAATAGTTGTTTTTCGGTCTAGTTTATTCAAAGATAATTGCCCGCATTAACGTTTTTTTCATTCCAAATACAAATTGACTATCGGATTTTCTCTTCGTCTGTGATATGTATATAGGTATATATCACATTTGTGATATATATACCTTGATGATACCTTGGAGTTAAATAAACAAAACTTAAAAAATTACCTACCATTTGTTCCTTGTCGATTTTATTTTATTTGTAGGTAACTATAACTGTAGGTTCTACGGTATGCACAGTAATAGCTATACTATAGACAGTATATATAGCTACAAATAATAATGTCATATAGTTATTAAATCAATTATACCTAACAATCTGGTCCGGCGTAGATCAAAATTGTATTTTCAAATTACTGTGCTATTAGCGAGTTATTATATACAATGAAACGACATTGACATTTGCACCTGCTACTTACTAGTGTATAAATATACATATATATATGTGAGCATGTAAACGTGTATAATATATTATTAGTATACACGTTTACATGCTCACATATATATATATTTTATACTAGTGGCTCTGTGAGCAATTCGAGTATTTTTGAAATATGTTTTATTTACGTTTTCAACTTCCATATCTCCGCCATTAAAAAAAAAACGAAATCGACAAAAAAATATATAATTCACAAACCTAGTCACAAAATTTTACAAAAATCGGTTAAGAAATGCAATCAATAGAGGAAACAACCGGAAATCCGGACAAACGAAAGCAATTTTGCCCAAGCTGAAACGGAGACGCTTCGCTTGCTCTCGCTCGGTCTATTATAAATACGTACTTATTGTTTGACCAAAAGAAGTCCACAAAATACATACGTGTATATTTTCAGTTAGTGCATTTGCAATTTGGTTTCTGCAGTCACATTTGCATTTTCGAAAATTGGAAGACGCTCCAAGGATCATTGAAATATATTTGTGCACAAATATTGACTGTTTCAATTTTAGAACTATCGCAAGTGATATTCATATTTGTTAAACGACTTCAAAATAAGAAGGAGGTTCTCAATTCGACTTTACTTTTTAATGTGTTACCTCAGAACATTTTTCTAGGTAAACCGATTTTGATGATTATTTTTTTATTAGAAAGGATATTGTGTTAAGTTGGTCCCATATAAAAATTGTCAAAGGCAAGGGGTCCGGAGATATTGCAGTTAAGTCGGTTTCTTGAAGCATTGCTTTCGTTTAAATCGCTTTTATCGATAAGACCGCCGATTATACACTTTAAAAGTTTTTTTTAATTATTTTAAATGATTTATATAAGGTGTAACAATAAAGCGTTATCTATCTATCCAATAATCTAATATATTTAAGTACGTATATTGGTATACCAATATCACCGAAATTCATCTGCCCGCGTTTGCGTTTCCCGAACAGTATAATCTGGGAGTCTTCAAGTCTAGAGTGAACATATCTTCTAGGTGATCATGCACTTTTCATCAGGTGAGATATCAGCCAAACATTTACCTAGTTATATACTTACTAGTTATCTGGCATAAAATACCACTCAATAATTACGAGTCACTGTCGGTCACCTTCAATTTATAAAGAAAACATTTAAACGTGTCGTATTATTAGAGTTCCTAGACGTATACATTAAATATCACAGCCTTAACAATGGCTAGTTAGTAGGTAATATGCATTACATTTAATTGAAGGTAAAGTATTATGTTTGTGAATCTTTATATAGATATATAATTACACCTTCAACGTTAATTAATGATTTAAATGCTTTTTAGAGAAAGAATTTTATTAATAATAGGTGATGAAAAGTATATGAAATATGAATAATTAAACGCAAGTAAAGCTTAAAAAACCCGACTTCACCGCTTAATCTTCGGAACCTTATAATATTATTAAATTACGGCTATCACTCACGTCATTTGATCGATATTGTCGACCTAGGTTTCGAGCATGTACGATGCTCTTCTTCGGGATGAGTTTACGCCGCGAGATCGCGACGAAGATGTAATGTTTAATTCTCACGAAAACTTTAATAGTAACACTTCGGAACCTTGATCAGATTCAACGTATTAAACACGTATTATTGACAATAACTCAAGAAGTGATCGGATCTTGA
This sequence comes from Lomographa bimaculata, assembly GCA_948107665.1. Lineage (NCBI taxonomy): Eukaryota > Metazoa > Arthropoda > Insecta > Lepidoptera > Geometridae > Lomographa > Lomographa bimaculata. Next base: position 13,258,269 of record OX403601.1, on the reverse strand, counting down.
TCAAATTTAAATGGGACCACATGGAAAGCACCAGCTTTCAAATAAAAAAATAATCATCAAAATCGGCGCAGAAAGAAAGAAGTTTAGAGTTAACTTTTGAAATCGGTTAAAAACGAGAACATCGTCAATGTAGTCCACAGAATACGCATTATTGAGAATAACTCAAAAACGACTAGTCAGATCTTGATCAAATTTAAATGGGACCAATTGGAAAGCAACATCAGTCAAACAAAAAAAAATCTAAATTGATTTACGTGGAACGAAGCTATAATAAAAAAAAATACAATCGACTTAAGTACCTCCTCCTTTTTTGAAGTCGGTAAATAGCAAAACGCACGCTATTGGTAGACTGGTTCGTGACGTAGTTTACGCATTTGATGTGATTGATTGGTCTACAACTTTCCTTCAGAGCAGCCATTGGATCAAATGGCTGTGTTTAGAATTGACCTAACCTAATTCCATTTATATATCTATTTTGACAACCGACTTCAAAACAGGAGTTTCTCAATTCGACTATATGTTTTTTTTTATAAGTATGTTACGCGATATTTCCGTTAATTATAAATCGATTTTGATGTTTTTTATTGTTTGGTACTTCAGAGGTGGTCCCACAGAAATTTTATCGAAATCGATAAACCCAAATCCTAAATAAAAGCGGTGAAGTCGGTTTTTTTAAATTCCGGGTCCTGGGTTTGATTACCGGCAGGAGCACAATTTGCCTTCTCAAGGGCTTTTGTGCTTCTTGTGTGATTGTGTGTGTATGTAATATAAATGTTTCCAGAGGTTATGCCACTTGGCTTCACGGTTATTGTTCTCAAACGATTAAATCAATAAATATTACATAAATTATATGCATACTTCGAATCCACTGGGCTTGATCAAACAAAACTTAGGTAAATAGTAAGTAGCCTTAGTCGACATCGCTTTTTTATGCTTGATAGGCATGCATTTGTTCGCTATCTCACCTGATGAAGGTACCTATTCACTCTAGACGTAGGCAATAAGTACCACTCCTTCGCTGTATAGATGATAAACGTAGAAGCGAAACGCTTCGAGCGAACTGGAGGTATGTCACCCATAAATGGATGACGTTTGACAGTTTGTCTTGGTGTAAGATGGTAAAAAGGGCATGAAGAAATTATATAATGAAAAACCCACGAAACAAGTCTTTGAACTAAGTGTGAGGCTGTAATCGTGAATGCGTTTTTTTTTAAATAGATCAAACACAAACAAACAAACGCATTCACACTCACAGCCCCACACTAAGTTCAAAGACTTGTATCGTGGGTGCCGGAAACATACACATCACACACATTACACCCAGACCAGAAGCACAAATGTCCCTTGGGAAGAAATTTGTGCTCCTGCCGGGAATCGAACCCAGGACGCGCGCAGAGGGCGGACACCTGTCCGCTGCGCCAACTGGGTCGTCAAAAACAGGTCATAGATAGATTAAGTCTCCTACAATATCATCACATACTTTACACAATTTTATTGAGATAACTATTGAACCTCCGCGAATTGAAATACAATATTGATGTTTACAAATCGATTTATTAATCGATTTCAGATAAAACGTAGCTACTACTTATTATAAATGCGAAGTTAAACGAAATCATACATAACGCCTGTCCAAAGCCGATAAAAATAGATAAATAACTCATCGACGATTGATATGAACAAAAACAGTCGTTATCCTTGAACTTGTAGCATACATTGATATTAAAACTCCGTGGTGTATTTGAAACTAAGTTTTTTTTTGTTTTTTTCTTTCACTATTATAGGTCACGATAGAGTTTTCCCTATTTTGTTACAATCTAGCCAAGATTAGGCTAATAAGTAACTTAAATTTAACTTATTCCGCTAGGTTTAAAATATCCAAGAATGTGTCCATTAACACTTTTCTTATTGTCTCTATTAAGGCAAAGACACTTGGTTCATGTGTTCTTTTTGAGCAGCACTTATAAAACACTACATTACACTAATACACTAACACTAGACAAGTTCAAACGGTTTTGTTCTTTTAAGTCGTCTCACTATATACGTGTGATCGAGGAGCTTGAAACGAAGTATTCAAGGATTTGAACGGACTTTTTGACAAGTTCTTATTTCCCGATAATTATAAATCAGGCCTCTTCAACTTTTTTTTTTTTTTTTTTATTCTAGATAGGCAAACGTTTGACCGCCATCTCACCTGATGGTAAGTGACGATGCGGTCGATGATGGAGCACGTTTGCCTAGAAGATGCCTATTCACTCGTGACTTAAAGACTCCCATATTGTATTTATCAGGAAACACAGACTCGGGCAAGGAATTCCACTCCTTTGCAGTCCGCATAATGAATGTGGAGGTAAAACGCTTCGTCCGCATTTGTGGAATATCTACCATATAGCGGTGTCGCTTAAGAGACTGTCTCGATGTCCGATAATAGAATGGGGATGGGGGAATTAGATTGTGTAATTCCGTTGCACACTCTCCGAAATGTATCCGATAAAATACCGAGAGACTCGCCACCATGCGACGAGTGAACAGGTATATTCTAGGGAAGAATGCCCCACCGTCGCAATCTCGCTTTCCATCAGGTGAGATGGCGGTCAAATGTTTGCCTTCATATTAATATTATAAATTTGAAAGTTTGTGTGTAAGTATATTTGGATGAAATTTGAAATGTACATAGCTTATGCCTAGGACTAACACATTAATTTTTTTCTTTTGATGAACGCAGGAGAAGCCGCTTGGAATGGCTAGTTGATCATAAAAAAAAGTTTAAGCACTGGAATAGTTAGGACATAGGGTAAACATAATCGCTTTCACTTGTGTTGTGGGTGCCGGAACCAATTACATCACACACACAATCAAAATCAAAATAATTCATTCAAATGGGCCCCAAAGAGGCACTCATGAAAGTTAATTACTCTACTGTTGTAAAGTTAATCACTAGAAGATTCGATCAAATACGAGATATAACAGAATATGTATATATAAATATATATATATATATAATTATGAAACCAATAGAGTATAACACGGGCCCCAAAGTGGCACTCGTGAAAATAAATGAATCTACTGCCAGATTCGCAAAACTAACAAAATTTCCATACCTCTTGCCGCCGAGTTCCAAGGTGACTGGCGTGAGGTTCTTTGTGGCGGCTTCATAGATGATCTTGCCGACATTGGTACCTCCAGTGTAGAAGATGTAGTCAAACTTCTGCTTTAGCAGCTCTTGTGTCTCTTGCGGACCTCCTTCTACTACAATAACAGCGTCCTGAAAAAAAAAAGAAATTTTTTAATATCTCTGATTTAAGCAGATTTGTTCTATTTTCAAACGAATTCAAAAAAGGAGATTCTCAATTCGACTGTAAGTTTTTTTAGTATTTATGTTACGCGATATCTCCGCCAATTATGAATCGATTTTGATGATTTATTTTTGTTTGGTAGAGTATACTTCAGAGGTGGTCCCATATAAGTTTTATCGAAATTGGTCAAGCCAAAACCGAAATATGAGCGATGAAGTCGGGTTTTTTTAAGCTTTGCTTGCGTTTCAATAATTAAACAAACGACATGAAATACCTAATCTCTATAAAATATGTGGATGAGAAAATGATTTCACCTTCTTTGTCTTATTCTTTCTTATTGAATGAAAGTAATTTAATTGAATTTCAAAACTTAATTAAAGAATTTATAAGTTTTTGGGGGCAACTTCTACACAAAACAATCGATTACGAGCTCATACGTGCTATAAAGACGGACAGCAGGACAGCACGGTGCCGAACTCTAAAAACTTTAAGCGCTTCTACATGTTTTCTCTAACTAACTTTCATGAGTGCCTCTTTGGGGCCCATGTGAATAAACGATTTTGATTTGATTAGATTTTGCTCCAATATAGAAGAGTTTCTGCCATTTTACTAGGGCTTATTTATATGACTTGACTTTTTTATGCTCGATAGGTATGTTCTGATATTGTCTGGAAGAGATCGCTTTAAGCGATAAGACCGCCCATTGTACTAGCCTAAATTACTTTCAATGTAATTGTTTGCTGTTATTTTCTTTTTTTAATTGGTGTACAATAAAGAGTTCATCTATCTATCTATCTATGTATTTGATCACTATCTCACCTGATGGAATGTGAAGATGTGGCCGAAGATGTAGCATGTTTGCGTAGAAGTTACATATTCACTTTTGACTTGAAGACTTCCAGATTATACCTATGAGGTAGTGACTTTGAGTGGGGACTAATGACTTGACATGACTTTTTTACTTGACTTTGACTGTGATTGGTTACCAGATAAGTACTTGTAATTAATATCGCAAATATATACATAACTCGCTCTAAATGCTTCCATAATTTTACCTGGATTGTCTTCAAGTCAACAGTGAATAGGTATCTTCTAAGAAATAAGTCTTTATTATTGACCGGATCGGTGACACGGAGGTCAAATGCTTAATTATTATTGGGTTTTTTTTTGATGACTCGTAGTTTCTCAGAAAATACCTATTAGCTCTTAACTTTTGACGGTTTGTCTTCAAACCTAATAAAATTATGTAGGCATTTAGAGCGGGTTATCTTTGTATATTATATAATAGTTACTTTATATAATATACAAAGATAACCTTCAAGGCAAACATGTTCCATCTTCGGCCGCATCGTTATTTTCCATCAGGTGAGCTAGCGGTCACATGCTTGCCTAACCAGCATTAAAAAGGTATGTATGTGACTGAACTCCTCCTAAACGGCTGGTCCGATTTTGTGTTACCACCGGAAAGATTTGCTTAGAGGGCGAACACCCAACGAACACTGGCAATTTTATGCCACTAAGATCACAACAATGGACAACAAGCATATCACCACTGCATCACGTGAAGTATGTATAAACGTTTTTAACTGCATACCTAAGGAAAAGTTGAAGGTCATCAAGAATTCTATTCAAATGTCATTATTTCCGTCTCATAAATAAATAATGTTTCGATAACAATGCAGTACGGGTCATGGATCATGCCATGCATAAATGATGTCTCTATCTTTAAATGTTTATAAATAAGAGTACATGAGTAATTAGTGCAATACCTTTCCTCGCAACCTCTAGAACAAAATATTTACCGAAGTAAAAAGCATGTTACAAAACGTGAATTTATTTTTGTTGGTAGTTCTGCCTGATGTTGTCTTGAGTACATCGTATACCTATCTATATCTGTATTCATAATTTCGTTCCACTAGGTAGGTATTTTGTTATTCTTAGTTTTGATGATCTTATTTTACTGTGGGAAACTATTAACAATAGGAACTAAGACTATTCAAAAATATAATGATGTACCTAATAATCTAGGAGTCTTCAAATCAAAGGTGAATAGGTATCTTCTAGGCAAGCATGTCACATCTTCGGCCGCATAATCACTTTTCATCATGTGAGATAGTGGTGTAATGCTAGCCTATATAAGGTAACATAAAATAATTAAACGCAAGCAAAGCTTGAAAAAACCGACTTCATTGCTTTATCTTCGGAGCCTTAATCAGATTTAATGTATTAAACCCGTATTATTGACTATAACTCAAAAACAAGAGATCAGATCTTAATCAAATTTCAATGGGACCACAAGAAAAGCACCAGCTTTCAAATAAAAAAAGAATCATCAAAATCTGCTCACAACGAAAGAAGTTATGAGGTAACCTTTGAAGTCGGTCACACATAAAAAAAAAACAAAAAAAGCAGTCGACTTGAGTACCTCCTCCTTTTTTGGGAATTCGGTAAAAAATTGATGTAAGCAGCTGAATGAAAAATACTACAAAGCTATAACATTAATGCGCATAACATACTAGTAGAATAGAGGTATTTTCTACCGACTTCACAAAAAAGGAGGAGGTACTCAAGTCGACTGTATTTTTTTAAATGTTTTTACCTCTTAAATTCCACGTGAACCGATTTTGAATTTTTTTTTTAAAACTTACTCCACCGCTTTATCTTCGGAACTTCGGAACACGCATTATTTAAGATATTTCAAGAACTACTGATCAGATCTTGATCAAATTTAAATGGGACCAATTGGTAAGCAACATCGTTCAAACAAAAAAAAAAATTCAAAAGTTATGAGGCGCTATATACATAGGCATAAAATACAGTCGACTTGAGTACCTCCTCATTTTTTGTAAAGTCGGTAGAAAAAAACAGCATGACAAACTTTTAGTGCAGGACTGCAAAAGAGATAATAAAAAGCATATTATTATACAGTATCTATAAACGGCGCCATCTAGGTTGTTTTATTAATTGATTAACATAAACATTAAGCTGCTGAATAAGGTCGTTTTATGTCATAATTAAAGTTGATTAAATAATTATTGATGTTGTATCCGTCGTCAAATATACGAACGTTTAGGTTAGGTACGAAATTTAGGCGGACATTAAAAAATAAGGACAACCCTGGGAATTCCACCCCACAAAAAAAAAACATGTACGAAATTAAGGTGCGCTAGGGTTATAATACATAAATATACACACACAAGTTTAAAAAACTAATAACCGACTTCAATCGCCAATATCTCCAAAACTCTTCATCATATCTTGATTAAATTATAATAGGGAACTAGAATATATATGTACGTTATATATATACCCTTTAAAAAAAACAATAATTTTCCAAATCGGTTAATAAACGAAGGAGTTCTGAGGTAACATACATAAAGAAAAGAGTCCCGACTAATTGAGAACCTCCACCTTTTTGAAGTCGTTTTTTCAGCACCTTTTTGGATGACTGGGTGAAAATGTTGTATTAGCATTAAGTCCTCCGTGAACAGATAAATTGTGCAAAATAATAAATAAATAAGTCGGTTAAAAAACTGAAAATTGGATTGAATAGAAATTCTTTATTTTACACCAAATAAAGTTAGTTGCAAAGGTAATCTTAAAAAACGAAAGTACAACGGGCGGACTTATCGCTAAAAGCGATCTCTTCCAGTCAACCTTTGGATGGAGAGAGGGATAATAATAAAATTAAACTCACATTATCCAAATACTTCGGCAGAGTCTCAGCCACCCAGGCAGCGCAGGCCTCAGACAGTTCACTGGGCTTCACGATCACCGTGTTTCCAGCTGCGATTGCTCCAGACATGGGCAGCAGCAGGAGCTGGAGTGGGTAGTTCCACGCACCAATGACCAGGACTACGCCATACGGGTCGTTGTAGATGACAACATCGTCGAGAATGTTGACGATGCCCTTTGGAGGCTGTGGGAGAAGGAGAGAAGGAATACTTTAATAATATAAAGTCTGTAATTAGGCATGAAATAGTAATCCTACTTCCTACTAATATTATAAATCCGAAAGTTTGTGTGTAGTGTGTAAGTATGTTTTTTCCCTCTTTACGGTTTAACGGCTCAACGGATTTGGATGAAATTTGGAATGTATATAGTTTATACCTAGGACTAACACATAGGCTTAACTTGATAATAGCGGGCGAAGCCGCAAATCACGGCTAGTAGCTAACATTATATCAGTCTTCTATATTATTATTCATAGCTGAAATTCTGGTTTAAGATGTTTTATTTTCTCAAAAAGAATAACATTCACTTAATTGAGAAAATGTAGGTATTTAGACAGTATTTTGGCGTCTTGTAGGTGCATTATAAGATTATTTATACAATCTGACCAAATGAGGGTAGGTTAAAAAAGTGTTCACTAATTATATGATATTCGTTGGACCATATTTTGTTTACACACAGAACAAGTGTCACTGGAAGTGATAGAGAAATTGGTGAGATAATTTGACGAAGTTTTGTTCGGTGGAGCTCAGTGGATACAAAGTATGGACATTCAATCGTTTGAGAACAATAGCCGTGGAGCGCAGTGGCATAACCCGCTGATTCTTTTTTCAAATATTTTTTTATGATATCCGAAAATATTTCAGTGATATTGAAGAAGACACCAACGACGTCAACTTTTTAGATCATGCAGTCATTATTTTAATTGTTATTTTATTACTCAATCGATGTAATACAAATAAACAGTAGTAGGTACACGACTAACGTAGATAGTGATATTAGCTTTAGTTAAGTATCAGCATAACAAAGCTCAAGGTTTATTCTTCGTTAAGTGATGCACAATTATTTATTTCATAGTTCTGAACGCAGTCATGGACAAAAATCATAATTTAATGATTACAGAATGTATCATGTATTATATTTTTTAAATTTTACGTAAAATTATAAAATATATCTAATACTAGTGAGTCGCCCCAGCTTCGCCCGTGTACAGCCCCTGCAGTGCCATCTGCCGGGTTGATTTGTGAATCTAAACCATCCAGGGCGCCATCGCCACCCAAACGCATACAAAAAAAATCATTCAATTCGTCCAGCCATTTAGGAGGAGTTCAGTGACATACACACGTACAGTAGAATTATATATATAAAGAAGAAGATATAAATATCTCGTGTCACGGTGTTTGTGGTCGCACTCCTTCGAAACGGCTCGACAGATTTTAATGATTTCCTTTTGTATATTTAGCAGGTATAAGAATAGGTCGTAAAGTACTTTTCACCCTTCCTACCCCCACCCTTTACTACAATTAATTAGAGTACTAATTGATTGTAGTTATCTACAATACACCTAGTAACTATTTAGTAGTCAGTGACAGTTTGTAGCGAGATGCACGCTCACACGGACATTTGCGTGCACAGTGAGGGGGGGGCTAAGGGGGCTCAAGTCCCCCCCAAATCACGAACGCTACCGCGGGTGGGGCAGTAGTAACAAACACAGCTCATTCTACCCTCTACCTACATCTCTACCCTCAGCGGGGTTAAGCCCCTCCCAAACGACAATCCTGGATCCGCCACTGTGCATGCTTAGCCTATGATTGGATGAGAATACGTCCGTATTTCTTAAGTCATAGAACAACCGGTTTAGCCACTTTATCAGAGAATCGTCAAATCATTACGTACTTACAATCACCTTGTAGCAAAATTAAATGTTACTTTGTCTATCAGTAATTACGATAACAACTTCTTGTAATTACGGTTTTTTTTTATGTATAGTGCATTTAATAAATATTTTTCTATTACATTTGTATGAAGTGTAGGTACATACATCTGGTTTTATATATCGGCTCTTCCGTTGAGTTTACTTATTATAAAAGTAAAGGTTTTTCCTTCATTTTTCTTTTATTTTCAGCAATTTTTTTCTTATACTACCAGTAAAATAGTTTAAATTAAAGATAGTAATCGTTACGTGATCTATCAATTTAAATTCAAATTTGTTTATTCAAAAGGGCTCCATGGAATGTTAATGATTGTTAGAATTGCTCGATCGCTAATCCTACTAATATTATAAATCCGAAAGTTTGTGTGTAAGTGTGTGAGTATGTTTGTTCCCTCTTCACGCTTTAACGGCTGAACGGATTTGGCTGAAATTTGGAATGTACATATATTATACCTAGGATTAACACATAGGCTACGTTTTAACTTGATAATAGCGGGCGAAGCCTTGGGGCACGGCTAGTTTCTCATATAAACACAGGTTAAGTATATTATAAATAGAATTTAAGGTATTTTTTTTACATCTGACTAAGCAAACGTTTGAATACAATCACACCTGATGAAAAGTGACGAGTTATGCCACCATTATTGAATAGAAGCCTGCAGGCAAGGTAATTGCCGTGATTGCGACCAGTCTTGCACTTTCGACTCCGGCGATACGTCGGCACATGGTTAATGGTTATATAGGTTGGCAAATTTTTTTACAAAAATGTCTTTCTGCGTCTTTAGACACTGCACAAACTACACAGGCACCGTGAGAGTCAAGAATAATGATTTAATTAACGTGTAGAACTGTTTTTTTAATTAAATAAGAAATGGTATTCCAGTCGATTTAAATCCACTGATGAGCGAGATGCATAGATCTTCTAGTGTTAGAGAGTGAAAGAGATCGCAGTGCTATGCCAAACATGGGTAGGTTCATACCTATCCATGTTTCTATGCATAACACTGCGACCTCTTTGCTGTCTATATTCATAGGTGGCTTCTAGTTATACTACTACTCTATATATTCCATCTCACTCTCTATAAGCTACTATTTGCTAATAGCAAAAACAAAAACGCATTCACACTCACAGCCCCACACTAAGTTCAAAGACTGGTATTGTGGGTGCCGGAAACATTACATGTCACAAATACACCCAGAACCAGAAGTACAAATATCCCTGGAAGGAATTTGTGCTCCTGCCGGGAATCGAACCCAGGACTGGGTCGCCGAATAAACCCATGTTTCATATTATGTTAGATACTTTGATACAATGCAAATTACAAAGTGTTATGTCATGCAATCCATTGTTCTCAATAAATTGTTCGTTTTATATTCGCAGTTTCAGTTTATGGCCAGATCGTGTCAATACCACGCCGTCGCCATGGTCTTCATGCCTTGACCCATTATCAGGCCATCGTCGTGTTATGTTAATTTTGATACAATCAATCGGGCATCAACGAGATAAAAGAGTAAAACCTCCTTATAATGCGATCACATTATAGAAGCTGCAGATACCCACTGGATGCATTTAGTTTAAGTGAACGGCGTGCGGGGACGCGGTTGCGGTCACCTCTATTATAGCGGTGGCCGAACCATCCTCGCACGCCATCCGCTCGCAACCAAATACTTATCGTGTGTTGCTGCTTTAAACATCATGCACTGAGATTTATTGTTATGTTGTGCTGTTTCGGCTAGGATGCGTACACGAAAGTAAGCAACAGCGTTGACAGTTAATAGAACAAATAGTGGCGTAACAAATAAGAAACAGTGACAGTTTTCTTCTATGATTACTACTAATTTATACTCTACTAAATACCTCTGACTCTGAGCCAAATTTATAAGAGTTCAGTCCAGCGTGCAGCGGTTTAACCATAAAAAGGTAACAAAAAGACCGAATATCTTTGCAATGTGTTATAGTTATAGTGTGATGTTTGTGACATTAGTCTTCAAGCTGTTTGTAATTATGATTCATTTACTTTACGCCTCAATTTACTATTAATAAGTAATTAAGTACTTTTTAATGAAAATAATTTGATTTAAGTTAAACTCACCTTCACAGGCGCGACCCATTCGTCCAAATTATGCAGCGTACTCTTCAAGTCGTTGATCAGATAGTCGGTTTCAAGCAGCACGGCTTCCATCTTGCTCCTCCTCAAGTCCTTGCGGAGGGCCTCGACCATGGCTGTCTGATTTTCTTCGTACATACGAAGGAGGCTCTTGAGCTGCTTCCGCCGCCATTCTACTGGTCTGGTGACGCCGCGGTGGAAGGTGTCGCGGGCACGTTGCACTGCCTAAATTAAAAATGTTAATGTAGTAGGTTCTTTCGTATTAAAGAAGTGAATTTATAATAAAAAAATGTCACACGAGTCCTTATCTACTATTATTTACTGCTTTAGTACTGCCTTGTAGGAGTAAAGCTATAAAAAACAATCAATATTCCATGTTTAACTAACGTACGTGACACAAAAATCAACAAATTGGTATGGAACTGGGACATGCCCGCCGTATTATGGATAGTTTCTGGACTAAGACTACCATCCTGAGGCACCCAATGACCGGAAACGACCTCTAAGAAGACCTAAAAGAAGATGAGTGAGCTGACGCCCATTAGAAGAACTGGATACAAATAGCATAATAGACAGAGGCTAATGGATAGAGTATAGGGAGGCCTTTGCCATGCAGCCAGAATAGGATCCAAATACTTAACCAACTGATAAGTAAGTCGCCGCGTCATAAGACAGGACGATGATTAATTTACCATTGGGCTAAGAAACGGCTGAGAATAAATGACGTCTTGCTAAGAAACCAAGCCTTTCCCAAGATATTATTCAAAAGCGACCAATCTATCAAAAGGTCTTCCAGCAATAATATTATTATAATGGAACACAATGGGAAGATCTAGAGTAGCAACATACCTTTTGAAGTATTTGTTAAACATTGAAATGGAAGCTGTTCTAACCACATTAAACAAACTGACAAGAGTCGATGGCCTGGAAGTGACGATTGTCGTTTGTTTACTAACCATGTACTGCCGTAGCAGACGAGACAGTAGATAATAAAGCCGAGGTATTTAAAGTAGGTATGTATACGTACATCCTTTTGTGTCATACTATTATTTATGTAGATATTGTTATTGAAATCTGTTGTAAAGATCTTTGTCATGACTTAAAAATGTTGGCTTACGGTTGACATTAAATTTATATTCGATTGTAGTTTGAGATTTGACAGCAAATCATATATTTGCCTCTCAGGCAGAGATAAAATTAAAAAATGAAACCAAGCCTACCTTTAAGTTACTACTAGCTGCGCCCGCGGATTTACCTGCGTAAGTCCCGGAGCCGCGGATCGTGAAGAAGTTACAAACATACAAACACACTTACAAACTTTCGCCTTTATAAAATTAGTGTAATTTCAAGATAACAAAAATTTTGCCACAAATTGCAAAATGCGGTCGTACGCCACCCACGGTCGGTCGGAACACTTCCCTAGATTTGCTCCCCGAACGGTAACTATAATCTGAGAGTCTTCAAGTCTCGCTTGCCTTTTCCGCATAAAAAAAACATATTTATGGCAGCAGTATACGAGAATACTTGTATATAACTAGTTAAAAAAAATACTAACGTCACTGACGTTGGTAGCGCTGCTTTGAGTCGACCGTAGATCCATCGTGAAGACCGAGAGACTGAGTTGAGTACGCTTTCGATCATCGGAGCATTCCACAAGGCAATAATCTAGTTAGATAAGTTAATAGCATTTTAATCGAATTTTAATACCAACCCCGAAATAAGATTGACCAAGTTTCAACTGTTGTTATCTATAAAGATAACGTGGTAAGTCAAACGTTTTATATACTCGAACAGTCTAAAGTTCCTTGACAACAAATGTATCTATGTTGACTATCAGAAATGGCTACTGTATATATACCTATACTATATATGTACTGTATATATATACCTATACTTGTACCGAAACAGCGGTAGTTGATCACTATAGAGTAGATAGATAGATTTATTGATCCACTTCACAAGATGAGAAAAAAGGTTACAAACACGCTTATACGAAAATATCAGAACATGCAGCCTTATCACTAAAACCGATATCTACCAGGCAACCTTCGAATGGTGAGAACTATGGAAGGCAATAGACGGGGTTTTATGAAAGTAGAAAAATCTGTTGCCAAACTCTACCTCTCTTTTGTCACCAGGAATCGTACCCGGTACTCGCACAGTAGAAGGCAGACATAATGTACTACGCCAGCAGGCAGTTCATCGTAATATAACTTTGTAAATTGTTTAGCTAATATTATGTATACTTACCTCGCTAACGTTGTTAGGCTTTGCCTTGGAGCTTGTGACAGTACCTGTAGCAATAAGGATAATTGTTAGTAATAATATTAACATAAAACTTGTAGTTACTATGAGTCGTGACACATAAAAATATAAGACGATAGGCTCATAAAACTAAAAAAAAATACATTAAATACGCTCATTCTATACACTGTGAATAATTTTATTGCAAAACTAAAATTTATCAACGAAAAAATAAAAGTATGTAATTTTTTTGTGTGTGTTTATTCTTTAAATAGATGATGCTTTTTATATTTGGCTTCAAAATATACGAGTACTAGCTGCGCCCCGCGGTTTCACCCGCGTTGATAATGATGAAAAGTGATGATGATGAAAAATAGATGTTGGCCGATTCTCATAGATACCGGATAAGCACAAAAAATTTCATCAAAATCGGTCAAGCCGTTTCGGAGGAGTATGGCAACGAAAACTGTGACACGAGAATTTTATATATTAGATGTTCATTTAGCCAGTGTCAAGTAATAAAATATTTAAAGGTTTTAAGAATATGTTTTCAAAATAGTCACCAGTCACAGTCAAAGTCATGTCCCAGTGACCAAGCTTTATTACAACTTTTAAAGCGAAAGCAATAATCACGATTTTCAACTTTCTATGATTTGCCTACACTCATTTACTTTTAGGAACTAATAAATATAAATAATCCATCATTATTACACATTAACACTCCACTACGCGAACAATACTTTATTACTTATTACAAAACACCGACAATATTTTAAATTTTTGCGACAAACCTAAAAAAAAAAAAAACTTTATTGATCCACTTAGAAACACCAAAAGGAACAAGCTTATCACTAAAACTCGCTCACTCACTAAATCTCTAAAAAGGGCATGTTTTTTGCGTTTCACCATTAAAAATAAGACCCTCCGTCACTTTATTTTTCAATTACAATTCACTAAATTAATCATGATAATATTACCTTTATATAATTTACCAAAGAAAATAAGACAACATTCATCTATCTTTAAAGACAAGTATTACTTCGAAACACTAACACGCGAAGATGATATAAAATAGAACTAATGTTGACTACAATGTATTTTAGGCTTATTTTTGGTTGCATATTAATAACCAAGCAAGTGGAAAGTTTTGTTATCAAACAGAAACGGAGGGGGAAATCACGTATCTCTAGACTCTGTAGTACAAGATGGAAAAACGTTGCGAAAGCGAAACAAAACAGGATTTAAGTTAAGATATAACATGTTTTATATAATCGTAAAGTGCCTATTCAGAGCAGGGTCATAATTTTTTTTTTATGCTAGATAGGCAAAGATCAACGCTACCATAGTAGAAATATATTTTCTACTATGACGCTACCTGACACCTGATAAGTGATGCAGCGGCTGAAGATGTAGCATGCTTGCCTAGAAGATTCCTATTCTCTCTAGACTTGATGACTCCCAGATTACACCGCGTTTTTTCTATTTCGTAGTTCTCTAACTAATAACGGTTAGACCAATCCTTACTAGTCCTTAATAGTATTATAAATGCGAAAGTAACTCTGTCTGTCTGTCGCGCTTTCACGCCAAAACTACTGAACCGATTTAAATGAAATTTGGTATGGAGGTAGCTCACACCTTGAATTAACACATAGGCTACTTATTATCGTGGAATTCCCGCGGATCCGGGACTTACGCGGGTAAAACCGCTGGGCTCGGCTAGTTAGAAATAAATGAACAAATAAAAGCTTTCACAGCCTCACATAATCACTCGCAGAACCAGAAACACAAATTTCTCTTAGTGAGAAAATTTAGTTCTCGCCGGGAATCAAACTTTTTACTTGCTGCTTTAAAGGCGTAGTCAGCAACGCCAAAGGGCAGTTCGAATATAAATTAATATAACATAAAATATTTATTCTAAGAGAGCATGGCCGGCCTGCATTTCCACTATGCTGGCAGCATTACGACGTTGCAGTTGGATTGAAATGCTAATCGGCTGAGATACTAATATGCATTTAGCTCAAGCGTTGCTTCAAACAGATGGTCCGATAGACAGTTTTAGATAGCTTGAATCTTTCCTAGTTTTAAGTTTTAGAATTGGTGGTTCTAATTTTTGTTTTTTAGAAGATGGCACGCACTATTGCCCTTATATGGTTGTATGAAGTTGTAGGCCTATTTGCATTGGAAAATTGAGAGACCTTGAGACACACGGCAGTACAAGGAGTACCTACTGTCTTCCTTCTATATAACGTACTCCAAACGAGGTTAATACGGCTACAAGAAATAAGAATTACATAGTTGCAATTATAGTAACTTATATATTTTGTAGCCGCTATTATTGCATTGAAACATATTTCATATATAAACGATTTAAAGGTAAACGCTTTCACTCTCACAGCCCCACACTAAGTTCGATGACTTGTGTCCTGGGTGCCGGAAACATTTATATCACACACACAATCACAACCAGAACAAGAAACACAAATTTTCCTTGGGGAGAAAACTTGTGTCACAGTCTGGAATCGAACCCGATACCCCTGCTTAGAAGGCGAACGCCACCCAACTAAGCCAACGAGCAGTTCAATATGTCGATTATACATTTTTAAAAGATAATGACGATGTTTTCACGTACTCTATGTATATTTGGATATGTTATTATTGCTGTATGTAGAAAGGAAGCGCCTACTACGACGGGTTGTACAACTCTATATTATAAATGACGAAAAAACGGCAAATAAATAAACAAACATATTTCATTTTGTAGTTGTATCCGAGTGCGGTCGCGGGTACACTACTCTTTCTACGCGGCTTTAGATTGCAACTTATTGCGTCATTGTTAGTTATGTAAGTTTTATGAGGGCTTTATAAGTAGGTATTATGTAGAGTGCCGCCTAAACCCACCTCGAACGCACGGAACCCTCGATGGCAATAATGTAGTACGGGGATCACCATGTCAAAACTGCATGATGAAACGAAAATGTGCCATTAGTCGTGGCTTAAAGCAGTAGTGAGCAGTATTTGTCGTGGCTTAAAGCGGTTCATGTCTCGAGTTACTTTTTGATGAAATAAAACGTACTTGTTCTATTTTCAAATGACGCTTTAAATGGTGCCAGCGAAATAAAAACATACAAATTTAGCAGTTCATGCGAAACTTTTAAGATCAAGTATTCAACGGGACCTGCAGCGCCAGCCCCGGTTGGCGAGTAAAATTATAATTTTAATTATATTTAAGTATCAAAATCGAGCAATAATGCATTAGGTAACTATACAGACTTATACCTACTTGTATTGATGAGAGTACTCTCATTAAAAGTATTTGTATGCTAGATGCTATGACTACTTATAATTTTGTTAAAATGTATTGTTATTTTGTTATCAATCTGTCTAGCCGTTACAGCGTGAAGAGAAAACAAACAAACACATTAACACACCGACACACAAACCTTCGGATTTACAATATTGTATTAGAATTGTGATGTCAGAAAATAAACGATTGATATTATTTTATTATTATAAGACATAGGTTTTATAGAATTTCAATCAAATAAAAAAACAATATCTAGTATTATTGAGGAAATAAATGTATTGTAAAAAACCTAGACCTCTAATGCCGCCGCGAGGCAGGGCCCAAGCTACCTGTGGGTCAGTACTTACTGCAGTATGAGGAACCGCTTGCTGTGTCAGTACCTGACCTTTGATCCAACCGTCTAGAACTCTAAGGTTAAGCGAAATAAGCGATGTCCTCTTAGGTGTTAATCAAGGCTTTTAGCTATTATAGAAGTTCGCAGAAACTACTATCGGTACTATCAGATATTACAAGTACTATACTGTACCTACAAATTCTGTATTAATTGTATTGATTATGTATCAACTTGGTATCAACATTGCTATAAGTATACTCGTTTAAGTACAAGCAATAACAAATCTAGTATGTTCCAATTGTTATTGAGTAATCATGTAAATGTGGTTCAACACACTCACCCAGGGTCATCTTGCTGTGCTGTTTATATTCCACAACACTGCTGAATTAATCAAAGCAAATAAATCGTTGTCAGTGTAAAACTTCCAACACTATAAACTGTGATCCGATATAGAAATTGTAAACGTTTTAGTTATTATCAAACGCAATAATTACAACGCGTTTAACGAAATCAGTAGACGGAAACACACAAAACATTAAACTTATTGAAAAAGAGCAAAAACACAAGCCATCAGCTGTTTCTCTTGACAAGAAATGAAAATAACAGAGAGAATACAAAATAATTATTACAACATGAATGACGTTTGCGAATGAACGCGAGTTTCCGTATAGACTATAGAATGAAAGTTTATAAATCTATGAATGGCTATTATTTGGGGTGGTTGACCTGAATGAACTATAGTGTTTCAAGAGAGAGTGCGTAGTTGTTACGAGTAAAAATAGATGGCGCTAACATAAAAAGTTTATGTACAAGTTGAGAAATATTAATTATTCCTAATAAAACAAAGTCGGGCTTGTTACAACATTAATAAATCGAAAACGGGCGGACTGATTTTAATGATCATTGATTTCTTGGTTTTATCTCCGCCTCGAATAGCAGAATAACTATTAAAATATCAAAAAAAAATACGAAAATAAAACATTTTCTCTTACATTTTTAAACAGAATGGGGGTTTTGATTATATTTCCAAAATTTACGGGGGCGAAGCCGCGAGAAACTACTATTATTAATAGAAAAATAAGAAAACTTGATAAAAAGTACGCGTCATAACGATTTCATTAATCAATATAGAAAAATAAATGTTAGTACGGCTTAAGCCCGTTTTACCATAGCACTACCACTAGCATTTTACCATAGTACTAGTCTTTTGCGCCGAACTGAGATCTCGCGCCTACATTTTGCCTCTTATAGAAAAACTTTTGAGATTTAATGCTTATAGTTTATTTTCTTTAAAATAATTAATAATTTCTGTATTTGTTGTTCAATTACAGGAAATAATGGATATTACACATGATTTTAATAATATAAGCCCTTTACTTCTCCATCAATGCTTCCATGTTTAAGCAAGTGAGGTCAGTCCAGGTAATAGTATATAATGTATTGTATATAATAATGGTATATAATATTATATACATATAGTCATAATATTCTATGGGTCAGTGAGTTTGGGCAGCTAGGTCAAAATGATCATTGGCTCATTCCTAAGTTACCTACAAGACATCGAGCAAAGTTAACTCAAGTGCTGTCGCTTAGCGCGACCCTATCTTGCCCAACCTCGGCGAGGGACTGCTCACGGGGAGTTTTTAGTGGGTTCGAGCCCCACATACTCCCTTCCTTCACCCCTGGGAAAGAAGGGAAGTGCAAGGCATTTTCCCGCCCTAAAAAAAAAAAAAGTGCTGCCATCTACCAGTGGCTAGCTTTCCCATTATAAATAACTAACATACACATTCTTCTACCTAGTTATGAATTCCTTTACGGAAACACGTTAGAACGGAAGCTCCCTATAATTTATAAATTTATAGGCGTTTCTACACGAAGACAACTTAATCACATTCACAGGTGCTCAGTCGCACGGCAAATGCATGCATTAGATATGAGACGAGCGACACTCATGGCGTCAAATTGACGCTTATGTTGGCCTCACTTTAATCACTTTAGGAACCCGTATACATTTTTATGTCTGTCTCGCTCGCACAATTCATTCATTTTGAGAAAAAAAAATTATGGAGCGAGTTATGGAAAATGTTGTCAATAACTTTACAAAATAATTATGTAACGGATACTTTAAATTAATTTTCGCTTAAATACCTATTAATTAGACGAAGAAAGAGTGAAAAAAATATAAAATAAATTTGACATCGATTTTCTCCGCCAATCCAAAAGCTAAGAAAACGAATATCAGTTTATAAGATCCGTGATATTATTATTTAGGGATTATATTGACAACATTTACAATAACTCACACCGTCAGTTTTATATCTCAAAATCAGTGAATCGTGCGAGCGAGAAAGACATAAAAATGTATACGGGTTCTTAATGTTAATACATCGCAACCACGGAATAGGGCTTCAGCTTTGTGATGGTAATTAGGGAATCCAATCCCGCAGGCCTCCGGGATCGAGGTCGTCAATCACGCGGATCTGCGGTATTTTATAAAAAAATACTTTTTATTTTTAAAAAAATATTTTAAGTAGTCTTGTTCGACGACCCCAGTTGGCGCAGTGGACAGGTCTCCGCGCCCTCTGCGCCGTGGGTCCTGGGTTCGATTCCCGGTAGGAGCATAAATTTCTTCCCAAGGAATATTTGCGCTTCTGGTTCTGGGTGTTTTGTGTGTGTCCAGCACCCACGATACAACTCTTTGAACTTAATGTGGGGATGTAAGTGTGAATGCGTTTGTTTGTATGTTCATGAATTTATATGAAAAAAATTAAAGATAATTAGATTTACTAAAACTATATACAGCAAAAAACTAAATTATTTACAAGACATCGAGCTTATAGGTAACTCAAGTGCTCTAGCCCACTACCAGTGGGTAGCGTTCCCATCATACTGGCGGCATTGCCTCTCTGAATTGCAATGCTAATATGTTGAGCCAAATAAGTGCCAGCATTTTGATCACGCGTCGCTTCAACCAGGCGCTCTGATAGATTTTTGAAATCAGAATGAGCTCCCGGTCCCCACGGACCCAGTGTCTCAACACCAAACGGCTCAAATATGTAACTACATACTGCTGAGGTTTCCATATTTTCGCCGATTGCGGTACTCTGCCGAAGTTGCCACGACGCCAACCCCATTCTGTGTTTCAGGAAGATGTGACGGAACTAAAGTATCGACACAAGTTGCTGTCTTACTATAGATTTAAACATTCAATAAACGTCACACCAATTTATATTTTTTTCAAGTATTACCGAAGAAATGTCAAAACAAAACTAAAGCAAAACTTTTGAATTCGATTAAACAAAAAATGCTGTTGCTTAGTTTTCAACTTACAAATTGAAATAGGTAATCGTTTGATATTACAATTATCTTTGATCACATTTTGACACTGGCTGTATATCATCACTCAACAATAAAAGCCAAAAATAGAAGAAAAAAAACGAAATGAAAATGTTCAGTAACTGATTACATTAAAAAAAAATTCTACGAAACAATGTTTTGGGAAATTATAAAATAAATAAAAAAATATGCATTACGATTGCAATATCGTGCAAACGTTGCTAAATAATTAGACCAATCACAAGATTTTAAATAAACTTTACATGGATATTTTGGTGATAGGCTAAATCAGTTCTTGAAAACGGCTACCTAAGTTTTATCCTGACAAAGCGACTGAAACCGTCTATCACTATTAATCATAAAAACATAAACATAAACGCTTTCACAGCCCCACGATGACTTGTGTCGTGGGTGACGGAAACATTCACATCACACACAAAATCACAACCAGAACCAGAAACAAAAAATTTCCTTGGGGAGAAAACTTGCGTTCCTGCCGAGAATCGAACCCAACTAAGCTAACGAGCAGTTTAATTATGTACCTAAGTATCACTTTGACCTCATGTTAAGAGGTCGACGTGTCTGAGAGCCAACAGGTATACAGGTATTGAGAGATTACGGTCAAGCTCAACTTACTTAACACTTATGTCAACGCAAATATTGACCAATTATATATCATAACTATAATACTTATAACATTGGTTATAGTCAATTCTAGATTCGACTTCACCGCTCGCTGTATCACATTTTTGTAAATATTTGAGAAATAATAATTTGAACGTAATCAATCCTACTAATATTATAAATCCGAAAGTTTGTGTGTAAGTGTGTAAGTATGTTTGTTCCCTCTTCACGCTTTAACGGCTGAACGGATTTGGATGAAATTTGGAATGTACATAGATTATACCTAGGATTAACACATAGGCTACTTTTTAACTTGATAATAGCGGGCGAAGCCAAGGGGCGCGGCTAGTATTATATATCCGAAAGTTTGTAAGTGTGTAAGTATGTTTGTTCCCTCTTCACGCTTTAACGCCTGATCGAATTTGGGTGAAATTTGGAATGTACATAGATTATACCTAGGATTAACACATAGGCTACTTTTTAACATGATAATAGCGGGCGAAGCCGCGGGCTAGTACTTAAATAAGTTACTTGTTAAAAACATTTTTAAAGACAAGCTTTTACAAGTCCGCCATATTGGATTTAAAGTGACGTCACTTTATTTTTCGAGTTATTCTCAGCAAGCCCTTTCATTTGATACCGATATTGTAGGAGTGCATTAAAAATTACTTGTCCGCCATTTTGTGGGTTCCGCCATGTTAGACTTAGAATGACGTCACACAGCTAACTATGAAATTGTCATCCACACTAAACGTGAATACAAAATTTCAGCTCAATCGGTTGAAGATATCTGCTTCAAAATTGAGTTACAAGATTCCACCCGAACAAACATAGGTACATACATAGGTACAGTGCAAGTTAAATAAAAGCTTGTAAAATACCGACTTCACCGCTTATATTTAGGTTTTGGCTTGATCGATTTCGATAAAATTTATAAGGGACCGCCTCTTAAGTATAATCTACCACACAAAAAATGATTTTTGAGACTCGGTCCACAAATGGGGGAAAAATGGTTTCCGACTGTTAAAGATTTGATATTTGTACCATATAGGTAAATATATCGCAGAATTCCACACCTTAATTGAAAGTAATTAAACGCAAGCAAATCTAAAAAAAAAAACGACTTCACCGCTTTATCTTCGGAACTTTGATCAGATTATATGTAAACACGCATTATTGAAGATATTTCAAGAACTACTGATCAGATCTTGATAAAATTTTAACGGGACCAAAAAAAAAAAACCAGCTTTCAAATAAAAAAATCACCAAAATCGGCTCACTACGAAAGAAGTTATGAGTAACTTTTGAAGTCGGTAGAAAACGAGAACATCTTCAATATACTAACTGCACATAATAGGCATTATTGATGGAGATATCGCGTACAATACATACAAAAATAATTAAACGCAAGCAAAGCTTAAAAAAACCGACTTCAGCGCTTTATCTTCGGAACCTTGATCAGATTTAATGTATTTAACACGCATTATTGACTGTAACTCAAAAACTAGAGATCAGGTCTTGATCAAATTTGAATGGGACCACATGAAAAGCACCAGCATTCAAATAAAAAAAAAAACATCGAAATGAGCTCACAACGAAAGAAGTTATGACGTAACTTTTGAAGTCAGGTAAACGAGAACATCGTCAAAGTAGTCCACAAAATATGCATTATTGACGATATTTCAAGAACTACTGATCAGATCTTGATCAAATTTTAATGGGACAAATTAAAAGCAACATCATTCAAACGAAAAAAAAATTCGAAATGGCCTCACGTGGAGAGAAGTAATGAGGTAACACAAATAAAAAAAAAATTATATAGTCGACTTGAGTACCTCCTCCTTTTTTGGGAAGTCGGTAAAAAAACCATACAGTCGAATTGAGAACCTCCTTTTTTGAAGTCGGTTGAAAACATATGCGCAATATTGCATGTGATAAACAGCGATTATTGTTTCTTCATAAATTGTAAATACAAATTGAATCTCAATTAAAATGTAAAAGAACACGTTTAATGAATAAGCGTTAGTGTTATTTTTAACAGGGTCATTGAAATGCATGCTATTGAGGGTCAAACTGGACGTTACTCAGGTAAAGGCCTACGCAAACTGGGACGGAATGGCAGAGGATTTTGCCACCGGTAAGCGCACACGAGCCGCTTAAGTACCTACATAAAATAACAACGGAATGTTTCGAGGTCTTAGGTTCCTGAAAAGGTTCAATATCCATCAGATGAGATAGCGGTCAAATAGCGCTCTCTCCAATGCCAATGTTGCGATTATTGCATTTAGACTCTCGGTCTATAGCGGAACGAGTGTGAAATAAAAAGTTCCAATCGTCACCACTGGGGACGAACGAAACTTTTTTTTCCCACTCCTACCCAGTGGGGACGACAGGGTGGGGCCGACCGGGAATAATCCCATGCCGTGCCAAAAAAATCCCTTTTGGTGTCGCTAGATCGATTTCTAAACATTAGAATTTATGTCGTTCTAGCTGCGCCTTGCGGTTTTACCCGCATGAGTCCCGGACCCGCAGGAATTCCGGGATAAAAGTAGCCTATGTGTTAATCCAAGGTGTCAGCTACCTTCATACTAAATTTCATCAAAATTGGTCCAGCCATTGAGCGTGCAGAAGTAACTAACACACCCACAAACTTTCGCAATTATTATATTAGTGTTAAATAAAACAATAAAAAAAATACTTTGCCCTGCCGTACCGTCCCCGGTGTGTGTAGACCTTAAATTTATACCTACCGATATTGAACCCTTTTAGACGGAAAATTAGACTTGGAATAATTCCGATGTTATCCTACTAATATTATAAATCCGAAAGATTGTGTGTAAGTGTGTGAGTATGTTTGTTGCCTCTTCACGCTTTAACGGCTAAACGTATTTAGATGAAATTTGGAATGTACATAGATTATACCTAGAATTAACACATAGGCTACTTTTTAACTTGATAATAGCGGGCGAAGCACGAGGCAGGGCTAGTTTTATATAAGTTATAGGACATGGGGTATTATTTTGTGGTAAATGTCTATATTAAACCCCGAAGACTAAAACGATGTAATTTTTTTGTTCATTAGTGCGTAATAGTGCGTATGTCAGTCGCCTCGTAGTTACAAAATGGATGGACGGATTTAATAGCGGTTTATAAAATATATAAAAGCCAGTTTAATATCGATTATTATGGTTCTTTGCAAGTAACCATTCCAGTTCTCAGTGAAAAATATGTGAAGCCTATCAAGAATCAGAGCCAGTCGCACCCCCGAGAGCCTTTTGAAATTTTGAATTTCGCTTACAACAATGAATCTTTAATCTCTCTTAATTATTATTCTTTCTCTCTTTTAAAGTTTTAAATTTAATTCTTATTTAACGAAGACTTTGTCTGTAATCCTGAAAATGAAAAAAAGGAGAACTAATAAATATTTAATAAATTACGTGAATAATCAACATGTAAAGCATATTTTTTACCGACTTCACAATAAAGGAGGAGGTATTCAAATGGACTGTAATTTTTTATATGTGTTACCTCATATCTTCTTTCCACGTGAACCGATTTTGATTTTTTTTTTATTTCGAAAGCTGTTGCTTTCCTATTTGTCCCATATAATTTTGATCAAGATCTGATCAGTAGTTTTTGAGTTATCGTCTATAATGCATGTTTAATACATTTAATTTGATCAAAGTTACAATAATAAAGCGGGAAAAGTCGGATTTTTTGAAGCTTTGCTTGCATTTAATAATTTTACTGCTTTTAGCAGATTGCTAAAATATGTATGTAATATTGTTCCGTAAATAAAATCAAGCAATACGGAGCCGTGACTAATTTGATTAACGTTTAAAATATAAATTCCGTATATCAAATTTAATTTAACGGCTATGGTGGAGTATTAAATACATTGCAAAACATTCCATGGTCATCGGTACACTTTTTTGGCGCTGTCGAAACCTGTTTGGTGGGTTGGTAAGAAAAAAAATAAGCCAACAAAACAACAGCAGCTCAAATTGGTTTGAAATACTCTCTGTTTATAACTTTACTCGGAATGTTATATGTTTTTTTTTTTTTTTTTTTGTTTTGATAACATCTTTGTTTTTTTAATGATGATATAAATATAATTAGGGTACCTGTATATACCAGTAGGTATCATCTCTTCTTACCTCCCATTTCTTATTTTCTGTTGGTTATTCTATTTATAATTCTACGTTGAAACTGTTCTCTTAATCTCATATACTTAACATATATTTTACAGTTGAATATTCTTTACTCACATCACCCACCAACATGATGTAGGTTTCAAACATTAATATTTTGCTTTAATAATAATAAAATAATATTCACAGCCTCACACTAAGTTTATTGACTTGCGTCGTGCGTGCCGAAAGCATTCACATCACACACACAATTAAACCCATAACCAGAAACACAAATTTTCCCGGGGAGAAAACCTGCGTTCCCTCTGGGAATCGAACCTGATACCCCTTGGAAAGCGAACACTCCCAACTAACCCAACTGGCAGTTCAATGCTATAGGTATCATATATTTAGAAATCTTGCAATAGATGAGCAATACTCTTTCCTACCATTATTTTACTTCTTTGCTACCATTTTTGTATATATCGGAGAACGTCTCTTCACTATTATAAAAAAAAAACAGCGTCCATAATTAATTGCGTTTTTAGGGTTCCGTACCCAAAGGATAAAAACGGGACCCTATTACTGAGACTTCGCTGTCCGTCCGTCCGTCCGTCTGTCACCAGGCTGTATCTCAAGAACGGTGATAGCTAGACAGTTGAAATTTTCACAGATGATGTATTTCTATTGCCGCTATAACAACAAATACTAAAAATAAAATGAAATAAATATTTAAGGGGGGCTGCCATACAACATACTTGATTTTTTATAGATAATGGTACGGAACCCTTTGTGCGCGAGTTCGACTCGCACTTGGCCGGTTTTACTATATTTGTGATTGCTGTGATTTTCTACACGGCAAATTTTATCAAAATCCGCCTAGTCTTAAAAGAGAACGGTACCTATCTATCTTACAAATGCTCACATATACAGACACAAACCTACATAAACTTTAGATTTATAACATTAATCGTTTTTCGCGAAATGAACATCGCGCCTAGATATTGAGTAGTAGAAGAAATATTTTAACGTTAATTGCTCATAACTTTTTCTATATAAGAATTGTTTGTTTTTTATATTTGTTAAAGTAAACAAATATTACTACAATTTATTCCATAAAGCTTATATCTATTACACTCAACAGCACGACGTTATTGTATTGTAGGTGAGCCTTCGATCCCACAATAAGAACAATTCTGTGTCGTGGGATACAGTCTCTTTCTGTTTCTGTTTGTGATCATTGACATTGTATCAAATTACAATATAATTATCATTTGTAATTCAGAGAGGCAATGCTGCCAGCATGATGGGAACGCTACCCACTGGTTGTGTGGTTGGTGACTTGAGCACTTGAATTACCTATGAGCTCAATGTCTTGTAGGTAACTTAGATCTTTGCTGTATATCAAACATGTCACATCTTCGGCCGCATCTTCGCTTTCCATCAGGTGAGATAGTGGTCAAATGCTTGCCTATCTATCATAAAAAAAAGTATATAGTTTTAGTTTAGTTTTAGGAAATATATTTATTTATATAATTAGCCCGTTGTTAGGAAAAAATATGTTCCAGCTGCTATTCTTTAGAGTCAACAACCACAATTATAATTTATAATTAATAAATTTTATAATTATTTTTTTCGTATTGTAGCTTACCATCATGTGTGCTAGCAAAAATGCAATTGCTTATCATTATTGCCAATTCGGACAATTAATAATACAATCACAGAAGCGACATGTTAGGAACCTAAGGAGTCTGAAAATTTAGCTATGAATAATTGCAAGCAAACCTTAAAAAAAACACTTGATAATTTATCTTTGGAACCCTTGATGAGGTTGAATGACTGAAATACGCATTATTGATGATAACTCTAAAACTGCTGGTCAGATCTTGATCATATTTAAATGGGACAACATGGGAAGCACTAACTTTCAAATAAAAAAATCAAAATCGGCTCACCTAAAAAGCTGGGAATCCTTGCAAAGGTGAGACGGTACTTCACTCCGGAACAATTGCTCGACTTGTACCAAGCGCAGGTGCGGTCATGTATGGAGTATTGTTCTCATCTTTGGGACGGTTCAGCTAAATACCAACTTGAGGCTCTTAAAATCATTGAACGAAGAGCCAAGAGACTTATTAACAGCGACCAGTTGACTGATGCAAAACTTCAGAGTTTAGGGCATCGTCGCACGGTGGCGAGTCTCTCGGTATTTTATCGGATACATTTCGGAGAGTGTGCAATGGAATTACACAATCTAATTCCCCCATCCCCATTTTATTATCGGACATCGAGACAGACTTTTAAGCGACACCGCTATATGGTAGATATTCCACAAATGCGAACGAAACGTTTTGCCTCCACATTCATTATGCGAACTGCAAAAAAATGGAATTCCTTACCTGAGTCTGTGTTCCCTGATAAATACAATATGGGAGTCTTTAAATCACGAGTGAATAGGCATCTTCTGGGTAAACGTGCTCCATCGTCGACCGCATCGTCACTTACCATCAGGTGAGATGGCGGTCAAACATTTGCCTATCTTAAATAAAAAAAAATAAAAAACCTAGAAAGAAGTTACACAAAAGAACTACAGTCGAATAGCCGAAGAGAGCAGAACCTTCTCCTTTTTTTGAGAAGTCGGTTTAAAGAATGCGTCCGTAACAAAAATAATTTAAACGTAAGCAAAGCTTAAAAAAACCGACTTTACCGCTTATATTTTGGTTTTGGCTTGATCGATTTCGATAAAATTTATATGGGACCACCACTAAAGTATAATTAACCAAATAAAAAAGAATTTTGAGAACCGAGTCACAAATGGGGGAGAAATCGGTGTATATACATAAAAAAAATACATATATTCGAACATAGTACCTCCTCTTTTTTTGAAGTCGGTAAAAATATGTATTTATTATACACGACCATAACTCAGTAGGCTTATGTTGGAGAAAAAAACTTTCCGCATAAAAATTTGTCCAGAAAGATAGTCCTACATGATGGCATCAAAAAATTACAGGGTCATTTTGGCACAAAAAAAATCAAAATTTTTCTAAGTCCCAAAAACTGTAGCAGGTGTCGAGAAGGGGGCAGACACTTAGAAAAATTACAGACCATGTTGACTACCTATTAAGCATATGTTTTTATTCGCGGATTCGATAGAACTATCCAAGACAATCTTCTTTAGTTAGAACAACATATAATTTAAAACACTCACAGCCCCGCAATATACAATATACAGAAAGTTTTTCTGGCGCTTCGCCGGCCGCTGCCGCGGCACGCTCGCTTCGCTCGCTCGGCTCGCGCGCTGTGGTCACAAGAAACCTAACCACTCCTCCTCGCTTCGCTCGTCGTCGTACCTATTGATGACTGCCCTAGCCTAAATTATAAGCGAAATTTTTCTAAGTCCTTTTTCCTCAGTGCCCCCTTTACGACACCCTAACCCGGGTCCCAAATAATAGCTAAAAAAAGCGGATTCCAAATTAGTATGAACGATAAAACAAACGCATTCACACTCACAGCCCCACACTACGTTTGATAATTTGTGTCGTAGGACTGGTATGTACCGGAAACAATCACATCACACACACAATCAATCACACCCGGAATCAGAAACACAAATTTGCTTCGGGGAGATAACTTGTGTTCCCACCTAGAATCAAATCCAATACCAGTTGCTTAAAAGGCTAACGCGCACCGAATTAAGCTGATGGTCAGTTCTATGTTTATAACTTTATAGGTATTCTACCTATATCATAATAATTGTATTATATCTGTTTTTTTTCTTTTAATTTTGGCTTCACAATCTTGTGAATTTATACAGTGTCTAGTAATAATATATCTCATGTGTTTTTTACTAAAAGTCCTAGTTATAAGTCAGGTCCAGTCATAGTCAAGTCATGCCCTAGTAAAGTGGTAGAAGCCTAGAAGGTTATATTCTTTTCTATGCTATGCACACACACACAATCACAACCAGAACCAGAAACATATTTTCTTTGGGGAGAAAAGTTGTGTTTCCATTGGGAATCGAACCCGATACCCCTGCTTAGAAGGCGAACGCTCAACCAACTAAACCAACGGGCAGTTCCGTATAAAAATAAGTAATCTATACAACATCGTTATTACCAATGAAATAAACTGAGGTTAAAGCCATCGCCTATAACACATTGTGTGAAAAACAGTACTAGCTAATAAAATAAAATTTAATGATGCGCTTAAAACTTATGTTCATATTTATAAACTTTGTCTTTCTAGAAAATCTGCTAATAATAGCAGATTTTCTATAAACGTCTAACCTAAACAAGTAGAAAATGTGCTTTTAATAGCAGAATTTCTAGAAACTTCAAGATAAAGTTTCGTTGTAATTAAATACTTGTCACTTTTGATCACCCCACACGTGCAAAAATTTGTGCATGGTTTTTTTTAGGAAATACTCATAAAACAACTTTCTGTAATTTTTATTGTTATTAAACAAACTCATTCACTCTCATTACCCCACACAAAGTTCAAGGATTTGTATCGTAGTTGCCGGATACTTTTACTTCATAATCACATCCAGAACCAGAAGAACAAATGTCCCATAATGGAAGAAAATTCTGCTCCTGCTGAGAATCGAACCCAGGTCCCACAGCGTAGCGGGCAGAGGCTTGCCAAATGCGCCAATTGGCTATGTAAAACAAATGAAGTATATCATCATGTAGAAAAAATAAAACATATCTAAATAACGTGCTTATATGAATTCCCAGTTTTCATTTAGTAACCTTTTGTAACAATTAATGACTCATTTAAATAAATTATTATTGATTTAAAATATATTTATTTTTTTGTTTTTTTTTAACACATTCACACTCACGACCCCAAACTAAGTTCAAAGACTTGTATCGTGGGTGCCGGAAACATTCACATCACACACACATTACACCCAGAATCAGAAGCACAAATATCCCTTGGGAAGGAATTTGTGCTCCTGCCGGGAATCGAACCCAGGATCCACGGCGCAGAGGGCGGACACCTGTCCACTGCGCCAACTGGGTCGTCAATTGTATGCCCTTGTAATTTTTTTTTATTACTACATCAATCACCAATAGGTTAGACAAAGTTAAACTAATAAAATACTAACAAAAAAAAAATTATCAAACCACTTACCATTTCCATTCATGACTGGTGGTGGGGAGTCTGCTTTATCAATTTGTATGTTCACAGGGCCCACCGGTGACGGTGAGGCATCGATCTTGTCAACAGTATCGATTATCGTATCGATATCCGAGTCGATGTCTATGACGTGCACGTCACTATTGTTTATAACACTCTGCGCACTCACGTCCTGCTCGGTCGGCGATGGCATCTCAACTGTATTCCAGTTTTGTTTGTGTACATACACGTATTGCTTGTTTTTTTTTAAATTTAAGGTCGACTTGTTGACTTGTTAGTAGTTACACTTGAGCTAAAACTGAAAATCGGATCAACTATGCCTTGTTTGAGGCGAGCTAGTGCTGGTATATCCAACTCGCTTGATTAATTACTGAGATATGTGTACCTTATTTACTTTATCAGATCTTTGGAGATAAGATGTTAGATCAAACGCTTTAAAGGGTATTAGTGTCGTCCTAAGATATTTTCTTTGAGTGATCAAGTATAATATAAATTATCAAAACATCTGTTTGTGATAGTTTGTTCGTTAAACGAATTCCTTCTAAATGCTATAATTGTTGTTACCTATACATTCTGCGAATGGGACGTTATGCAACTGTGTGACCGAATGCGAATGGGACGTTCTGCGAGTAAATCCTATCTAGTTACAGACAATTATAGCATTTAGAAGGAATTCGTAGAACTTAATGAGCTAAGGGTTAGAACAAGAATCAGGGTTGAAGACCTTTACCTGATATTTTACAAATACTAACTACCCTGCACAATTCAGGCTGTCCGTCTGTGGAATGCGCTGCCTGTGCCCATCAGGCAAGCTAAATCTATTGCCATATTTAAAACGTTGGTATTTAAGCATTACTGGTCAATCTATAGCTAGGTAATATTATTTTGTTAGCTGTTTGTATAGGTATATATATATATTTATATTGTGTATATGTGTATTATGTATGTTTTTATTTTATTTATTTTTATTTATTTAGATATATTATATTAGTATAGAACGCCACACCAACCCAAATCATCCTGCACATTTTCTGTCCATCCAAAGGTTGTCTGGCAGAAATCGCTTAAAGCGATAAGACCGCCCAAATTTAAAGAATTATTGTATTGTATTGTATTGTATAATTAAATAGAACAAAGACTAAGTGACTGATTATAGGGGATAAGCCTTGCTATACAGCGTGGTAACGCAGCAAGCATTTTGGGAACTTTGCCGAACAATAAAGATCGTCTAAACCATCTTTAACCTTTTTTATAACTTGAATACTTATCTATATTGTAAAACTAGGTCTTGGAATAAATAAAGGCTATCATTGTATCCTATACGTTGATTCATAATGAAACATTCGTCGGAATCTATTATAACACAGGAAAGAACTCATGTTTTTTAGAATTTTCTTAATTTTAAAAATAATTATTTAAAGAAAATCATGTAACAATTAATAATGACTGTTCAGACGTCGCGTCGCTTACGTTATGGTTATGTAAAATAATAGTAAAGTATATTTTTGTATTATTTTGTTTCACTTATGTTCTTCCGTTGATTTAAAAATCCTCTTTATTTTTCAGGAATATCGGGTTTATAAATCTTTATGTGATCTTGGGGATTTCGAGGGTAGAAAAGGCTACCGTAACGCCGATTATGGTATTTTGGTCTACCTACCCTTACCTACCCTCTAAACAGCCTGTATATTCCAAGTATATAATTAAATAGCAGTCTACAACAATAAGTATCGACCAATAATGGCTGCAGAGCGATGTTCCATGAATTTTTAATTGCGGAAAAACGCCAGCAATAATCTTATTATGCAATTTGCTCGTCATCGATAGACGCCGATGCGCATAATTGCTTAAGTCGATAAAGTATGCAGTCAGTAGGTAACTATTATGTAATCTGTGGTAACGTGTAGAATATTCCTTATTATACCTCATTAAAACTGTGTAATAATAAAAAAATATGTAAAAATTATTAAGAAATTTAAGACAATTATTTATGATTTTTTTTAGAAGTGGCATTAGGTACTTTAAGCATTTTTAGACAAATACATTTATTATATGTACCTACATATATATATTTTTGTAATTGACAAAATAATACGATATCATGTTAAAATCGTATAATTATCTAAACGATTTTTTATAAATGAAATCGTGCGTAACACCCTATTACAGAGCCAAGTTGATTCATTTCTCAATTAAGTTGTAGCTTCCGGCCCCAATTAAAAAGATATGCGAGATTAGTTCCGTCGTCTCCCCCCTCATCACGTTAGTCATTTTTTTTTATGTTTAACCGATTTCAAAAAGAGACGGAGGTTATTAATTGGTCGAAATCTTTTTTTTATGTATATTCTACGTCTTACCTAAGAACTCTTTTTTTTTTTTTGACAGGCTAGTGTTTGACCACTATCTCACCTGATGGTAAGTGACGATGTGATCGAAGCTGGTAAACACACTAGACCTGGAATACGCAGGCTCTCAAATCTTTATTGTCCGAAATGGAAAAATATGTTTTGTTCGAAAGGATATACGTTCTAGTTGGTCCCATTATAATTTGAGCTGATGAAGAGTTTCGGAAATATTTGCGATTGAAGTAAGTTATTCGCTTTTTAACTCGTATAAATTATGAAATGGGTAATGTTTAACCTAGGTCTGGTATAAAAATAGAAGTGCAGAATTACATCGGGATGTGAGACAGGAACTAAAAAATTGTACCTTTTTGTACTATTTTTTTCTGATCATGTTTACTATATCTTCGAAGTATGCGTTCATGTAGGTGAGTATATCATGTTTACGACAATAGAATTCCCAAACATCCCGCGATCATTGTCAACATCTACTCGATGACATCGCTGATTGTCAATAACATAACATGATGGATGTTACAGCTGCTATGCTGGACGAATTGGGTTTGTGTCTGCGTGCCCTGCCAGGAGGCGCGGGCACCGCCCCGCCACAGGACGGCACACCGTCCGATTGAACCAAATGCGTCCAGTGAGTAGCTATTAGTCACCGCGCGTTTGCGAACAAGAAGGTGGTATATAATAGGTACCTACTACAGTTAACTACGGTTACGAGTCCATTACGCAGTATGCTTGTAAGAGGAACCTGTTATCTATCTATGCTGTAACTCATATGTACACAGTAATACCTGGTTTAAGGAAAAGCGTCATGCATGCGTGTTAACGATCGATATTGAACGCGTCGATGGCGTAGTTTTGCCCATCTGCCTTCCAAGCAGCGGGTATCGGGTTCGGTTCCCGGTGGGAACACAGGAGGGAAATTTGTGTTTATGGTTCTAGTTGTGATTGTGTGTGATTTGGCCACTGTGTTTCCGGCACCCACGGGGCCCGGCACAAGTCTTCGAACTTAGTACGGCTGTGAGTGTAAATCTTTTTAATCGACTTCAAAAAAGGAGGAGGTTCTATGCTCGACTGTATATTTTTGTTTTTAAGCTATTGCATAGCTTCTATCGCGGGCCTTGAGCGTGGAGACCTAATCCAGAAATTCCGTAACGAAAAAACCTAACGCCCCTACTACTCTCGCGACTTCACAAAAAGTTTTCGGTCACGTTGAGATGCGAACTCCGTACTGATGCATACGATTCAGTATCCAATACCAATCGGTTACTGAGTCTTCTAACTATAACTTCGAAATAAGCGTATAGGTTTTGACGTTTACGTTTTTAAAGTATTATTAGTATTTACGATTGGCATTGGATTCTGAATCGAATGCATCAGTACGGAGTTCGCATCTCAACGTGACCGAAAACTTTTTTTGAAAAATTAAACTGAAAAATAAAAAATGCTATGCAATAGCTTTACCGCGGCAGTCCCCGAGTGCCACACGTCTTTTTTTTTATATGTTCACCGATTTCTCCCCCATTTGTGGACCGATTTTCAAAATTCTTTTTTGTTTGGTAGATTATACTTCAGAGGTGGTCCCATATAAATTTTATCGAAATCGATCAAGCCAAAACCAAAATATAAACGGTAAAGTCGGGATTTTTTTAAGTTTTGCTTACGTAATTATATAGAATATCTGTAGGCGCTGTTACCCGCATATAAACATCGTCGTGACAATTACAAAAAGAATACAAAAATCAGCAAATTAGCCGAGCCATTTTTTCAAATGATGATGATCTTTCATATTACCATTTAAGTACTTGCATCGATTGTTTATTTATTTACTTATGCTATATAGGTTTACCTATCTATCTTTGACCTATATTATCTTTGACCTACCTACAGCTGATTTGTTTAAACTCTTGGTATCTAACTACCTGCCAATAATTTATGGCCCGATGCCGTAGGTTGTTTTTTGTAGTTGGTTAAATATAGATAAGAATGAATAATTTGAGCTTATTAATTAATTTTCCTTTTACGATCATCGATCCACTCATGACTCACATGATATTATTATGTGCAATTGATGTGCCCGGGCGCGAACTAACGATTGTAAAACTAAATATACAGTATGCAACCAAATTCACTTTATTCACAATTATCACCCTTCACAGTTACACAATCACACCACCACGTTTTTTCTTTTCGAGCCTCTTTTCTTTCTTGCTGTCGACATCCCATCGGGGCGCCACCTACCGCATATTCAAAATAACCACCGTCCGGTCGGTGAGCACTTCCAATAAATTTTATAACTAATAATGTAACTATTATCTAGACAATTTTTAACAATTTGTCGTTATTAATTAACTAGGAATTTAAGCTTGAATTAATTAAAAATATCACAGTTCAAAAATACTAATTAAAAGAAATACATCAATTAGGTTGTCTAACGATTCTTAAATCAAATTTTGAAATCAAATACATGACTTACTGAAAACTTTCTAGATTATTAACCAATTAAATACAAATAATATGTTAAATATATATAACATTTAATATTTATATACAAATTCCTCTTATACCTTCAATGTTATAAATTAAATTATTCACATAATGATCACAATAACAACTTTTTTAGAACGAATCACAACACGATGAATACATCAGCTAGTTTTAACTATAAATAAAGTCTAGAGTGAAAGAAAAAGAACTTCTAGGCAAGCATGTCCCATCTTCGGCCGCATCGTCACATTCCATTAGGTGAGATAGCAGTCAAACGCCTGCCTATCTAGGCATTTGCCTATCTTGCCATTAAAAAAAGTGAGTGCTATTAACAAAGAACACATGAACAAAGTTTTCCCTTTAATATAGACCGAAAGAAAAGTACTATTGGACATATTCTTAGTATGCTACTCTACTTAGTAACCTAAATAAGTACCTACGTCATTAACAATAATTAAACGCAAGCCAAGCTTAAAAAACCGACTTCACCGCTTTATCTTCGGAACCTTGATCAGATTTAACGTATTAAACACGCATAATTGAAAATAACTCAAAAAATAGTAATCAGATCTTGATCAAATTCAAATGGGACTACATGGACAGCACCAGCTATCAAATAAAAAAATAATCATCAAAATCGGCTCACAACGAAGAAGTTATGAGGTAACTTTTGAAGTCGGTTGAAAACGAGAACATCATCAATGTAGTCCGCAGAATACGCATTATTAAAGATAACTCAAAAACTACTAGTCAGATCTTGATAAATTTTAAATGGGACCAATTGGAAAGCAACATCTATCTAACAAAAAAAAAACAAATATGTTCACGTGGAACGAAGTTATGAGGTAAAAAAAATAACATTCAGTCGACTTGAGTACCTCCTCCTTTTTTGTGAAGTCGATAAAAAAAAGCGTAGGGTGAAAAAATATATCCCATACCTGTAATCAGTACCAATACGTTATTTTTAACATAATAAAATCTCCATTTTTTCGAGGTCAGTACGTATTCAACCGTAGTCATTATGTGTCACGATTCACTTATCTGAGCAATTATATGTTTTATTTGTGGCTACAATAGGACTAAACCAATTGATGTAATGGAGACATTCAGTATAATCCAAATCAATAACAATAGATGCTTTCTGCTATTTCTATGATATCTAATGCATGTTTTATACATATAATAAAATTTCACGAATAATTAAACGCAAGCAAAGCTTCAATAATTAAAAGCAAGTAAAGCTTAAAAAAATACGTCTTCACCGCTTTATCTTCGGAACTTCGATCAGATTAGATGTACTAAACACGCATTATTGACGATATTTCAAGAACTATCTACTAATCAGATCTTGATCAAATTGAAATGGGACCAATTGGAGAGCAACATTTTTCAAACCAAAACAAATTTCGAAATCTGTTCACGTGAAAAGAAGTTACGAGGTAACAAAAAAAAATACATTCGACTTGAGTACCTCCTCCTTTTTTGTGAAGTCGGTAGAAAAGAGGATGTTGTTATAAGTGATGTGTATCTGTGTGTCTATCTGTAACATCGTAGCTCCCAAACGGCTGGACCGATTTTGATTTAGTTTTTTTTAATATCTATGGGCCACTTGCCTATATTTCCTAAAACTAAACTAAAACTATAAACAGCAAAGACCTAAGTTACCTACAAGACATCGAGCTTATAGGTACCTCAAGTGCTCAAGCCCACTACCAGTGGGTAGGGTTCC
This sequence comes from Lomographa bimaculata, assembly GCA_948107665.1. Classification (NCBI taxonomy): domain Eukaryota; kingdom Metazoa; phylum Arthropoda; class Insecta; order Lepidoptera; family Geometridae; genus Lomographa; species Lomographa bimaculata. Next base: position 13,221,516 of record OX403601.1, on the reverse strand, counting down.
CATCATGCTGGCGGGATTGCCTCTCTGAATTGCAATGCTAATACGTTGAGCCAAATAAGTACCAGCATTTTAATTTCGTCGCCTCAACCTGGCGCTCTGATAGATCTTTGATCGAGTTTGTTTATGTTTGGTAAAATCGGTGCAGCCGTTTTCAAGATGAGCGTTGGGGGTATATTCAAAATGTTGATTATGCCGCCTTTTTTACCGACTTCCCAAAAAAAGAGGAGGTACTCAAGTCGACTTTTTTTTTTTTTTATATGTGTTACCTCATAACTTCTTTCCACGTGAACCGATTTCGAATATTTTTTTTTAGTTTTAAAGATGTTGCTTTCCAATTGGTCCCATTTAAATTTGATCAAGATCTGATTAGTACTTCTTGAAATATCGTCAATAATGCGTATTCTGTGGACGATATTCTCGTTCGATGTCGATCGAGGATGGAGTCGCTCGCGGGAGGATGGAGTCGCTCGCGGGAGGATGGAGTCGCTCGCGTCCGCAGGAGATACCTTCGAATGCCCTGCACGTGTCCTCCGGGTGGTGCTAAACGAGTTTGACAACGCCGAGCATCGGGCGGCGGTTGATAACCCGAATCCTGACCTGGTCAGAAGAGGCTGCGGGGGCCTGGAGGAACTAAATAGACTCCAAACAACCTGGCGCAGTAGGAAAGGGGAAACCTCTGCGACTATATCTCCCAAGAGATCTCGCCACCATAGTTGGCTATTGGATTTCACACATGCTGCTTTGCTTTCACTTGCCTCTATTTCATCTCTTTTGCATCTCATACTACTACAGCATTAAATAGCTAAATATGGCGCCGGTCCCAAGCCCGGATAAAGAGGGGGGGGGGTGGTGGGCACGGCATTTTCATTCATCTATTGGTATGCCGGGCCCAGCACTCCCCTTGCGGCTGCTCGTAGCCGGTGTGTTTTTGGGGGGGGGGAGAAGCCGCGGCATGCTTTAATGCAGTGTCTTCTTTCCTCGCCAACACACGAAATTTCGAGGGGAGGCAGCTTGGGCAACTGCTTCTACTATTGCTCTGAGCCCACTCACTAAACATCTTTTGTTCCACAGCAACTTTTTAAAAACAAATTGAAAAATGTCGAGCTTAAATAAGAATGAGTGTTTGCCATGCGACCCGGCTAGCACCCGGCGCCCACTGGTATCCGGGCCAGGGGGTGAGAAATTGGCTACCGAAGGCAACGGTGGAGTGGAGTCCCAGGCTCCGCTGGATGCGGCTGCTACTGGACAAACGAGCGCAGCGAACGCGATGGCGAGTGCACCGCCTGGACCAGTGCAGAAGAGACCAGCGCGCTACGACCAGCGGAAGAGAGCGCAGCAGAGACGACACAGCGAGGCAGCGGCGGAACCTCCCGGCGCTGTGTTGGTATCGGATAAGGAAGGTAACGGGCAGGGGAGCGGAGAGTCCGTAGGGCCGACCGTGACCCGCCAAAATATAAACCGCGGCAAAAACCGCAGGACGGAACAGAGGGAACGGAAGAAACGTTATGCCGCACTTAAGGAGCAACTCCTTCAGATGCAGCGGGAGGGCGTGATGCAGCTGCCCGGCCTGTCGGCGCTTGCGCCGCCCGTCGTAGCATGCATGGCGCGCGCCCTCCCGCCCGACGCCGCCGCCGCTGTCGCGGGGCCTGCCCCACAGCGAGGGGGGGCGCCGCGACAGCGGGGGCCGGACCCGGCTAAGGCTAGCGCGAAACCACTTCCCAATCGCACACAAAAGGAAGACGCAGCCGTTGGAAGAACGGACAACCCGGAAACGACACACCAACCGACTGCACTGGCGCCGAAACCCTATCCTTCTAAAGGAAAGGGTCTAGGCAAAGGACAGAAGGGGCGAGCTGGCGACGTAGGTGGCGTTTTGACCGATACCCAAACGGCTGCAAATCCAAACACGACAGAAAGCACGGGGCAAGGGGATGAAGCAGCACGAGGCGCGAAGCGACAGCGCAGCTCCGATCAGGTGTCACCGACTGGCTGCATAGCTGCCGATAAAAAGGTGCGCCTACAAGGAGGACACGCTGTCGCAGTATCGACGGAAACGTATGCGAAACCCCCCCAACCCGTGGAAAACAGAGATAGTGCAGAGGGTGCCTCTGAGCCTTCATCGTACGCGAAGGCGGTCCGATCGTCGTATACGGTGATCGTGATGGACCGGAACCGAGTACCGATGAATGAACTCCAGGCGGCCCAAGTACAGATGACGATCGACAGCGTGCTACAAAAAGCATTCTTCGACACTTTCGATGACGATGATGCTCTACCGCGGTTCTACGCAATGCCGAGACTTCACCGCGGCGGAGTGAGGTACGTACCCCGGGACGACGCCGCGCTATCCTGGCTTACCGCCACGGTGGCTCAATTGCCCTTCCTGTGGAGCGGCTCGGATGGGCTCATAGTCGTCCCGGAGAGCAAGGTGTCCCGATACTACACGGGCATGATGTTCGTCCCAGACTTCAGCCGTGAAAGAGATGACATGGCGAGAAGGACGGACGCTATAAAGAAGTTCCTCGTCCGATCAAACCCGGGAGTAGGTGTGGAGAGGTGGCAGATCTTCACACACGAGGTTTGCCAGATGGGGGGAACTTATAATCATGTCCTCAAGGTAGGTATACCAACCGAGGATATACATCTGCTTGAACACGAGGGGTTTCGCCTGCACTACGGCACGGCGAGTGTTTTCGTGAAAGTCAGGAAGTACAGACCCGGAGGCGCGGTGGCGCCGGCGCCGGGGGAGGCCGGCACGAGCCACGCTATCGCTAGCGAGGCGGTGCCGGCGGCCCCGGGCGCCGGCGACGCAGCCCCCGCCGGGAATGAGGGGTGGTCAAGTGAGGAGGTGGAACGGCTGTTGGAGGGCGACGACGACGACGGTGAGGGAGATATTACGGGCGACATTACGGGACTCAATATCTACTCGCCGGCGGCGCCCATGGACGCAGACCAGGCCGAACCCTCCCGCTCAACTCCCTCTCACGCACAAGGTGGATGGTCTGCCTAATGACCATCCCCCTAACACAGAAACTTAGTTTGTAAGTAATTTAAGTAACATTTATGATGGATCCACACGGTAAACCAACTACCACCATAAATCAACATAACTCCTCCGCAAATGCGAAGAGTACCACACATAGGCCAGAAATAGGTAATGTAAAAATCATACAAGCCAATATCCAACACAGCGTCACTGGTTTCGCTGCCTTGCGAAGAACTCTGGAAGAGCAACCGAACACTATTGCACTGGTCCAGGAACCCTACTTGAATCGTGGAAAGGTGTGTGGTTTCAGTGCCTTACGTGGTAACGTTTTCGTCCCGCCACTGCATAACAAAACGCGGACTTTTATATACGTACCGAATTTCTATAAAGCTTCATTGGTAACACACTTATGTACCGATGATCTTACTGTAGTCAAGCTGGAGACTGGACTCCAGGGAATTTTCAGCACCATTGTCTTGGCCTCGGTGTACATGGACATTGTGGTCGAGGCGCCACCTCCAGCTTTGGATGAGTTAGTACAATACTGCACAACAAATAAATTAGAATGTGTGTTGGGCTGTGACTCAAACGCGCACTGTACAATCTGGGGCTGTCCAGACACAAACGAAAGAGGAAGAGACTGCCTAGACTTTACATTGAGACATAATCTCAACATACTAAATCGCGGCTCAGAACCTACTTTTGTAACATCATGGGCCAAAACGATCATCGATATAACTTTAGCTACTACTGAAATAGCCAAAACAATAAACGACTGGCACGTTGCTACTGAAGAGATCTCCTGTGCGGACCACAGGAGACTGAGGTTTAGTTTAACTGTAGGAGAGCATAAACCGCGCACCTACAGAAATCCAAAGAAAACTGATAGAGAGATTTTCAGGGAAACGCTAGAGAAAAGATTGTCAGAAACACAACAAGTGGAAATAAGCGATCAGCTTAACCCACAAAAAATAGAAGAAACAGTAGATTACATAGTTAATGCCCTAAAAAGCAGCTACAAAATAGCATGTCCTCTGAAAAAAGAAAAAAGCGGGATTTCTCACACGAAAGACAAATGGTGGAATAAAGAACTCACAACATTGAGAAAGAAAACAAGGCATCACTTCAACAGAGCCATGAACACAAACCAGAAGATAGACTGGGAGGAATACAAAAAAACTAGACATCGACTAAAGGTGACAATTGAAAAGAATCGAAACAATTCGTGGAAAAAATATAGCAACTCTATCCAATCGGAAAGTGAGACTGCGAGGCTGAGAAAACTGTTATCCAATGACACTCAGGTAAAGCTGGGTACACTGAAAAAGTCAGATGGTACATATACTGCACCTGACCAGGAACAATTTGAACTCCTTCTGAAAACCCACTTCCCAGACTGTCATATAAGTGACAACGAAACATGGGATTTGAACATACTTCATGAGCCTACAAATGCAGACTGGGCCTTTGCAAGTTCCGTAATCACGGAAGAAGCCCTAACATGGGCGATAAGTACATTTCAACCATACAAGGCCGCGGGAATTGATGAAATCTTCCCAGCTCTTCTGCAATGGAGCCTAAATAAAACAAAATCCTCCCTAATGGCAATTTTCAGGTCATGTTTGGCATGGAAGTACATTCCAAAGCCATGGAGGGAAGTCAAAGTCGTATTTCTACCTAAACCAGGTAAAACCGACTACACAAACCCAAAGTCTTTCAGACCGATAAGTCTTAGTTCATTTCTCCTAAAAACTTTGGAACGACTTTGTGATAAATACATAAGAGGTGGACCGTTGAATGAAAATCCGGTACATAAAAATCAACATGCCTATCAGTCAGGCAAATCTACAGAGACTGCTCTGCACCAGGTTGTCCACAAAATAGAAGCAGCACTCGAAAACAAGCAGTCATGTCTGGTCACCTTCATAGACATCGAAGGGGCCTTTGACAAAACGACCTTTCCAAGCATCGAAAATGGTTTGAAAAACCAAGGCATAGATGAGAGAGTGAACAAATGGATCACAACCATGCTCGCGAATAGAGCAGCCAGCATAGAAGGTTCAAACTCTTCGCGCTGCCTCGTGACAAGAGGCTGCCCACAAGGAGGAGTGCTGTCACCCTTACTGTGGGTAGTAGTAGTAAATGAGCTTATCACACTATTAAATAAAGACGGCGTTATCACTATAGGATACGCAGACGACTTAGCAATAATGATCTCGGGATTATTTGAGGCAACTCTCTGCGAGAAGATGCAGAGAGCGCTTCGGGTGGTTGAGAGATGGTGTGAAAAACATAGTCTAGCGGTAAATCCCCAAAAGACTGAAATGGTACTGTTTACTAGAAAGACCAAACTAACACAGCTAAAACTACCAACACTGTTTGGCACAAAACTATCCCTTAGCAAGGAAGTAAAATATCTAGGTATATGGCTAGACAGCAAACTTTTGTGGGGAAAACACATAGATCACATAACCACAAGAGCAATAAATATTCTATGGCAAAGCACCAGAGCCGTTGGAAAGGACTGGGGCTTAAAGCCAAAACTATGTCGCTGGATGTACACCGTCATAGTGCGACCAGTTCTCACATATGGCTGTGTCGTATGGTGGCCACGCACGAACTTAGTGACAACAATCACCAAGTTACAACAAATACAAAGACTGGCATGCTCCCTTATCAGTGGATGCATGAAAACCACTCCATCAGCAGCGCTAGATGTCATTCTGGGTTTATCTCCCCTGTATCTGCATATACAACAAGAAGCGATGGCATCAGCGTTGAGAATAAAGTCCACAAATCAGTGGAAAGACACAAGTCCAGTCACAAACCACTGCAGAATATTGGAAAAAGCGACTACTATTATTCCAGAAGCATTCAAGGGAACTGATCGAACAATTACTACACATCTTGATAGTAAAAAGTATAAATTACTGTCTGAAGACAGTGCTCCATCAACCCAATCCTCTGGAAAAATTTACACGGATGGAGCCAAAAACAAACACGGTGTAGGTTGCGGCTATCATTCGCCGGAACTTGGACTATTGAAATCAACATCTCTGAACAAGACCACTACAGTCTTTCAAGCAGAAGCAACGGGCTTACTACTCGCTGCTAAGGAAATATTACAAATAGCTGAACGCAGACAAGAGGTTACAGCCCTCGAGTTTATCACTGATAGTGCAGCTATTATATATGCGCTCAGAAGACCCACCACAAGGTCAAAGGTAGTAGCGGAATGTCACAAGACACTACAGACACTCTCAGACAAGTTTGATGTAGAGGTAAAATGGATCAAAAGCCATAGTGCATGTCCAGGGAACACTAAGGCAGATAATCTAGCTAAAGAAGGAGCAAGGAAGCCAGTAACTGACGGCGTGGCGGAGCTCTGCCAACCATCTACAATGGAAGTAAGAGAGCTACTACGCCGTCATACAGAAAAAGAACACAAAAAACTGTGGGACAAGAGAACGGACTGCAAACACACAAAAGCCGCCTTTCCGTCTCTAAACAGGAAAATTACAAACAACTTGTTAAAGTTACAACGTCAAGATCTTCGTCAAATGGTAGGCCTTATAACAGGTCACTGTAACCTCAACTACCACCTACACAAAATAGGAGTCACAGATAGCCCTTTGTGTAGGGGATGTATGGAGGAAAACGAAACCGTAGAACACGTAATAGCTCAGTGTGCTGTCACTGAAGAAATTAGAGTCAACACTGGAATGCTAGAGCAACATTCCACAAAACATAAAGACTCACCTAAAGACTCACAGAATTCAAATACAAATACAACAACTTCACCACTGGAACAGTTATGCCAGCACCCAAAAACCACACTCCGTTATTTTAAGGAGCTGGGGTGGATGGGGTAGTTCCTGGCAGGGGGAAATGCACAATACACCCCAAGCGGGACGTCAGTGCAGGCCTTAACGCCCCCATATTGAATAAGAATAAGAATAAGATATTCTCGTTTTTGACCGACTTCAAAAGTTACCTCATAACTTCTTTCGTTGAGAACCGATTTTGATGATATATACCTAGTGCTTTTCATGTGCTCCCATTGAAATTAGATCAAGATCTGATCTCTAGTTTTTAAGTTATCGTCAATAATGCGTGTGCAATACATTAAATCTGATCAAGGTTCCGAAGATAAAGCGGTGAAGTCGGTTTTTTAAGCTTTGCTTGCGTTTAATTATTTGTTAACTGTACCTACTAAAAAAAAAGCCAAGACACACGCTACCTACAAGTCATCGACCCGTAGGTAACTCAAGTGCGCAAGCCCACTACCAGTGGGTAGCGTTGCCATCATGCTAGCGGCAAATGAATTAGAATTGCAATTCAGAGAAGCAATGACACCAGTATAATGGGAAAGCTACCCACTATTAGTAAGTCTAATTGACTTACTATAAAACGTGCTATGTTATAATGCGAATTAATTATGATTTACCTATGATTTGTGTCCAGTTTGATAAATGAGTATTGTATTGTCAATTTGTCATAATATAAATGGACTTAAATAATTTATGATTTATGTGTATTGTAACAATAATTTGATAACATCTATGGACTTATTGTTACATTGATGTTAAGACTAAATGGTTATATTAATATGCATCGATGGAAGTAAAATATCGATGGTTTAGTGTTTTGTGTAATTTTATTTAATAAGATGTGAATAATGTGGTGTTTTAATACGTTTTTAATGTGTGATTGAAATGTTAATATGTTTAAGTCTTAAATACTAGAAGAACAACTCTTAAAAATATCTAGTATTTTTAAGAGTTGTTGTAATAGGTTTTCATTTCATGTATATATGTATAAAAACCATTGCTTATTTATTACAATTGTTACCGTCAGAAATGAGTAGGCCAAAAAAGTTATTTATTTTAGCTGTTATGTTTGTTCACTTTCATTTTAATATCTAGCATATCCTTTTTTCTTTAAAAAAATTAAGTATTCAATATATACTAGTTTTCCCCGCGGCTTCACCCGCATTAAATAAAAGTACCTGGATGACCGAGCTTAGGTTAGTTTTTTTTATAAAATATTTTGTTTCTAGCCGTGAGGACCAATAATTGGCTTTGGCTGTTGGTCTTCCTTGTAAATAAATAAATGAATTTTAAACGACGTTTTCTAAAAATGAAACCTAGCTAGATCGATTTATCGCCCCCGAAACCTTCTACTTACTAAATTTCACAAAAATTGTTGCAGCCGTTTCCGAGATTCAAATTATATTATATACATGTATATGTACATGAATATAAAATGTATATACACGTATCTTTAAACGAGCAATTTTTGTGTATACAAGAATTGCTCGTTTAAAGGTTAAAAATATTAGATAAACAATATTTATCGGCTCGAATTACGAATCTAAACCATTCTTGAATGCACCTAAGACAAATATTTAATTACAATCGGTCCAGCCTTTTATGTGTTCAGTCGCATACACAGGTACAGAAGAATTATATATATAAAGATCACGGAAAAGAAGGACATGCATTCTAAATGATGTGAAACTAAAAAAATCTCTTCCTACATCGAGTTACAGATGAGGCATAGATTATACATACTTGCTTCCGTCTAGTCCAGGGGTCGGCAACCTGCGGCTCGCGAGCCACATGCGGCTCTTTGGATGTGAAGCTGCGGCTCTTTAGTTCCATATGCAAATATTATTTATAAAAAAAAACATTGAAAAAACGTTCTGAATCGATTAACGAGGATTAGACACTATTTCTATCGAGCGATTAATAACCCTTCAAAGGTAGCAAAAAAGTACATTTTTACAGTTGAAACAAGTAAATTATGGGATGATATAACTAGGTATAACACGTGCATAGCGTTTTCTATACGATACTCGTAGTACAGCAGGTATTATTGTTGGCATTAAGGATTATTGTAGACAAGAAAAATTTTTGTGGCTCTATAAAACTTTGAAATTTTGTAAATTGTAATTTTTGACTCTTTCGACTCAAAAGGTTGCCGACCCCTGGTCTAGTCGGTTGTCTCCAAGGCCTTAGCCACTTATACATAGTTCAAGTTGAAATAGCCGAGTCAAAGTGAAGGTTATTTCGTTACGATTGGAATCTCGCGTGAGAATGAGTAAACCTAGGTTGGCGCCACCTTCTAACAAGGTCTCACGCAGCCACTGAAATCAATTACGATATGGTATGTTAGATAATAGGTTGGTGTTTTGTAATAATTTAAACTTAAGCAAAGCTTGATAATTAAAGCTTAAAAAAAATCGACATCACCGCTTTATCTTCGGAACTTCGAAATTATTTTTTTAGTTTGGTAGATGTTGCTTTCTAATTTGTCCCATTTATATTTGATCAAGGTCTGATCTCTAGTTTTTGAGTTATCGTCAATTATGCGTGTTTATACATTGAATCTGATCAAGGTTCCGATGATAAAGCGGTGAAGTCGGTTTTTTAAGCTTTGCTTGCGTTTAATTATTTGTTTGGTAGATTTTACTTCAGAGATTGTCCCATATAAATTTTATCAAAATCGATCAAGCCAAATCCAAAATATAAGCGGTGAAGCCGGTTTTTTAAGCTTTGCTTACGTTTAAATTATCCTAATTATTTTATTGGGCACCAGTACAAAAAAAATTCAGCCAAATTGAAATCAAATCAAATCAAAATGGTTTATACACATGGGCCCCAAAGGCACTCATGGAAGTTAATGATTCTACTGCCAGAATCGCAAAAAAAAAACCATTTAATTTGATTTGATTTGATTGACTTAGCCTTCTGTGATTTAGCTTAGAGCCTTGAATATAATAATATGTATATATAATTGCGGAAATCGGCATTGTAATTAAGTTTTTACGGAAGCTTCAAAGGTGACTGAGGATTAAATTTTTTGTCAGTTGTGTATGTAGTAAATATTAATAACTAGCTGAGCCCCGCGGTTTTCCACGGAATTCCGGGATAAAATGTAAGTGGATGTTTTTTGATCCAATCCAGGGTGTCGGCTACCTCCATACCGAATTTCATCAAAATTAGTCCAGACGTTTGAGCGTGAAGAAGTAACAAACATACAAACACACTCACAAACTTCTGCCTTAACAATATTAGCGTGATATATCTGAACTGCCCGCTGGCTTAGTTCGCCTTTTGAACAGCATGCAGCAGGTATCGGTGTCGATTCCCGGTGGAAACACTCCCAGAAACACTATAATTTCCCTTGGGGAGAAAACTTGTGTTCCCGCTGGGATTCGAACCCGATACTGCTTAGAAGGCGAACGCTTACCCAACTGAGCTAACGGGCAGTTCATAGTTTCATTTATCATATGTCATATTTATCTCTTTAGCCCTCAAACTGTTACTTGTAAGGTTTATCGAACCTTTTCAAAATTAATTAGGAGCGAAAATGTCGAGTAAAGTTAAGTAAATGTAAGTTATGCTTTTTCCAATAAACTTATAATGCATTTACGGGCAAAGGAAATTACATATAAGTATAATATATACAGCACGGTAATTATTATTAATAATTTATTGACAAAATAGATTTTTTGTGAGCATCCTGTTCACGCAGAGCCGAAAATGGACATCGTCCTTTACTATGCGAATTTTCAAGTTTTATACTGAAATTAATACTGTGTTATTGTTTGTGTTATTTGTATAGTGGTACCTAACCGATTGTTATTTGCTAAATATTTTAATGTAAAACCGAATGAGATATCACTAACTAATTGCTAAATTACGTGTGAACTTAACAAAAACATAGGTTAAGTGTAGGTTCTAAGTAAGTACCCACAACATTTATGTGAGCAATTGATAAACACAAAGGCTATTGTTTAACAGTATTTGTACGAGTATGACGACCCAGTTGGCGCAGTGGACAGGTCTCCACCCTCTGCGCCGTAGGTCCTCGGTTCGATTCCCGCAGGAGCACAAATTCCTTCCCAAGGGATATTTCTACTTCTGGTTCTGGGTGTAACCCGTGTGTGATGTGAACGTTTCCGGCACCTACGATAAAAGTCTTTGAACTTATAGTGGGGCTGTGAGTGTAAATGCGTTTGTTTTTTTGTATTTATGTATCTATACACCTAAACTAAGAAAAATGTCTTGTTGCTGTTACTAACATTCTAGTGCTATATGTGACAATTATTTAGGATTAATCACAAAATGATTTTGTAATAACAAGCTTTTTTCGTAAAAAGAACGTGGTACATCGTTATGTATCCCCTTCGCCCTTGTGTATTGGACTAGAGAGGGCTTACTCAGCACACCCGATGCATTTCTCAGAAAAGCTGAGTAAGAACTCCAGTAATGTTAGCATTTAAGTCTTCGTGTGAAGAATTAGCGATAAGACATTCATTAATATTAAAGGCGAAACAGCTACACGTAGTTTTAATTTAGAATTAATTCGTTTTTATTTTACCGTATCTATTCTACAAAGCTAACTGTAATTTTTACTAGAAAATATGACTGAGAAAATTTAGTCGTCTAGTTGTCCCAATTTTTTCTCCGTGAAGTAATCTGTATCAAAATAACGGGTACACTCACTAGTATTCATGAAGTAACCTTGTATTTCTCGAGCAAGTAAATTGTTATTAATTCTTCTTCTTCTGCTTAGCGTTTGTCCCGGTCCCGGCAGGGTCCGCTTTCTGACTAAGTCTTCTCCACTTCGCACGGTTGTTAGCATCCTCGGTATTTAGACCGTTGACTCTCATGTCGTCTTTCACAACGTCAAGCCATCGTCGTCGCTTGGGCCGGCCCTTGGGTCTAGCGCCTGACACCACGAGGTCTAAGCATTGCCTACCAACATACTACACCGGCTTTCTTAAAACGTAAATTGTTATTCATTATGAGAAATGAATATCTTAAACCGTAAATTTAAATTTAGATACGTATTAAAATACATTTAATAGAGAAAAAAAAATGAACTCACAACAAGGTATATATATATATATATATAGGCCGCAAAGTTGTTTTTGTCTTAATAGTTTATCTACCTGAAGTTTTGCCGCGAAAATGAAAAATGGCGTTGTCTATTTTGTATTATTTATCGGAACCTGTGTTTCTTCAAGTGTTGGATTATCAACCGTTAATAGTTATTGAACGCGAGTGTAGGCAAATTAAACAACCTTGAAAACGTGCTGTTATGTTTTCGCTGAAAAACTTTAAGAGAAGTTCTAAAATTCAAAATCGTTTACTCTTATGGGCCCAAAAAGGTACTCATTAGAGTTAATGACTCTACTGCCAGATTCCATTCCAGAACCCAAGAAACTCGGCGGCGCATATTTTAATTATTTTTAAACACTTATGACGAATACAGTAATTACATTAACCTAGATATAAAATAAAATATACCGATATTATGTAGTCGCCAGATAGCGCTTGTGCAGTTTGCCTCCATGCTAATTCGTTTTAATAAGCTTTCTAGCCCCATTTGCCATAAAAGATTTTTTGTATTGTAATCTAAATGCGCGTATGCTTAAATCTAGTGTAAATATTGTTTGCGTCGCTTAATTTATATTTATCAATATTTATGCGAACATGCATTATATTTTCAAAGATGTAAAGTGAAGGCATGGTATTTTTGCCTGTTTCTTTGAATAATTCCCTGAGAGTTTCACGAGACCTATAATAATATCATAGATGGCACCGCTCTCTTTTGTAGAAAAGGTTCTACCAATATACTATTAGGTACTTGACCATGACTGGACTTAGACTGTGACAGTGAAGTCTTTTATGAAATACGACACTTCAAATATTTATAACTTGACACTGGCTAAATACATATAATTTGCAGAGCAAATAAAAAAAAGTGCTTTGGCAAATACACGTAAGGACAAAAGAGCCTATTTTTCTATACAATCCTTCTACCTATCTAAAATTTACTAGAATTGTAGCGAGATGAAGCATTATGTAGATAATTTTCTTAAGGATAAGGAGGAGGTTGTATATATATTCGTAGATCTCTTTGTTATTATAAGTATGTTCCCGATTACTAAGACATTTCTGGACCAATATATATTATGAATTGGGTAATAAAGCTAAGGCGCGAAATGCAAAAAAAATTAGATAATTGTGTAGAGCTAGAAGCCGGTTTTTTTTGGATTAGATTTTTTTTTCAGTAAAAATGAGAAAAAAAAAATGTATAGGCGTTCCTAATATCCACAACAAAAAAATATAAAGTCTTTGTAAAGTATATAATTATATGTAGTTATATTTATTTAGTTTTAGGAAATATAGATAATTGACCCGTAGATTGTATGTCGAAGGTTAATTAATATTTTCCTGGATCTGGTTAACGAATCTATCGAGACAATTACTTCTCCGTATATCCAAACTGTCAACAAATGGGTCTACTAAGAAAAAAATATCTCACTAGATCCATAATGGATCTGGACAATGGAACTACTGAGATTGAATAATTTTCTTCGAACAAAAAAATTAAAAATTATTTCACAGTCACATTTCCCACTGACCGAGACCTTTTTAAACGCCCATTTCAAAACAGTTATTTGTTTCGACACTACAATAAAGTTTGATGTCACACGCCTCCCAGGCGGTGGTCGCGGCTAAACTGAATACTAATGGGAGCGACGCCCGCTGATTATATAATATTGTATCTGTGAATTAGTTTGACATTTGATAGCACGCGCGGCACGCGATCTAATAATAACTAGAACAGATTCAAAATTTTGAAAATACCCCGACACTATCTGAGCAACGGCTGCACTTGTGGTTCAATAATTAAACGCAAGCAAAAAAAATTGGTTTGAAATATGTTGCTTTCCAATTGGTCCCATTTAAATTAGATCAAGATCTGATCAGTAATTCTTGAAATATCTCCAATTATGCGTATTTAGTAACTATCTTATCTGATCAAAGTTCCGAAGATAAAGCGGTGAAGTCAGTTTTTTTAAGCTTTGCCTGCGTATAATTATTAATTCCTTAATGATTATACGAAGTGAAAATTGTTAAATTAACCTAAAGACGTTTTAAATTACGTACATATTCTTTAATACTTACCGCATTTAACAAAATTCACCAGATTTAATTTTTCACAATGTGGTGCCTTTTTGTCGCCATATTGATGTATGATTTCCGTTCGCCTGTGAAATGCGCTTCCAGTTGAAATCTTCTTGTACCTTTTTGCCCAGGCTCATTCCTTTTTAATTAAATAGACATAATTCCATTATTGGTATATATATGTATTGTATATTTCAAAATATGTAGTATTTTATAATAATATAGTTTTCATGTAGGTATGTTCATTTATAATTTATATATCTTCTGTTTTTAACCACTGTTCAAAACTATTATGATTGAAGAACGACGTCGACGACATTGCGTTATTCCTCTCCATCCAAAGGCTGTCTGGTGAAATCGCTCTTAGCGATAAGAGCGCCTATTGTTACACTTATATAATTATTTACTGTCATTCCTATTTGTGTTCTTTGTTATTTTAAGGTGTTCAATACTGTTATATCTTCAGTGACACTCGCACAAAATCGTTTGACGTAATATGGTAGACATTCCACATATGCGGACGAAGCGTTTTGCTTCCACATTAATTATGCGAACCGCTAAGTAATGGAACTCCTTGCCTGAGTCTGTGTTTCCTGATAAATACAATGTGGGAGTCTTTAAGTCGCGAGTGAATAGGCATCTTCTAGGCAAACGTACTCCATCGTCGACCGCATCATCGCTTACCATCAGATGAGATAGTGGTCAAACGTTTGCCTATACTCAATAAAAAAAAACGATTGACGTAACAATAATGAAAACTGGCCCACTAGTTTGCTCTCTTCGACGCCACAAAGGAATAAACATACATAGATAGGCTGATAAACACATATCCTTTCTTTGAGTCGGGTAAAAAAAATACTCAAAAAGTTCAAGTAACATCTGGGAATAATCTAGAAAAATCAGTCGTTGGTGTCCTTAGCGCATATAAATTTGAAACGTTTTAGCAAACATTCTGTTTATAAAGGTTAATTACCACGTTACCAATATAACTAGTTTAAGGTTGTCAACCTTGATCTCTTAACACTTACCTTACTCAGGTTATGCATTCAAAAGCCTTATAAAATGCAAGCTGCACAAACGTGCAGTATTATGTAACTATAACTTGAATTTTTTATCAAGGATTGAGTATGAATTAGTTTAAGTAAAGCTTGCATAGCTTTGAATACGCGTAACCGATATAAACCGAATGTAAGATGAGGTATCTGCCCATCCAGTGGGCATACAGATGTTTTTAATTTTGTGTGTTCTCAGTTTATCTTTATGATTTTTTAACCAACTTCAAAAAAACTACCCAATTCCTCCCAATTGGACTGCATTTTTATGTGTGTTTGAACTTTTTTCTAGATGAACCGATTTTGATGATTTTTTATTATTTAAAAGCTGGTGCTTTCCATGTAGGGGACTACACGAGAAGACATGACTCGGTGGCGCATTTTTTTAATTATTTTTTTTACATTATTAAATATTATTACATGTTTCATTATTCTTAAACATTATTAATTTTTTTAATCATTCTAAAACATTATATTAACCTAGGTATCTATATTATATCTATATTATGTAGTCACTAGAAAATGCCTCCATGCATCCTTGTCATTAATGTAGTTAATCGTTTTATATTATTATAATTGTGATGTGATTTACTAATATTATCATTTGTGTTCTTGTCTCATAATGCCTGAGTAGGTAAGTATATGCGCAGCTCGTATAATTATAACATCTAATAAAAAAACGTTGCAAGTCTACGCGTCTATTGCGCCTTTGTTAAATGTGTTTATTATATTATAAACTAGCCGTCTCCCGCGGCTTAGCCCGCGTTTTTCAAGTAAATAAATAATTAAACGCAACCCTTTTTTGTGAAGTCGGTAGAAAAGAAGAGCTATATGTACCAACCAGCCAACCAAACAGCCTGAAGAGAAAACAAACATACTTAACACACAAACTTTCGGATTTATAATATTTGTGTGATTCTTACTACGAACATTTCAGTAGTCGGATATTCAGTATCTTCGTAAATCGAAAGCAGTTTTCAATTCAAGTATGTATTACGTTTTTTTTTTACAAGGGCGTTAAAAACGTAGAGAAAGTAAGCTGCATTAATAATTTCATTTGGCAATTAAAATAAACCTACTTTGCAAGAAAGTGAAAGTTTATGGTGATACAAATTTAATTGTTGTACCTAGTCGATATGTAGTATTATTACAAGTATAGTCACACACATAAATATAAAAAATATTCCAAAGAAATACTTTCTTAATAAGTTGCATTTATGAATAAAACACTCTTGTCTGCGATCGCGCGCTTGTTGCGAAACTCACTCGACCATTATTTGCTGTCTGTACTTAAAAAAATTCTCGTGGAGCGCAGTGGAATAAATGTACTGGCTTATATTATTTTAAATAAAAGTCAGAAAAAGTGCTCGTGGAGTTTTGTCCACTATTTCGTAGAGCGCAGTGGCATAACCCCATTTTTCGTAGTGGAAGTGTGGACTTGTCAAATGTCTAAGATACTGTGTACCTACTTATTGTATCTTTAGGTAGCATTAAATATGTTTTAGTATATTATCTTGTTTGCAATTATTTTTTATTTTACCTAGCGTTATCTAATATGTTAATACTTTAATATTTGAAAACCCTATTATCTGGTCAAACCTAACATAGGTTTTAAGATAATATTAACCTAATATGTAAAGAATTTATTTTGTATAATAAATACATTTTCAATTTCAATTCCAAAAGTTTTTTCTTATGTCCGATAGGCAACCACAATCTCACCTGTTGGAAAGTGATGATGCGGCCGAAGATGTAAGATGCTTGCTTAGAAGGTACCTGTTCACTCTTGACTTGAAGACTCCCAGATTACACCGTTCGGGGAACAAAGACGAGGGCAATGAGTTCCACTCTTTCGCAGTACTGATGATGCACGTAGAAGCGAAACGCTTTGAGCGAACTGGAGGTATGTCAACCATATATGGATGACGTTTGACTGTTTGTCTTGTTGTTAGATGGTAAAACAGGCATGGGCATGGCATGGATTTTAATTTTATTATTCCAAAGCTGGGAGGTATTAAACACTATGGAATATTAGCTGCGGCCCCGTGGTTTTACCCGCGTCTCGGAGTCTCGGACCCTTGAGAATTCCGGAATAAAAAGTAGTCTATGTTAATCCAGGGTATCAGCTACCAAATTTCATCTAAATTGTTCCAGCTGTTTGAGCGTGAAGAAGTAACAAACACACTCACAAACTTGACGCCTTTATTAGTGTAGAGAATTTTAAATATACTATAGTAGTACCTATTCGGAAATTCCAATGTTTACAAATTAAATATAAAAAATACGTATTCAGATATTCCGATGGCATGGATGTAGAGATCTCAAATAATACTTAATATCCTACTAGGTACGTTTGTGTTTGTAATGGTCTAACTAAGCGTGTAAACAAATAGACTTGGTATGTTGATTACATAAGTGCCTTACGTCTTTCTTTAAGCTGCGCTCTTGTACTAGTCAAACTAGTCGAGTTAAATAATTATTGTCTTTAAATCTATACCCCGTTTGCACAGAAAAATGTATAGAATATTTTCTGTATAAGCATAATAATATATAAACGTTATATATAATTACATAGTCAGGAAAGAGGAGAAAGCCTGAACTTTCCTAATTTATTAAATTAAAATTAAAACAAATGTGAAATAACTCTACTATATATGTCTATGGAAGGAGACCATTGACCAAAGTAACCGGCTAAGTATGGTATGGAATCGCGCACAGAATCGGTTCCGTACCTCCATATGCCACCACACAATAGCGACAGCTCGATTCACAAGTCAGATGGCTCTGAACCCCCTAATGCCACAAGACGATAGCGACAGCTTGACTCACAAGTCAGACAGTTCTGTACCACCTCATTCCACAAGATAATAGCACAGCTCTACTCACAAATCACATGGTTCTGTACCACCTCATGCCACAAGACAATAGCGAGAGCTCTACTCACAAATCAGATGGTTCTGTATCACCTCATGCCACTAGACAATAGCTTTGCATGGACCACCACACAATAACAACGACTTACAGTACCACTTTCACACGCTTTTTTTTTATTTTACTCAAGAATCAACACTAAATCGCTTAAAATTTCAAGCTTATGAGTATTATTATCAACCGGTTTTTTTTTATAATAGGGCATGGACAAATAACACTTTTATGAAGTTGTGTAGAGGCGGACATGGTTGGTATGGCGTTAAATTTCATACAGGCTCCTTGTATAACTACCCTTAGCATTAAAATGTTTATATTGTTTTGTTATGATTTGCCTTAGAGAAGCCTAACTCTGAAGACCGTGTCTACAGATGGCAGATAGTGGAACGCCCTTTATCAGGTAAAGCCTCCCATAGTGGGATGTAAGGTACCTCCTGCGGATGATAAGGCCGGAGAGATGAAACTCCGTCAACAATGTGGTAGGATTTCTTACAAGTACTACTAGGGCGGCACCATCCCTCTGCAAAACAGCCGTAAGCAGGACTGCCTTAGTAGAAAACATAAATACTAAATGTTCCCCAAAAGTACCCATAGCGCATGGTACATCGTACTTTTGATTGCTCTTTGGTAGGTTAAGTAAATGAAAATGTATTCGTCGATTCGACGGTTTCCGTGGCTTTATTTTAAAGTTCATCCTTTGTTTCCACGTTTTGTACAACACCATCGACTGCAAGTTCAGAGTATTTTTTCAGAAAATCATCCCAAAACTTGGTCCTTTCACCTAAAGGATTTGTCTCCATTTTTAAGGTCTTGGTGATATGGAGATACTCTAGGTCATCAGTATTTTTGCTTGTAGGCTTCCATATGAAGTTGTTTAAAACCGCAGCTTTGTCTGGTGTTGGATTGCTGGAAAGAAGATTGATCTAAGTAAGACATCAGTTTTCTCTTGTAACTAAGGACATAGGTATGATAATTTCTATAACTGCAGTGTCTCATTAATCGTGGATTGTTCGAAAAAGTCGTATTGCGAAAGATCCACGTTTTTGGGACCAGGGAAGCTGTAACACTTGCGACGAATTTGCAAAAAGTATAAATATGTATGTATAGTTTTGAAAAAATACTTGTGATAAGACAATGTTCTTGAACAAATTAGGCACTAATATATTTAAAATTTTCTGGAAATATTAAGATATCATTTTCTTCTTTCGGTTATAGATTCACATAATCATTAGTTGTCTAAAGACTTTGTAAGATGTGACACTAATCGTTATTCATTTGAATTACCCAAAGAGGTCAAAGCATAATAACAACAGTAATAAGTAACTGTAGGTAAACTAAAGCTGCGTAGACTAAGTACAGTTACTGTGGATTAGGAGTATTTAAATAATGATAACCCAAAACTAAAATGTTCTATTATAGGTAAACCGTACATATTTTGTCTTTGTAATTGTAAGTTCAATAATACATATTTAAAGGCCTATGTCCAGCAGACTTCCATAGATTGATGATGATCATGAGGATGAATACATATTATTTATTATGAACCTTATGTGTGAAAAATTTGTTATCTTGTGACTGAGATGGCAACTATATCTATCTATTACGATAAATTTTTTATTTGTGATGATAGGTAAATTGTAAATGTATCAGTCTAATAAAATAATCAGCAGGTCTTGGTTAACTTTTTTATTTCTCTTCGGTTGCAAACGAAATTAGAGGTTCGTAACCCGTTACGGTAGAAGAAACATTATTTTGTACATGATTTTAGTCATGTACTAAATAATGCGTTTGTTTCTTTACACGATGTAATAATAATTTATTTCATTTATTACACAAAATATCATTCGAGACTAACATATATATGTACACATAATGTTATAGGATAACTCTGGGATGGACTCTAGGATAAGTCCTGTGTCGTGAGATTCAGTCTCTTGCAATATTGTTCAATTTAACTTAATATTTGGAAACTAGCCTACTGTAAAGGAATAATTTTTAATTGTATACACATTGTAAAGAGGATTTTTTCGGTTTCAAATTCTAGTTAAGTCACATTTAATCTAAGATTATCTACGGGCCAATTGCCTATATTTTCTAAAACTAAACTAAATCATCAATCATCATACATACAGCATCTATACAGCAAAGACCTAAGTTATCTAAAGTTGTGGATTAAATGACCACCAAAAAAATAATAAATAATAATAATAAACAAATAATATAAAAAAATTTGGCCTTAGCTTTGAAAAAACTGCATATGTATAATGGATATACCCTTATTACAATTATAGAAAAAAAATATTAAAAAATATTCAAAGTTGTTAATGGGCGTTGTGTAACAGTACTTACGTTCCCGCTACTTTATAGTCTATTAGAACATGTATTTATAGTCTATATTATAGTCTATGAATACACAACGAGCGCTGCCTTTAAGTATAGGAATGAATCTCACCCAGTCTTAGCGAAGTTGGTCCACATCCTCACCATTTTCTTCAGTACTTTTTGCTCTTTCTGCTCGCTCACCATCTTGCTTAATTCAACATAATCTCTCCTTATCCTAGAGCACAGAAGCAAGTAGCACAGCTCATCTAATACAGTGGCTCCCCAATGGTTCAAATTGTACCTAGAATACCGCGACAGGTACTGACTGTTTTCATTTAACTGCCCTCGAAAATCAAACAAATAATAGAACACTGGGGACTTCAATCTTGCAGTAAGTTGTCTAGCTGCATGATTCTGGACATACCCTATCAACACATCGCCTCCGTACACAGAATAGTCCAAAATACTGTCGTAATCTAAGTTTTTTGATTCTATATAGAAATCAACGAGTTCTTTTGTAGCTTCTTTAAATATTTTACTTTCTTTTTCGAATCTATATCCAGTTCTAATAGGAAATTGGAGCATTGCTTCTTCAGTATTATATGAAATTAATTTAGGATCAAAAAGAAAGTGAGACACATAGTCTAAACCTTCACGGGAATTAAAACCAATTAATACAGGAACGTCATTCACAATGTTTGCATATTCCGGTAATGCTGTTATTACAGCGATGGGATACTTTTCCTCAATAACAGGGCCAAAAGGTTGCACAGCTAATTGTTGCTTTTTAGTCTCAGTATCATTACCCAATACTTTTATAACTTTATTAAATAATTCCTCTGGTTCAGTATTTTGAAGAACTTCTAGCAATACATTGCTATCATTGGTTTGTACACCAAATTGTTCACCCAGTTCAAAAGCTTTCAGTTTAGAATTTTCATAAAAATATAAAGTGTCGAATGCACTACCGCTTTGAATTGCAACACCGTGGAATAATCCTTTAGCTTTCTCTGAATACAACAACATGTTCACCAACCCTGCGCTTCCACAGCTTCCCATCAAAGTGATTTTATCAGGATTTCCTCCAAAATTCTTAATATTACTTTTCACCCACTCCAGTCCAAATATAAAGTCTCTTATACCATTATTCCCAGGTATGACTTCATCATCTGTTGTTAGATAACCAAAGATACCAAGTCTGTGGCTAATTGTTACGACAATGACGTCTTCTTCAAGAAAGTTTTCCGGAGAATAGGTATCAGTGCCGTTGAAGCCAGTCTTGAAACTATCATTGTAATCAAAAATTACTACAGGAGCGTTTCCTTGAAGGTCAGGAGTGAAGACGCTTATAAAAAGGCAGTCTTCTGAGCCTGATATGCCAAAAGGTTCGTCAAGTCTCATTCTAGCACTGAATTGGACACATGTTGGCTTGTTATCCAAGGTTTCTAATGTGTCAGTCCATCCAAGGTGTGGAGTTGGTGGCTAGAATTTAACGGGAAGATGGCGTTAGTTTCATATATTATAAATCCGAAAGTTCGTGTGTAAGCTTGTTAGCATGATTGTTCCCTCTTTCACGCTCGGCTGATTGGATTTGGATGAAATTCAGAATGTACATATATAATATAGGATACAAAACACCCAACGTTATAGTGCAGCCCTACACAAGATTTTGGTGTCCGGGCTTCTTAGCAGAAATACCAAAGTGCGTATATACAAAACTGTAATGAGACCTATATTAATGTATGGATGCGAGACCCGGACACTGACTCTTAGGGAAGAAAACAAACTTCTAATCCCAGAGCCAAACATTATCGGCGAAACCAAAGTCCACCGATTTCGCTGGCTCGGTCACCTTGAAAAAATGGAAGAAGATCGTGCTGTAAAGCGAGCATATTTGGGAAGGCCAAGCGGACATAGTCCAGTCGGCCGTCCCAGGTACCGCTGGATGGAGAGATGAAGTGGGCAAAGACTTGCGGCAGCTCCAAGCCACAACTTGGCAAGAGGTGGCGCAAGACCGTCTGAAGTGTCGACTTTTAGTATCGGAGGCCAAGACTCACTTTGGGTCACTGTGCCGTTCGAGTAAGTAAGTATACCTAGGGCTAACACATAGGCTACTTTTAAACAATGATCAACCCGAGCGAAGCCGCTGGGCACGGTTCGTGCAGTAATAAATTTAAACATCAAAAGACAGAACGTTTGAAGCTTACGTTTGAAGTGTAAGGCCATGTATGTCTTTTTGTGCCATTAAATAAATAAAATAAACTTGTGAACTGTAGATTTACCTTGAACCTTAATTCTCCAACCGGTGCTGCAGCATACGGTATGCCTTTAAAAGAAAAATAATCCTTTTTCTTAAATAAAGTTTGTTCGGTTCTTCCTTTAATATCACCTTGATCTAACTTAACTTTTATTGATTCATCACTGAAACTTACACGCATTAATAATACTAATACTAAAAAATGTTTTAAATTGAGTAATTTGTTCATTTTTGCTCATTGGATAGTTTTCTAACATCAATCAGCATATTATTGTTAAAAATGGCCAGGTTTTGAATAATTTAATACACAGGTAGACGTGCGTTTTACTTATCTATTAGGCACTAAACTGTTATCAAATCCAAAAGTAATTGTTTATCAGTAAGTCTTGTAATTCTTGTGGTATTAAACGTGGATTATCACACGATTGGTGAAAAAAAAAGGATCTATCAAATACGAGTCCAGAAAAAATAAACGAATTAGTATTTCTTAAGACTACCATTAATTCGCTTTCACACTCACAGCCCCACACTAAGTTCGATGACTTGTGTCGTGGGTGCCGGAAACATTCTCATCAAACACAATCACAACCAGAACCAGAAACATAATTTTCCTCGGGGAGAAAACATGTGTTCCCGCCGAGAATCGAACCCGATAGAAGGCGAGCGCTCAACCAACTAGGCCAACGGATAGTTCAATTATTGATTTTTCTCTTTACTTATATAAAAAGGCTGTAGCTTAATTATTTTAAGGTTTTATTTAAAATGCTAGTATAGTTTTATTATTTACTTTGTCATATAATAAAATCAATAAAACAGGTTATAGTTTAATGAAAAAGTTTAGTGACTAAAAATTGTTATACGAAGGAACTTCTTCGCTGGTACTGTACAATTACTAGGCCATGTACGAGTATGTAATGCACAAATAAAAGTAGTATTCAAAAACTAAATCAAAAGATTATAAAGCACCTATTTATTTATCATTTATTATGTTCCAGAAATAATTGAATAATCGTAAAGTATTTGTAATTTAAAGTTCATCTTTAACTTCTTTTATAATTCCATTAACCGCTAGCTCTTGATACTTCTTCAGGAAGATGTCCCAGAACTGGACCTTATCTTCGTGTAGATTAGTCTTCATCTCCAGCTGGTCACTGATGACCAGACAATCCTTGTTCTCTTTGGTCGCTGGTGCCCAGGTGAAGTCTTCTCCCGGTGGTGTGGGATTGCTGGTAAAAGAAAAATGTTTCTGTTACTAGATTGTTGGAATTAAAGGAAAATATCGATACTCTAGCAATATTTTTCTACGTAATATTTGTAGGTAGAGATCGTCTATTCTGAAACTGAACAATTCTGCTCACATAACTGTATATTTGTAGGCATTTGTTTTTAGTAGTGGCATCACCTATTTCACAAAACACTTCGAAGAGGAATTCATTTTTGTAAAAAACTATCTGTATCAACTGTGTTGTTCTTGAAAAAAACAATCTTACCCAGTTTTGGCGAAATTGGTCCATAACTTAACCATATTCTTCAATACTTTAATATCCTCATTATCTGGGTCTTGTAAGGCTTTCATGTATTTTTTCTTGATTGGCTTACAGACGAAGAGGTAGCAAAGTTCGTCTCCTAGAGCTGCTCCCCAAGTACCTTCCATAGTAGTGGCACCTTTAAGCACTGTATTTTTTCTCAGATTCAACTCTCCACTGTAGTCAAAAGTATAATAATAAATGGGTGTCGTTGTTTCATTAGTATACTTCCTTACTGTATAATCGATTGGGTAGAATGACGTGACATCACCAAGGTAAGAAATAAATTCTCCCGGTCTACTGATCTTTATGTAGCCTTTCTCAAAGTAAAAGTCTTTGATTTCTTTTATAGCTTTACTGATTGGGTTGGTATTTATTTCAAATTTAAAGTTAGCTCTAATAGGAATAATAAGAGTAAAGTCTCTGTCAGCAAATGTGAGATATTGTGGCTTGCGAAGGAATCGTTCTGACATCTCTATTCCTTCTCTTGTATTGTAACCTATCATCACAGGTACATTTATACTAACAGGTTGTCCGTCAGGAATTTTAGTGATAATAGCATCAAGGTGGTCGTGTTCTATGGTAGGGCCAAATATATGAAAAGACGATTGAACTGTTCTAGCATCATCGGCATGAATTGATAGTAATTCATTTTCCGATATTTTCTGAGCTGACAGCCTATTTAGATCTTTCAGTAGCAAGTTGCTCGATCCATGTTGTAACTCTAATGTTTTAGCTAATGCTATGGCCCGGTCACGACCTTTTGACATTTCATTAAAACTAGTAGAGCTCCAAGAAGTCCCACTTTGTAATATCGCTGCATTGAATAACCCCTTCGCTTTGGGTGATTGTAATAAAATGTCTACTAATGTTGCTCCTCCGTCATTACCCATTAGCGTTACTCTTAATTTATCTCCACCGAAGTACTGTATATTAGTTTGAATCCATTTAAGAGCTAAAACAACGTCTTTTAATCCATTATTGCCAGGAAGTACATCATCTTCGTATGATAAGAAACCAAACGAGCCTACCCTGTAGCTAACTGTGACTAGTACTACATCTTCATTCATAAAAAAGTCTGGTCCGTAGTCTTTGGTGGCATTGTGTGTAATTTTAAACTGTTCGTTGTATATGAACACAATTACTGGAAGGCCTAGTTCTTCATCAGTGGGTAAGTCAGGGGTGTGTATGCTTAAGTGCAAGCAATCTTCTTCACCGCAGAATCCATATTTCTTTATTGGTTTTATTGGGATATTGTATTGTGCACAATGTGGCTTCTCTTTTGTTGCATCTAAAACTTCGTCCCATGCCGGATGTGGTTGAGGAGGCTGAAATATAAAACGATATTGTTTGTACTGTATTAACTGTATTTGTGTTTCTTTATCGTCAATCACATCGTCACTTAACATCTGGTGAGATAGTGGTCAAATGTACTGTTGTTGTAATGTAATATCACAGATAAAAACAACATGTTTTTTAAAGTATAGTATATAACATAGTTATTTTTTATGTTTCTTGTTATTTGGAGCTTCATTACTGCAATAAATCAACTTACCTTAAACCTCAGTTCCCCAACTGGCGCTTGTCCGTAAGGAATACCCATAAAAGAATAAAACTTTTCATTTTCTAAAATAGATAGTACTACTTCACCTTTTACCTTGCCTGAATTCGTCTTTACTATAACATTTGCTTTAACTATTGTACAAATTACTAGGACACTTAAAACTAGCCACAAGTTACCGGCCATCGTGCGCCCTTATCATTGTTTGAGTGTTTACTGATATCTCCTCATGTGTTAGTATTCAACTGACGTGTCCTGATTGTTATCTTTTTTAATCAATTAGGCTTTCCACCATATCTGAGGATTCAATAAATTTATTAACAGACTTAAGTTCTTTACTACAATCATTGGTTAAAATATTGCTACCGACTATGTGCTTCTATTGACATTTTTCCAACAAGCAAATAATTTTATACCACGTATTTCAAAGAATGATTTAGTGGTTTAGATGATAAATACATTTTATTATAGTATACTTGGACAATTACTAAGATAAATAGTTTAAAAATATATATGTTTGCATTAGTCTGCTAATAAATATATGTCAACATACATAAGCTTATCAATAATTTAAATCGGCTACCTCCATCCTCTCAACTATTGTTTCTATCTCTCTCTCTACTTCTAATACATAAAAATCTCGAGTCACGGTGTTTGTGATCGAACTCCGCTGGATCAGCTCGACCGATTTTTTTTTTTTTTATATTTGGTAGGTATGAGAATAGGTCGTAAAATATTTTTCAGCCCCCATTTTTTTGTCATGATTTATTTTTGTATTAACAATATCTTAAAAAATTGTAATATGGTAAAGTACTAGGCGACCATAAATTTGGTAGAGGTACAACACTTTTTCTGAACGTGGCATTGCGACGTATGGCCGGGTCCAGCTAGTAATAAATAAAATTCAAGGCTGATAAAACTCTATTCCCATTAGTACATTATATTATCAGTTCAATTGACTGTACTAGTGAGACTTCTTAATTATCCATCTAATAATCTAGCATCAATTAATATGGTTACCTATTGACATGTTCACTTATGTCTTAAGTGGTTTACTTTTTTTTAAGCGGAAAAATACTTTCGTCCTCTTAGAAATGATATGATATTATGACAATTTAGTTATTAGTATTTTATTAAAGTACTAGGCAATCATAAACGTGAAAGGGGTAGTATAATATTAAAGTACTAGGCAACCATAAACGTGAAAGGGGTAGTATAGTTTTAAAGTACTAGGCAACCATAAACGTAAAAGATTATGAGATTTATACTTCGATTTATATTTATAATTTATACTTCTGATACTTTATATACCTACACTCTACATTAACACTTATGCGCTTATACACAAACACAAACATTCAGATACACACCCTTACATGCATTATTACACTTCCCACATAAACACGCATTTAACACATACACTCATAAACACCCATCCTACTAATATTATATTGTGTGTAAGTGTGTAAGTATGTTTGTTCCCTCTTCACGCTTTAATGGCTGAACGGATTTGGATGAAATTTGGAATGTACATCGATTATACCTAGGATTAACACATAGGCTACTTTTTAACTTGATAATAGCGGGCGAAGCCGCGGGGCACGGCTAGTATATAAATATATACCACATTTATAAAGATTGACATATATAAATCTCAAATGTGATCACAGATGCTAACGACAGTTTTATGTATTTCATTGATGGGAGAAGCCACTGGCTCCTGAAACACAGTTTGACTAGTTTGGGGCCTATGGATTCAATATATAATTGTACCTACAAAAATGACAGTAAAGCAAAATTTGAATTTGAATTTGAAAGAGGTAATCATTTATTTAGTTATTAGTATTGTATTAAGTACTAGCCAATCATAAACGTGAAAGAGGTAATAATGATTTAAACAATAAGTGTTTCATATTAAACACTTATTGTAAAGTACTAGGCAACCATAAACATGAAAGAGGCAAATTTTATTTTTCTTTACGTAGCATTGCAACGCATTGCGGGTATGGCTAGTATAGAATAAAAACGGATATTTTCACAACTCGTCTTTTTTATTTGCTTCTCTAACCACACCATTTACAGCCTTTTTCTCCCATCTTTCGATGAATTCATCCCAAAATTTGAATCGATTTTTGTTCAAGTTCTTCTTCACTTGTATTTCTTTGGCAATATATAGAAATCGCTTAGCTGCTAAGTTGTATGTGGGCCATTTGAGCCCCTCTAACGTTGTGTCGTCGTCGGGAGTTGGATTCCTGAAAAAATAATAACTTGGCTTAAAAACGTAATCAGCATGACAATTGAGTGCAGCTCTTACACACTCTATACTAATAATTTGGGTATGCAAGTACATAAGTGCAAGTAACATAAAATTAAAAGTGAAATTTGTACGTATGCTAGGTTTTAATGATGACTTACAGCTATGCTTATCTATATACCGCAGAGTCACCATGTTTATCTGGATAACCGTCACATTAAATCCGCTCGGCTGGTTACAAACATACAAACTAACATAGTAATATGATACAGGATATAACCTTAGACATATTAGAAAGTCTATATACTTCTTCTTTCTGTAACCAGAACATTGGCAAAAATCAAACGGTGTTCATAATGATATTCATCTAGAGTTATAATAGCATGGCAGATTGGATTTTATATGACATCTTGACAAATATTGATGTAACTTCAATAGAAAATTTTGAATTGCCCTTATGTACAATATTTACAATACACACATAGTTACCCATATTTAGCAAAATTTGTCCATAACTTGACCAATTTCTTTTGAACTTTTCTCTCTTCCGTCATGTCCGTATTGTGTTTTAGATAAATCTCTTTTAGATCCGGACACTTGAACAAATAGCACAAATCGTCACCTGTTGCAGCCCCCCACGTACCATCTTTCACAGCCGACAATTTCATTATATTGATCTTATTCTCATTTAGATCACTATAATAATCGAAGTGATAGTAGTACAAAGGACTCTTCGTTATCTTAGCATAGAATTTCGCAGCATAATCAACAGAATAAGACGTGAGCACATCACCCATGTAAGTCACATAGTCGGTAACTCTCTTCATATTTATCCCATGCTTAAAATAGAATGATTTAATTTCATCAATGGCCTCTAAGAAAGGCTCATGAAGAGGATCGAAGCTAAAATTCAATCTTATTGGAAACAGCAAAGGAAAATCCTTGTTCAAAAAGCCAATGAATCTTGGCTCTATGAGGTAATGCAATGCCGACTCCATACCTTCACGAGAATTGAATCCCATAAGTATTGGAGTATCTATTACTGATGAGTTCTCTGGATAATCTACTACAAGCCCATCCGGGTCTTTCTCTACAATAGGAGCAAAAGATGATACACCTCGTTGTGTTTCTTTAAAATAGTCACTAGGGCTTGCATGCAAATCTTTAACAGTTATGTTAATCGCTGGGAGGTTTTTTAAATCTTCTAAAACTTCAGCGTTTGTCACAGGAGTTTTACCCAACAGCTTCGCTAGTTTATAAGCCCTTTCTTGTACATTTTCTTGTAAATATGCTGATGCCCATGCATTGCCACTTTGCATAATTGCATATTGGAAGAGATCTTTCTTTTTAGAATGGAGAAGAAGATCAACAACTGCTGCGCCTCCTTGTGCTCCCATCAAAGTGATTCTAGAAGGGTCTCCTCCGAATTTTTCTATGTTATTCTTCACCCATTCCAATGCTGCTACTACATCTTTCAAGCCGGAATTACCCCAAAGCGTTTCCTCTTCCAGAGAAAGAAATCCAAAAGCTGATAGTCTATGACTAATAGTGACTGTAATAACATCTTCTTCTATAAAGAAGTCCGGTTGGTAGTCTTTAGTCTTATTGTAAGAGTTAATAAAATGATCGTTGTAAATGAACACTATAACTGCTCTTTTGGCATCATCTACAGCTGGTGTAAAGATATCCAAGTATAAGCAATCTTCGGAGCCAAAAAATCCTAAGCTTTGTTTCTTTTTTATGTTGTTGTTGAATTGGACACATGCTTTTTTTTCTTTAGTAACATCTAGTATATCATCCCATGGGCCGATTGGTTGAGGTGGCTGAAAAAAACATTATCATTTTTTAAAACATAGCAAATTTAAATGAAGCTATGACGATAAACCTAAAATATATAATATGTTGCAGGAAATGTTAATTAATAGAAACATACAAATAATGAACTGCCCCATGGCGTAGTTGAGTAAGCCCGCTAAGCAGCGGGTACCGAATTAAATTTTTGATAGGATCACAAGTTTTGCCCCCAAGGGAAATTTGTGTTTCTGGTTCTGGGTGTGATTGTGTAAGTGAAGTGAATGTTTCCAGGACACAAGTTTTCGAACTTAGTAGTGAGTGTGTAGGCGTTTATTATTATTAATAGATGATCCCCTTCTAGACCAGGGTCGATAATTTTTAAAACCAAAAAAAATAACAGTAGGATGAAACCCATTAGAAAAGGAAGAATATTCCCCATATTATAAAAATGAAAGGAAAAATAATTTACGGGCGATCTGAGGTCGGGAAGGGGATGGGTGTGAGTTTTTAAGAGTAAACACGGTTTTTCTCGATTTCCGGCAAACCTAAAAGTCCTATGGAAAAAAGTCAAATGGCAAAGTTGTAGGTAATAAAAAGATCTAAAACTTTTGTACATACACTTTTTTCACATAGGTAACCTTTTTATGTCCCAAATACGCTGTAATTTATTTGATTAGAAATATTTATTTTTTCACCTTATTTTGAATTTGTATCGAAAAAGCACCCTAATTTTCAATCAAAAATTCACCCGTCAAAATATCAGCTTTTTTGAAAAAGTTGGTATGTTTTCTGTTCGATGAAATCTCTACTTTCCGATGGTGAAAAAAAAATATGTTACTATAGTAAATATTCTCAGAAAATGCAAAAAATCGAAAATATCTCGAATTCAAAATTTTTTTTTATACTATTCTCCTCCTTTTCTAATGGGTTTCATCCTACTATTATTTTTTTTCACTGGTTTTTATCCTGGTCTATTCTCCCTGTAAGGTTGGGAAGACACAGGGACACATTTTAAGATTAACAGGGTTCTCTTAGTTCTTAGTGTGACGTCATTCGGCTTATATATCTATCTATATAAAATCAATGCCACTTTCCGTTGTAATTTTATAACTCAAGAACGGGCCCACCTATCCAAACCAAATGTTTAGGCTTTGTTCGGACTATTCAGTAGATGGTTTAAATGTGAAGTTTGCACAAAATCGGTCGAGCGGTTCTTCATTTATCACATTTTTTGTAGGCAACTTTTATTGGCGGTACGAAGTTCGCCGGGTCAGCTAGTTATTAATACTTCAGCTATCCACTATATTATATGCTCGTAGTACAGGCGAATTTTATTATATTAATATATGGCATAATTTTAAATTCTTATCATATAAGCAACACTAATTGTTCCAGCAGTTTCTGCGCGATGCACGCATAAACAAACATACACACAACAATCTATAATATATGATATAGAACATGCATAAATGCATACTTATATCTCCTCTACTCCCTCTACTACCCTCAGTCTATCTACTTTGCATGAACTGGCTTTAGGCACGCTACCGCCTGTCAGCACTGACGTTCAATTTGGAACATTGAATAACGACAATAACGTAGGTACTGACAGCGAGCAGCATGATAAAATGTCTATTCGAAACTCAGCGTATCTAATAGAGGTCGAGGGTTTTTGACGTAAGTGAAAAAATGGCGTTGTTGATTTTGTAAAATTTTCCAAAACCTGTGATTCTTCGAGTGTTAATGTGTAATAATGGTGGATTATTAACCGTTGATACTAAGTGAACGTGCATAAGTGTAGGCAAATCATACAAAGTTGAAAAACGTGATTTTCGCCTTCGCTCCAAAACTCCAATAGAAGTTCTAGTAAAGTTTCCACCACTTTACTAGGGCATGACTTTACTATGACTGGACCTTGACTCTTTTACTTGACTTTTACTGTGACTTGTGACTAGGACTTATAATATGAAAAACACTTGAAATATTATATTATCACTTGACACTGGCTAAATGCACAAGATTGCGAAGCCATAACTAGAAGAAGAAGAAGAAGAAGAATAGAGGTCAGGTAAAAAAACGACAACGGCAATTTAAAAGGTGTCTTTAGATTTGAAATAGTATTCATTGTTTGACGGTAGTTAAACATACCAAAAACCTTAATTCCTTGACCGGCGGAGCTGCAAACGGGATCCCCATGAACGCTGCATAATCCTGATCATTATACAAAGTCTTCAGAAACTTCCCTGATATTTTCCCATGTGTCGTATCCACTATCGGCTTCTCCTCGCATATAACTAACACTGAACATAATAATATGGAAATGGTTGCAAAATATATATGTTTATTCATTGTTACTGATTATCATTCTTAATGTGATGTTAATGGTCGAATGTTGCTAAAGGCACAGAAAACGAAACGATAACAATTATCGATGTAATCTTTGTAAAGATACAACAAAATATTTAAAATGTTTGCTACTTACTAATCTACCATATCGCCCTCTACCGGATTAGTAAATCTAGGTATACGGCCACGGCACGTCTAAGTTACGATTACCTACTGTACCTCTGCTGGTATCGTGGTTTGGGGAATATTACGAGACCTGATGTTATCTATAATTTAGGTACGTATTGTAAATGTAACCCTTTACATTAACAATTTATATTTTAATATATTATTTCGGAAACTTTCGATCAAGTAGCATTGGCCGTGGTGTCTTGGTAAAAATAGTTTCCAGCGCAATTAAAAAGGTGGGTATAAACCCAGGTTAACGAAGTCATTACATCAGTAAAGTTGACTTTTCTAGAGCATTCTTTAGAAAGGCAAATTTTACGAACGGAGTATTAAACTTTCGAGATATTCTGCGAACGGGGCATTCTAGGTAACAGATTTTTTACCAGAGCTCTTACCGGCTAGAACGCAATTCACGTATTCCCAAAACATAGACTTGTAATTAATGTAAATTAAACCTAGGACGATGAAGTTCCGATACGAAATATTTAGCATCATTTAGGCAAATCAGAAAAAGTTGAAAAACCAGATTTTTACCTTCGCTCCAAAACTCCATTAGATGTTCTAGTAAAGTTTCTACCACTTTACTAGGGCATGATTTGACTATGACTGGTCCTTGACTCTTTTACTTGACTTTGACTATGATTTGTGACTTGGACTGTTACTGTGAAATACATTTGAAATATATTATCACTTGACACTGGCTAAATGCACAAGATTGCATAGCCAAAATTAAAAGAAAAAAAACTTATAATTCCTAGGTCCATCCTACTAATATTATTAATCCAAATGTTTGTGTGTAAGTGTGTTTGTTCCTTCTTCACGCTTTAATGGCTGAACGGATTTGGATGAAATTTGGAATGTACATAGATTAAACCTAGGATTAACACATAGGCTACTTTTTAACTTGATAATAGCGGGCGAAGCCGCGGGGCAAGGCTAGTGTTGTAATAAACCTTTAACTTCAGATTTTTTAGCTATACTGAGCTAAACATTTATTTATATTTTTAAATATTTTTTTTAAATTGTTGGGTATTAGGAGCATATAAATAAAAGTAAAATTTCTACAACTCTTCATTTTCCTCTTCGCCTTCAACTACACCATTTACAGCCATCTTCTCCCATCTTTCGTAGAAATCGTCCCAGAACTCGAATCGTTCTCTGTTCAAGTCCTTCTTCACTTGTATCTGCTTGTTAATGTCTAGGTATTGCTTTTCTTCTAAGTCGTATGTGGGCCATTTGAGACCTTCTAAGTCAGCGTCGTTGTCGGGAGTTGGATTCCTGGAAAGTTATATTTATTATTATGCGTTTATAAAAATAATACAAAAATATATACAATACAATACAAAATTCTTTATTGTACACCAAAAAACAAAAAGATACAAACTTAAAACTACGATATTAATATTATAAGGCAGTACAATGGGCGGTCTTATCGCTTTCAGCGATTTCTACCAGACAACCTTTGGATGGACAGTAATTGTAGTAGCAACTGAGGTCGGTGGAGGTGTACAAATTTACATAAATATAATATGTTAAGTTAATAAACTACATAAAATAATTAAAATGATAAAAATTATATTATAAAAATTATATTATATATTACAGGATATATTTATTATATGTATACGTGAATGAGCTTTTTAAAGGCGATGTTGTTAACGTTTTCACATTAAAGGGTATGTCAGTTTTTCACTCTGCACATGGTATCTTTTAAAAAAGTAAGGTTGTAATTAAATATTTTTAGTGGCATATAAGTTAAATGCTAGAATTAAAAATTTACACTAATAGCAAAGTTGACTATTTCCTACACCTTTTTACCTACTTCCCAAAAAAGGAGGAGGTACTCAAGTCGACTGTATTTTTTTTATATATATATGTGTGTTACCTCATTACTTCTATCCACGTGAGCCGATCTTGAAAATTTTTTTTAATTCTACAGATGTTGCTTTGTGATTGGTTCCATTTAAATTTGATCAAGATCTGACCAGTAGTTCTTGAAATATCGTCAATAATGTCTATTTTGCGACGAATAATGCGAACTTTGACGATGTTCTCGTTTACCCGACTTCAAAAGTTACCTCATGACTTCTTTCGTTGTGAGCCGATTTTGATGATTTTTATTTGAAAGCTGGTGCTTTTTATGTAGTCCCATTGAAATTTGATCAAGGTCTGATCTCTAGTTTTTGAGTTATAGTCAATAATGCGTGTTTATACATTAAATCTGATCAAGGTTTCGATGATAAAGCGGCGAAGTCGGTTTTTTTAAGCTTGCGTTTAATTGTTACTGGTAAAAATCAGTCGTGGTTCTATCCCAATTTATAATGTCAATAATGTAGGATGTGTTACAATCACGATTGTGACCTCATGACATCGTCCATTGTAGCATAAACCTTTTCTAATGAACGCCTGCCTAGCTACTTTGTCATCGTAGAATAGTCATAGTTTACCATGGGCAATCACCAAACGATATATCGAAACCTTAAAATATAACATTGTAGTAGCCTGTCTGATATGAAAAATAAAATAAAGAACACTTAGTTACATATTGAAAAATCGGTAATCAATGGTCTTATAGCTAAAAAACGTACCCATATTTCGCAAAGTTAGTCCACATCTTAATCAGTTTCTTTTGAACTATTCTGTCCCTCGTCATCATGTTATCATGTTTAAAATATACATTTTTCAGGTTCGGGCATCTGAACAAATAGCACAATTCATCGCCTTTTGCCGCCCCCCACGTGCCATCGTTCATAGACGACAACTTCATAATATAGTTCTTATTTTCATTAAGATCACTATAATAATCAAAGTGGTAGTAATACAATGGACTCTTCGAAATCTTAGCGTAAAATCTTGCAACGTAGTCGATAGAATAAGACGTATACAAATCAGTTATGTAATTTTCGTAGTCCGCAAACGTTTTTATACTTATGTCACGTGTGAAATAGAAATTCTTAATTTCTTTAAAGGCCTTGTTGAGGGGCTCTTGATCAGGATTGAAGCTAAAGTTTGCCCTCACTGGAAAAATGAAAGGAAAACCCTCTTTCAAATCATCTATGAATGGTGGCGAAATATGGTAATCCAACGTCCCCTCCATACCTTCACGAGAATTAAAGCCCATCAGTATAGGAGTATCTATTTCTGATGAGTTCTCTGGATAGTCTACTATTAGTCCTTCAGGATCTTTTTCAACTATAGGAGCAAAATTTGATACACCTCGTTGTGTTTTCATAAAATAATCTGAACTTGGAAACAAATCTTGTATAACTATATCAATAGCTCGGACGTCATTTAAATCTTTTATTACTTCTGCGCTTGTAACAGGATTTTTATTAAACGCTTTTGCAAGTTCAAAAGCTCTGTCTCTTATATTGTCTTGTAAATATGCTGATGCCCATGCATTTCCACTTTGCAGGATAGCATATTTGAAAAGCTTTTTTTTGTTAGAATGAAGAAGAAGATCAACAGCTGCTGCGCCACCTTGTGCTCCCATCAAAGTGATTCTAGAAGGGTCTCCTCCGAATTTTTCTATGTTATTCTTCACCCATTCTAATGCTGCTACTACGTCTTTCAAGCCGGAATTTCCCCAAAGCGTTTCGTCTTCCAGTGAAAGAAACCCGAAAGTAGACAGTCTATGACTAATAGTTACTGTAATAACGTCTTCATCTATAAAGAAGTCCGGTCGGTAGTCTTTGGTTTTATTATAAGAGCTTACGAAATCTTCATTGTAAATGAATACTATAACTGCTCTTTTAGCGTTATCTATAGCTGGAGTAAAGATATCTAGGTATAAACAATCTTCAGAGCCAAAAAAGCCCAATACCTTCTGTTTCTTTACATCTTTGTTGAACTGAACACACGCTTTCTTCTCTTTTGTTGCATCTAGGACATCTACCCACGGGTCAATTGGTTGAGGTGGCTAAAAGAACAAAATTTTCTTAGGTCTTTGCTGTATATAGTTTTAGTTTTGTTAAAGGAAATATAGGAAATCGACCCGTAGTTAGGACTACCAAGTATGATTAATAGATTTTACCAAAATTTTTAATGCAGTCGTTTTACTTGCAATGAATACTACCTACTATGATAGTTTAATGCCCATTCACAGAAAGAACGTATTTTTTTTATTTTCATAATATCCCCATAGGAAAAGAATATTTAAACTGCCCGTTAAGTTACGTCGGCTAAGTTGGGTGAGCGTTCACCTTCTTAGCAAGGGTATCGAGTTCGATTCCCGGCGGAAACACAAATTTTCTCCTCTAGGAAAACTTGTTTTTCTGATTGTGTGTGTGATGTGAATGTTTCCGGCACCCTCGAAACCGAATGAATGACACCTTAAGTCATCGAATTGCTGTCATGGCTGTGAGTGTGAAAGCGTTTATGTTAATGTTTTAACTGATTCTGGATCTGATTATTTATGAATGAAGCGAATGCGATCGTGTAGGAGCACGTTTTCCTAGAACATGCTTATTCACTTGCGACATGAAGACTCCCAAAATATTGTAGATTGCAGATACTTAAAAGGAAACACAAACTCAGGCAGGGAGTCCCATTCCTTCGCGGTTCGCATAATTCAATCATAATTCGCTAAACGCTTCCTCACATTCGTGGAATGTTTACCAAGATGAACTAATAATAGCTTTAAAAAAAATCAATAATTCACTTTGAACACCTATATATCAAATACATAATGAGGGTTATTTCATTAATATAAAAGCTTCACACTAACAGCCTAGTTCAATGACTTGTGACATGGGTCATGAGTCCTGGCATATTCCTTGCATAGACTACAGTGTTATGGTGAATACGTAAATGAAGTTATTAGGAGCTTTTGGTAAGCATTTCCAATGATTTTTTTGGCATATCATCTGATACTTTTATAAACAGAGAAAACAGTTGCACAAACCAACTAGTAATCGCCCAATTTAGATAAGTGCATATTACCGGCGAACCGCGGCTTAGCCCGCATTAAAAGTTAGTCCTAGGTATATGCTGTGTACATATTAAATTTGAATCAAAATTTGTTCAGCCGTTAAAGCGCGCGAAGGAACAAATATACTTACACAATTACACATTTACACACATACACACAAACTTTCGGATTTATAATATTAGTATAATAAAGGTACTCCTCGATACGTTACTCTGATACTTACATTTGCTTATTACAATGTTAGGTAGGTATATATATTTTGTTCGATATTTGCATTTGTGACTTGTCAATATAATTTTAATGTAAGCAGTGACTGAAAGAGTCATATCGTCATACTGTCGCACACAAAGCTTGTTATCAAAGATGAAAAATATAATTAAGTAAGTATCCAAGTATGTACTAATGTTACTGCATTTTATGTAGTCCTATTCCGTCAGTCATCGAACTGAGTGTGGGGCTATGAGTGTGAAAGCGTTTATTTAGTATCAGTGGAGTGGAATAACGAGCAAGGGACCGTGAAAAAACGAATTTATACGTTCAGTAACTACAAAATTGTATCTAAGAGTTTAAACATATCTTAAAAGAAATCAATTTTTTTACGGCCAGACTCAGGATAAATTATATTTTCGGTAGAATAAGGTAATGATTTATGTTCTATGCCCGGATGGCCTAATTATAGTTACAATATGTATAATGGGACGTTCTGCGAGTAAACCATACTGAATGGGCAAGTACCAAGAAACTCAACTCCTTAACCGGCAGAAAAGCAATAGGTCCCCATAAACGCTGTAATGTATACATAAACGCTGTAATGTATACTGAATGGGTATGTACCAAAAACCTAAACCATCCTAAACTCCTTAACCGGCGGAGCAGCAAAAGGTATTCCCATAAACGCTGTAATGTGTACTGTAAACGCTGTGATGTATTGGTACATAACCATTATAATATACGAACCAACATAGTAGAAACAAAATTCTACTATGGTACCAGGAACCTCAACTTCGTAACCGGCGCGGCGGAGCAGCAACAGGTATTCCCATAAACGCTGTAATGTGTACTGTAAACGCTGTGATGTATTGGTACATAAACGTTGTAATATACGTAACAACATAGTAGAAACAAAATTCTACTATGGTACCAAGAACCTCAACTCCGTAATCGGCGCGGCGGAGCAGCAAAAGGTATTCACATAAACGCTGTAATGTGTACTGTAAACGCTGTGATGTGTACTGTAAACGCTGTGATGTATAGCTTCATGAACGCTGTAATGTATACTGAATGGGTACGTACCAAGAACCTCAACTCCTTAACCGGCGGAGCAGCAAAAGGTATCCCCATAAACGCTACATAGTCCAGATACTTATAAAACGTCTTCAACGTCAGCCCTTTGACTTTTCCATGAGTAGTTTCCACTATGGGATTTTCCTCGCATATAACTAACACTGAACATAGTAAAATTGAAAAAGCCAAAAAATATATATATTTAATCATCGCTAGTGATTTACCTACATACGTTAAGTTAATGATTGAATGTTTTTGATTATAGACTCGTAATTAGCCACGCGATAATATTATCAATGCTATCTTTTTAAGATATAAAAATATTCGGAAGGCAAGTTATGCAATTACAGATTTTAAATCCACGTAATTCTTTACCTTACCATTTTTATTATCTATAAATATTGCGAATTAAGTAAACAGCTTCTTTTGATTTTATTTATATAGCATTAGCCATGCTCGGCAGAACTATAGACGTCCCCGTAAGACGTTAATAATAAGAAAACGTTAATTTCGTCGCTTCAGGCGGGACTTGAGTAGCTCAGCGGTTAGAGCAATAGGGCATGACACCCTATGGCCGCGGGTTCGAATCCCGAAATTTATCACTATAAACAGCTTCTATAATTAAACATTGTTTCAGAACAAATCTCTTATCTGAGTAAAATATACAATAATTGTTATGCTTAAGAAAATCGTGCATGAATTCAATGTTTTGCAAACATAGCCTTGTATATTGTTAAAATCTCATAAATATCTACAGTGTTAATTCAGTCCATTAAATGTTTTTTCAAAAAGTAGTACGAACATATTGTTTCATTATGTTTTGTCTTAAATGATACTTATATGTGAAATTAATTCATTTTCTTAGTGTCGTAGTGAAATCTTGTTAAGTACGATGAAAGTATTTGTATGAACCATTAAAGTTTTATCATGTGCAGTTATCTTTTAGGTGTATTTTCGGAATTACTTCTGATTATTGACTATTTATTTTCTGATACTACAGTGTTTATAGAAACGAATGGAACAACTATCATAGGAAGAAAGTTGAACACAGTATTTGAGCAGAAACCGTTTGTGGCGTTTTGGAAAATACCGTACGCTGAACCACCTCTCGGCAAATTAAGGTTCAAGGTCTGTCTAGCCATAAACTCGGATGTAAATATAATACATAGTCACCAATATTAATATCCAGTAACGTAGTAATGGGAAGACGTCCATTATTGCATGGGGTTTCTTCTCAGAACGCTACTATCGACGATTGCTTTCTATGCAGACAATTAATTTAAGAAAGATGAGCGAGTTATGAAGATGGATCAATTGGCTCCTCTACGTAGTTCTTGTCCTAGTATTACTTATAGGTAGTTGAAATTCCATTATATTATGAAAGGCTTTAAAAATCTTCTAATTGATTGGTGAAACTCCTCAAAGTTTTAGTTCATACCAATTCTTCCAAACAAAGTACACTGAAATATGATGGCGACAATTTAATTTGGGTGCCCATCCGCGCCGAGACTCAACCAGCTCAATCCGCGTTCCTGGAGGGGTTCCCCCCCAAGGCATGGGCCTATTCCTTGGGGAACAATAGGGCCTCGGTCTTGGAAAGAGTGCCTCCAGTCCTAGAGTGCGTATGCGGCCAACCACGAGAGTTGAGCCCACCGTGGCCGCACTACCTCCTCTAGGTCCCTCCCCCTGAACACCACAAGGTCTAAGCTTTGCCTACCAACATACTTCATCAATTATACGATATAGAGTACTTATTAGTAAGTGTAAGAGATTGTAGAGATAAAATGGTTGAGACTCAATTTACTACAATATGTCTACTTTTACAGGCACCAAAGCCAAAGCATCTGTTCGATGGAGCTGTTTACAACCACGGGACACCCTACGATGACACTTGCGCTTCAGGAAACGAGGATTGCTTATACCTTTCGGTATACATGCCTTGTCGTCAGGAAAACTGCCATGCAGTATTTGTTTGGTTGCATGAATACTCAAATGATCATGGTCCAGACTTTCTCATTGATGAAAACCTAATCGTTGTGACAATATCATTTAGAACCTCAATACTGGGCTTCCTGAACACGGAAGACGATTTTGCCAGAGGAAACATGGGAGCCAAAGATATACTCTTAGCTTTGAAATGGGTACGAGAGAATATAGTTTATTTCAATGGAGATCCCAATAGAGTTACTGTTGTTGGAGCGGGAAGTGCCGCAAATTTAGTTGCCTCATTTGTAGTATCGCCTCTGGCCGAAGATTTATTTGCAAGAGTGATTGTACAAAGTGGTAGTGCGCTATCACCAGCTGAATACAGGTCATACCACTTTGAAATTTTGAATAAATTGTACTGGAACTTCTATGGCGCATTTGATAAGTTTAATCGGACGCGGCTCTACGACAAGTTACAAAATGCAACCACTCGTGAATTGTTAGGAATTTCTAGAGACATTTTTGACAGCACTGAAGTGCGAGATGAACAAAGATTGTTAAATGCTTTTGGGTGTTCAGTTGAGACAGCCAAAAGAGAAGCATTTTTGGATGAAATGCCTCTAAACAAATTTAGAACTGGTACGATAAACAAATATGATGTTATGATGGGTTTTACCAACTTAGAGTCGATTTACAAATTGCACGGGTTTACGAACAATCGAAACCTCCTAAAATACATGAATTATAACTTCCACTATTTGGTACCATTTGAAGGAAGAAAAGAAGAGTACGGATCTAAGCAATACAGGATGATACGACGAAAAATAAAAGATTTCTACTTTGTTAATGGTACAATAGGCGAGCGAAGTTTGAGGCGTTACGCCAAGTATTTATCGGATCAAGTGATATATCCTCTACTCCGTCAGGCAATATTGCAAACGGAGATGTCTCACAATGTTTATTTGTATAGATTTTCTTTCCAAGGATCTCTTAACGTCGTATGGCGGTCTACTTTGAGTGATTTGAGATTGTACGGTGCAACATCAGGCGATGAAATCTGTTATCAATATAAATGCAAATGTTTCGATAATGCTTATTCTAGTTTTGACGATTCAACTGAGGGATACTTCATTCAGAAAATTGCAAGGCTCTTTGCAAATTTTGCGAAATACGGGTAATGTTGAACATGGCTCACATTGTCTATTCATAATAAACCTTTAGTTTAACTGTGAGACTGTATAAACATTAATCTATTCTTTCAGAAATCCAACACCAGAACCTGCAGATGAAAGACTAGCAGGATTGAAATGGAAACCTTTAACACCGAAGACAGGACTGAGGGGCGTAAATTTTGGTCGAAAAATTAAAATGATAAATTTGCCTGAGGAGAAACGAATGAAGTTCTGGAACCAGCTAAGGAAATCCTACTTTGATGATAAAAATGAATAAATAATTTTAAATTTAATCATTTACATAATGTAATTTAGCATAGTAAAAACTCGAAAAAAGATCCTCCAAGTCGGTTAACTTATACCGCCTTTACCAACGTCGGCACCTCAGAAATTAGGTAACATACGTATAACGTATATATATATATATATATATATATATATATATATATGTTATAAGCATGGTACCCAAAAAAGGGGAATGAAACAATATATAGATTAAGAACCTCAATCCGAGGTAAGGCTCCAAGGTAGGAGCGAAATACCAAGGCCAGAGAGATTAAACTCGGTCAACATAATTTAGACAAGAGTTTCAAAAACTAATTACCGACTTCAATCGCAAATATCTTCGAAACTCTCCATGAAATCTTGATTAAATTATAATGTGGTCCCATTTTAATTTAATAGGTAGGGAAGTACATAGTACTTTTAGTCAAAAAAAGAATTTCTCGAATCGGACCGGGCGTCTTCGAGTAATCGGGAACATACATAAGAAAAGGTTCCGACGAATTAAGAATTTTTTTGAAGTCGGTTAAAAAGAGGTGGTAGGACTTTTTGCGTTGTCGCCCTACCTACCACCCCTTTGCCGAACAGTCAAATAGCAAAACTATAGCGCAATCAGAATTCAGAACAGATTCGGGATCCGACTGAAAACTTATTTTTTACTATTTTATTACCCAGCTACCAAAGCGAAAGAAACTTCAAATATTGAATTTCAACCTCTCGCCTTTGAAGGAGTAGTATTCCACGCGGGCGCGTATTCCACGATCGCTCACAGTCTTTATACGGAGCGTAGTTGTACTTAGTCAGTCTTAGTCCTAGAAGTGTCAAGAGCACAAGTCAAATTCACAAATTTCAAAACAAATTTTGATTTCGTGTTATTGTCTTCGCCGTTTTCGTAATTTTTCTTCCTGAAAAGCCGTAATTGTTTTTGTACTTACTAGAGATACATAAAATATAAATCAAATATATCTAGCCTATCATTATATAAAAACAGTGCAATTCAGTGCTTCAACATGTTTGAAAACGAAAAGAAGAAATCGAAGTCCAAAATGAGTTTGAGAAGCTTGCGTTTGTCTCTGAAGTACAGACCTGAATTGTATAAGCTTATCCTGAAAATGCGTCAAAGTATTCGAAGAAGAAACATTATATTGAAAACCCTAAAACAGCGGCTTAAAGTTTGGGTAAGGAACCTACAAATCCATAGTATTTAAGTCTTGTACTTGTTATTTTATTTCAGTAGAGGTTTAAAAGTCTTATTTTGATACTTCTTTTACAGGATACAGACTCTAATGTAGCTACCAGCATTAATGATAAGGCTGCGACATTGTCAAATGTAACCAAAAAATTCCTAGACTCATCAACACAAACAGATGGTGATAAACAAGAAACTAAATCAGAAGTTCATCCTGCTGTACCGAAAGAAGTTGCTGGTTGGAATGTAAAAGAAAATGGAGACACTGAGAAGAGTATTGCAGAACAAGTGAAGGAAGCGGCACAAAGTGCTTTGCAGGATACAGGCATGGTGTATGTGGAGTCGGCAGGAATGTACTATGATTACAAGACTGGATATTACTATAACTCTGTAAGTTTTGTCTGACTCGGGCAGTACCACACAATTATTAATTTGCCAAGCAGTGATGTTCACACATTATTGTATTTTCCATTAAAGGGCAATGTTTCTATTGAAATTGTTGGGCATAAACACTCAGGGTGCCAAGCATTGTGCAGGATTTTAGTACCTGGGTGACTTCTTCGAGCTTTCTTCTTCAAGCTTCGCTCGGTTTATTTTTGTAAATGACGATTTCTAAAAATGCATACAAAATTTCATGAAAATCATTGGAGCTGTTTCCGAGATTCAGATTATATATGTACATATATACGAGAATTACTCGTATTAGATACTGCTGAAGTTAAGAATTTAAGCTTGCATTAACCTGTAATGGGGAAACATGACTGAATACAATATTTTTTGTGAATACAATAAGTATTATAAGAGTGAAAGTATTTATTTGTAAAGACTTAACATATTTACAAATAAACACTTTCACACTCACAGTAGTACCTCACTAAGTTCTAAGCCTTGTGTCTTGGGTACAGGAAATATTCAATATCACACCCACAATTACACCCAGAATCATAAACACAAATTTCCTATGGGTAGACAACTTGGGCTTCCACCAGGAATCGACCCTGCTGCTTGAAAGGTGAATCAACTTAGCCCGTGGGCAGTAACCCAGCCAGGCTTCCCATAATCAATTTCAATTGAATATTACCGTTAAAGTTACTAGGTACTTGGTGGCTTGGTAGCTCCGAAACTATGCCAGATGTTGGCCTATTTTGGGTGTTGTGCCGCCTAATGTCTGCAAAGAAAGCCAGTGGCTTGCTGGCACTGGCCTCCCGCATCGTCAGTGGTTACCTTCAAACCTGTCAAACTTTTTCAGGAGCTGGGCCTCTACTACCACAATGATACAGGGTGCTACTACTACTACTCAGAGGACAAACAGTTTGTCTTCCACTCGTATCCAGACATGAGCAAGGTCAACGCTTCCCTCATAGCTCACCAGAAGAAAAAGGCCAGAAAGCTTAAAAGGGTAACATTGCTGATTTCTTTTTTTCATAGTAGTATAATTTTACATAGCTGCCATACATTTCTAACATAGAATAGTTTTTAACTACATTTATCGGTTGATAAATTATGGTTGGGAGTGGTAATTATTCCTGACCTAAATGGTAACTAACTCCCAGCGATAGAAGCTGGCAGGCTTCTTATCGGCAGTTATATGATATAAAAA
The DNA here is from genome assembly GCA_948107665.1 of Lomographa bimaculata. NCBI lineage: Eukaryota > Metazoa > Arthropoda > Insecta > Lepidoptera > Geometridae > Lomographa > Lomographa bimaculata. Next base: position 13,176,951 of record OX403601.1, on the reverse strand, counting down.
ACTAAGCGTTTAATAAAGGAGTTGTGAATTGCCATGCTAAAATTCTAATCATCACCGCTTAACTTGGATTTCATAAAAATCTGCCTTCACCGAAGCTTAAGACCTTAACTAGGGTCTAAAATTACTGTTGCCAGATCGCCAATCTTCCCTAATGTTGAGCTGGCACTGTTTTAAAATTTCCAAATTATTACTCACAACTAAGGGAACATAATAAGCTTTCTAATGAGTTGCTTTTTATACCCAATGGTCAGAACCTTTTGTTTACACAAGGAAATTTGTACATTTTAAGTTGTTCATAGACATTTACACCTCTTTCAAGTAATAAATTAATTTTATTTCCAGGAAAGGCAGGCCGAAGATGACATAGATAACCTGACAAAACACTTATCTCAGGTTTCTCTCCAAGCCAGCACCGCATTAGGTAAATAAAATGGTAACCAGTTACTGCCCAGTACCAAACTGAGAAATATTTTACAGGGCAATGAAGAGGATGGCAGCAAACCTAAGAAGGCAAGAAAAACGAAGACCAAGAAAGACAAAAAGGAGAAGAGGAAAGAAAAGGATGGAAAAGGCAAGAAGGGGAAAAAGAAAAGGAAAATGGAAGCCATAGAAAAGGAAGAAGACAAAGTTATAGATTCCAAAAAGAATGCTTCTATAGAAGATGATAAAACAAAGATAAATATAGAGTTAGAGGAAGATGACATGCAATCGGAAGCTGTCACAAAGAAGGTACGTGATGAAATGAAAGTAACAAATGATGAAATGAAGATAATAGATGATGAAATGAAGGTAATAGATGACAAAATTAAGGTAACCAATGATGACAAATCTAAAGAAACAACTGATACAATAGAAGTGATTGAAGGTGAGTCAAAGGCTACAGAAGAAACAGTGAAAATATCTGAAGGCAAAAAGGAGGAAATAGAGAGGGCTGATATTAAAGCTCAAGATGCTTTGATTGAAGAGATAAATATAGAAATATCTAGTGAAAACGAACCAGAAAATGATTCTAGTAAAAATAAAGATATTCCTAGTGATAAAGAAAACCAACATGATTCTAATAAAAATAATGATAGTGATTCTATAGATATATTCGAATTTAAAAGCGATTCGCAAGAAAACACTGATACACAAAACGACAGTAAACCCAACATTGACGGTATGAATGACTCCAGTGTTAAAGAAGACAATCAAAATGAAAACTTGAATAAAACTGAAACAGTGACAATAGATAGTGAAATGAAAAATGAAGACAGTGAAGATGAAAAGGAAGAAGAATTAGAAGATGGTGAATGCAGTGAAACAGAAAGTGAAGATTCCAGCTCGGAATCCGATGCTAGCACAGTCACGGACAGTGATGAGGGTAAATTATGAAATAATTATGCTTTAATCGCAGTTGTCTAATACAACCTTATTAAATGATCTAATAAGAATTAGCTTTGCATTCAGACCACTTTGAGTTTGAGCTAGAGGTTAACCTAAAATTAAACTGGCCAGTTATGGCATATAGAATTATAGCTATAGAATTCCACATTTTACATTATTGATTGAGCGAAACGAGATCTCTAAGTTGATTTGAGTCGTTCAGCACTTTGTCCGTCCGTCCGTCCGTCCGAACGTCTGTCAGAGGCATCTAGTGTCTAAATCATATAGCAAATGACTTCAAATTCTCATAGAATATGTAAAACTACAGCCCTAAGTCAGAAATGACATTTAAAATTATAAAAAATAAAAAGCATTTTCTTTGAACTTAGTTTGGGGCTGTGTGAGAGCCAGTCAATCTAGTAATCGAAGTAGTTTAGGCCTAGCATGTTTACCATTTTCGACCACAACATCATTTACCTTCAGGTGAGATAGTGGTCAAACGCTAGCCTATTAGAGATAAACAAATTTAGAACAAGCATGCTTCCCATCCTCGACCACATCATCACATACCATGGTGAGATAGGCCAAATGCTAATTTATCTATCTTCTTCTGTCCTATCCAACTTCCTACTAATATTATAAATCTGAAAGTTTGTGTTTGTGTGTGTGTGAATATTTGTTACCATGTATCTCAGTAATTAATAAACCGATAGTTATGATATTTAGAATGTAGATAGTTTAGTTTCCGGAATAACACAGGCTACTTTAAATTTAATTGACGTGGGCGAAGCCACGGGGCATGTCTAGTATATTATATAAAAGGAATTTGCAGTGCATGAATATTGCAAAAATTATAAAATGGCTCGACTGATTTGAATATTTGATTTATTCACTTCAGTAATCAATAGGTGCAGTTTAGTAAAAACCCAAAGGAAAAAAAATGCAATTATTGGTTTTGTATTGGAATTACTATTCGGATTACTTTAAGTACCTGGATGACCGAGCTTTGCTCGGCTGAAAACACGGATAAAACGACGTTTTTTAAAATTGAAACCTAGCTAGATCGATTTATCGCCCCCGAAACCCTCTGCATACAAAATTTCATGAAAATCGTTGGAGCCGTTTCCGAGATCTTGATTACACACACACACATATATATATATATATATAAGAATTGCTTGTTTAAAGGTATTACTTTTAATATGTTTACAAAATTATGTTTCATCTAGTCAAAATATTAATTTGGTCTTTACAGATTCCGTAGCTAAACATCACCCGCCGTGTATGCGAGTCATAGTTCGAGAGACGAATCTGCCAAAATTGAAAGTAGGCAGCCTGTTCCTGATAACCAAAGATGGCGGCACAATCGGCAGAGAGGGTGACAAGCACGCGATACTGTTGAGAGACCATAATGTTTCTAGGGTGAGGTGATAAAATAATTATCTATCTATATACATATAAAAATCAATTGACGTTTGTTAGTCTCGAAAAAACGGCTCGACCCATTTTGGCTGATTCTTTTTTTGTTGTGTTCGTAATTGTCAAGATTTGTATGTAATATTTTTTTTAATCCACCGGAATTTACTTTTAACCGACTTCAACAAAACTGTATTTTTTTTATATATGTTACCTCAGGCTGGTGTTTATGTGCGGTCCCATTTAAATTTGATTAAGATCTGACCAGTAGTTTTTGAGTTATCTATCTATCTATATATATGAAAGGCATTGTCCCGATTGACTCATCATCGCCCAGCCGGAGCCGTTATAGGTTGAAACGTGAAATTTGGAGGATATGTTGTTTTTGTTGATGAAATACGTATTTCAGTGTTTTTCGAAAATATACCCTCAAGTTGAGATATATGGTAGTAAACTTTGATGGAAAAAAAGTTGCCAAATGACTTGGAATTTAGGGTTTATGGTTGTTCTACCTCTCTCTCTTCTCTCTTTCTTTCTTGGTGTGGTGGAGGTTTATAGTCAACATCTTTCATTTATTTTCTATTGTTGTACAATTTTGTTACAGAATCACTTGGATATAAGATACGACGTGGCTAGGAAGATATACACAGCGACTGACTTGGGGTCCAAAAACGGATCTATACTGAACGGGGTCAAAATGTCGGAGAGCCAGGAAGTTAGCGGAGCTATGGATGTAAGCAAACAAAACATTTTTCAAAATAAAACCCTACAAATATTACCGTACTTCCCGCTGGCGTTATTGGTTACACGTCTGCCTTCTACGCAGCAGGGATCTGGTTCGATTCCCGGTGAGGGCTTGAATTTTGTCGCCGAGGAAAATTTGTGTTTCTGGTTCCGAGTGTATAATAAAGATGGGTATATGCATGACATATTATTATAGGACTAGTATTTTTTTATGCCAGGTAGATAAGCATTTGGCCGCTATCTCACTTGATGGAAAGTGATGATGCGTCTGAAGACGTAGCATGCTTACCTAGAAGATACCAATTCACCCTCGACTTGAAGACTCCTAGATTATAGTGTTCGGGGTACAGACTGTATACAGGGCAGTGTGTTCCATTCCTTCGCTGTACAGATATTAAATATGTAAGCAAAACGCCTTGAGCGCATATGAGGCTAATAACACTATAATATTATAAAGGCGAAAGTACGTGAGTGTGTTTGTATGTTTGTTACTTCTTCACGCTCAAACGGGACCAATGGGCACGGCTAGTCGACCATAAATGGCTGATTGTGGTCAGTTCTTATTGTGCTTCGATGATAAAAAGGCCCATGCCGTTTCTATCATCGAAGCAACTAGAATTTCAACAATAACATAATTTTATTATTTAAACGCTGCTTATTGGGAATTTTAATGAATGCAGTGGTAAAAATGAATAAGAATTTCAAAATAGCAAAACGCATACTATAGTCCAGAATAAAGTTTTGTGTTTATACAGGTGCTCCACGGCAGTACTATTCAGCTGGGGGAAACCAAATTGCTTTGCCACATACACCCGGGACACGCCACGTGTGGCCAGTGCGAACCTGGATTACTCATGCAAGGTTAGTCAACACATCTATGTATCTATATCTATCTATATATATAAAAATCAATGCCACTTTTCGTTGTAATTTTATAACTCAAGAACGGGCTCACCTATCCAAACCAAATGTTTAGGCTTTGTTCGGACTATTTAGTAGATGGTTTATGTGAAGTTTGCACAAAATCGGTTGAGCGGTTCTTCATTTATCACACCCAGGCGAAGCCGGGGCGGATCGCTAGTATCCTACTAATCCTACTAATATTATAAATCCGAAAGTTAGTGTGTAAGTGTGTAAGTATGTTTGTTCCCTCTTCACGCTTTAACGGCTGAACGGATTTGGATGAAATTTGGAATGTACATAGATTATACCTAGGATTAACACATAGGCTACTTTTTAACTTGATAATAGCGGGCGAAGCCGCGGGGCACGCAAGTCCTGTTAGTTACACTATTTATAACTCAAGAACGGCTGAACCGATTTGGCTGAACATTGGTGGGGAGGTAGCTTAGAACCAGGAGACGGACATAGGATACTTTTTAGGAATGTCAACTTTTTTTGGGCAATGCCGCGGGGAACAACTGGTATTATAATATTTAATAGTTTACTTACTTCTAGTATGTTAAAATTTATATATACACTGACAAAAACAAATTTAGGCCTGTGTAAGTATGTTTGTTCTTTCTTCACGCTTTGACGTCTGAACGGATTTGGATTTAATTTGGAATGTACATAGCTTATACCTAGAACTAACACATATGCTACTTTTTAACTTGATAAAAGTGGGCTAAGCCGCGGGCCACGGCTAGTATATTACAATTGTTAGATTTTTTCACAAAGACTTATCGTTTCCCAGTGGAAGAAGAAAAGAAAGCCGCGTACACTCGCACAGTGAGTGTGAAGAAGCAACACGAGCTGGAGTTGGCGCGTTTGAAGAACATATACGCGCCGCAACGGCTCGCTATAGAGGAAAAGGGCAATAGTTACATCGATAGGGCTCAAGCGAGGCGGGAGGCGGTCGGTTCTACCAACCACGCTGAGAAAACGCAGAGCACAGACTTGGATACGTAAGTTTTACGGATATATATATATACTTTTACGACCACCGACGACCCAGTTGGCGCAGTGGACAGGTGTCCGCCCTCTGCGCCGTGGGTCCTGGTTTCGATTCCCGGCAGGAGCACACATTCCTTCCCAAGGGATATCTGTGCTTCTGGTTCTGGGTGTAATGTGTGTGTGATGTGAATGTTTCCGGCACCCACGATACAAGTCTTTGAACTTAGTGTGGGGCTGTGAGTGTGAATGCGTTTGTTTGTTTGTTTTTTTTTTACTTAGATAGATCTTCGATACAGATAAGGCCTTATCTGTATCGAAGTATTAATAATATCTTAAATATTGAACTATCACAATTCAAATGTTATGGCGATGGTAATAAAATATAAACTACAAACAGACAGAAGTATTATTAGAAATAAACATATAAATTATACTTAAACACACACTCACGCGCACTCACACACACACACACACACACACACACACACACACATTATTTTAAATTTTATTATTCAAAACAGCATTATAATATATTTTTTAATATGTTTTTTAAGAATGTTTGGAAGAGACATCCCTTGACCATATTAAATGAATTAAATACGCATTATTAAGGATAACTCAAAAACCGCTGTTTAGATCTTGATCAAATTCAAACAACCACATGGAAGCACCAGCTTTAGAATTAAAATAGAATCACCAAAATCGGTTCACTGAGATCAAAGTTTTGAGGTAACACACATAAAAAATAAATTGAAAACATGTAGTCGAATTGAGAACCTCCCCTTTTTTGAAGTTGGTTGAAAAATACATACTATTTCTTGTTACAGGAGTATAGCAGCGGACAACAAAGGCTTCAAGCTGCTGCAGAAAATGGGCTGGTCGGAGGGTGAAGGGCTCGGCAAAGACAGCCAAGGAGACACGGAGCCTGTGAGTACATGTTTTTAAGTGCATTAGCTGACCCAGCAACCATTGTTCTGCCATATTAATTATCAAAGAAATCAAAAAACAAAACACGTATATATATCTTTTAAATAAAAAAAAACAACGTGTTGCACTCTAGGAGTGCCGGCAGAAGTGAAAACTTAAACATTACCATTGCGCATTTTTGAAATAACAATACCATCGTCACCATAGAAACGCGGTAGAAAGAGTAGGGGGGGTATTACTTCCTTTCATATGCCGCGGTCTACTCTCCCTTCGTCTTACGAACTTTCGATCAGGTCACCTGTCATGACGCGAGTTTAACATTTTTACCCATCCCAAAAAAGTGCACAACGCCGCTAATGAAGTTTTCACTTCAATAAATCGTGAATTTTTTTATATATATTTTTATATAACAAATGCAGAATGAAATGCCAAAGTGACGCGACACTTCATGTTAACGTCACGTCAATTAACGACGGTTAAATTATTTGGATAGTTCATACTAAAATTAAATATTACAATAGTTTTTAACCGACTTCAAAAGTTACCTCATCAGTTCTTTCATTGTGAGCCTATTTTTGATGATTATTTTTTTATTTGAAAGCTGGTGCTTTTCATGTAGTTCCATTGAAATTGGATCAAGATCTGATTTCCTGTTTTTGAGTCATCGTCAATAATCCGTGTTTAATACATTAAACCTGATCAAGGTTCCGAAGATAAAGCGGTGAAGTCAGTTTTTTAAGCTTTGCTTGCGTTTAATTATATCGGATACGTTTCCGAGAGTGTGTAATGGAATTACACAATCTGATTCCCCCATCCCCGTTTATCTATCGGACATCAATACTCCTAAGCGTCACCATAATATGGTAGACATTCCACATATGCGGACGAAGCATTTTGCTTCCACATTCATTATGCGAACCGCTAAGGAATGGAACTCTGTCCTTTCCTGATAAATACAATATGGGAGTTTTTAAGTCGCGAGTAAATAGGCATCTTCTAGGCAAACGTGCTCTATCGTCGACCGCATCATCGCTTACCATTAGGTGAGATAGGGGTCAAACGTTTGCCTATACTGAATTAAAAAAAAAACAGCCGACTATACAGATGCTGCTTTTCCAAAGAAGAGGAAGAAGTTGTGTTTTTTTTTTTTATTTGTGACAGGCTATCTGACCACTATGTCACCTGATGGTAAGTGACGATGTGATCGAAGCTGGTAAACACACTAGACCTGGAATACGCAGTCTCTCAAGGATAACTGCCGGAACACCGTATTTGGCTTGGCGGCAGACTTTCAACTTGATGGTGGTAAGCTACTTTGGTAGCAAGCCAAGCGAGCAACTCACAAAATGCTCTACCACCTCTCAAATGTCACCTGATTAGCACCACCCGGGGACCACGTGTAGGGAGTCAGACTTAAGGGGTATCCTCCTACGGACGTGGGTGACTGGTATGTGTCACGTAACCACGATTATGTATTTAGTGGATATTCTTTTCTGTGGAGGGGAAAATACCTACCACTTACCTTCTTTCTCAGGACTGCAGGAAAGGGGTGTATTGGGCTCGTGGGCTAAACCTTGTGGGAAGAAAGAAATATATTTAATGCTATTAAAAAAAAACAGCGTGTAATGCTTGTGTGTTGCTCGTAGTAATTTGTTAGGCATATTTATGCGTTAGGATGAGCGAGTGAAATAGGATGAACGAGTTGATTTGTCTTATTTCCAACTAGTTGCCGCCTGACTTTACTCGGGTGGATAGCAAAAATTTTATTTTTGGTAGCAATTAATTTATATTTTATTTTTTTGTATTTTAAAAGATACCCGCGTTAATAAAGTAAAAAAAATAGCCTATGTGTTATTCCGGAACCTAAACTATCTACATTCAAAATTTCATCAAAATCGGTTTATGCGTTACGAAGATACGCGGTAACAAACATTCACATACACACAAACTTTCGCATTTATAATATTAGTAGGATAAAAGGCTAAAAAAAAAAAAAAAAAAATGTCTGATCAAAAAAAATATCCCGATTATAGAACCTTCTTCATATCTAAGTCGGTACAGAATGTAGACGTATAACTGCTATACTACACGCATATTGCGCCGGATTAAGGAAAGGATTAACAAACAGTTCCAGAGGTTAAATAAACCAATTTAGCTGAAAGTTCGAAAATCTAAGTTCGAAATAATATTCGACTTGGAATAGCACAGGTTATTTTTCAACCGTCTTCAAAAAAGGAGGTTCTCAATTCGACTGTATGTTTTTTTTACCGAATTCAGAAAAGGAGGAGGTGTGTTTGACTGAATGTTTTTTTTAATGTATGCTCACCGATTTCTCCCCCATTTGTGGACCTATTCTCAAAATTCTTTTTTGTTTGGTAGATTATAATCGATCAAGCCAAAACCAAAATAAGCGGTGAAGTCGGTTTTTTTAAGCTTTGCTTACGTTTAAATTATTTGTTTGTATGTTACGCGATAAATCCGCCAACTTTTTTGGGATGGGTAAAAAATGTTAAACTTGCGTCAGGATACGTGACCTATTCGAAAATTCGTAAGAAGAAGAAGAGGAAGTAATATCCCCCTCTCTTTCTACCGGACGTCGAAAAATGTTAAAGTTTTCACTTCTGCCGGCACTCCTGGAGTGCAACCCGTTGTTTTTTTATAATTTCATATAATCAGTGCACCCAAAGACCCTTTGATATCGATTTTATGCCGGATTGCAGTTACTCGATTTTATTATTGTTCGGCCGCCATCTTTAAAAACACCACTGGGTTCCAAGCTTTGAATAAAAAACAATATGTACATATTTAATATTCCAAATCAAACATAAATACTAATACAATTACCCATCATATAAATTTTAAAATTAAAATCAAATAAAATCCACATATTTTCATGTCTTACAAAAAAAAAACGCACAAATCATTTACCATGCCGGTGATTTATATTCGTCAAATAAAATGCAATGTCAGAATTTTTGCACAAAATCCCCAAGTTAGAATGGATTACAACTCCATTAGCGTTTGACGTGACTAATTAGCCCAGACCGCATGATACATTTAACCTTACGAATATATGATAATACCTATTTGGATATATGTATATGCCAGGCGCGAGCCGAATAATTACAGCGTGTTCATTACCTAAACTTCTCTTGAGCAAGCTCTATGGAACAGCACTAGCTCTAGTCCGCCATGTTCAGCTATAATATAAACATAAATTCTTTCACACTCACAGCCCCACACTAAGTTCAATGACTTGTGTCGTGGGTGCCGGAAACAATCACATCACATACACAATGACAACCAGAAACACGAATTTTCCTTGGGGAGAAAACTTGTGTTCCCGCCGGGAATCGAACCCGATACCAAACCACTAAGCTAATGGACAGTTCATTGGAATAGTAAATACTTAAATTTTCTTTAGTGACGCAAAATAAATCCGATAGCCAAAAATTTAAAAAATGTCACAAAGAAACAAACATAACATACATTGGCTGATAAACATTTTACCCTCTTTTACGTCGCACAGTCAGGTAAAAATAAGCATATTCCCCTATCGCCAGGTTCGCAGGTTAAACACTCACAGCCCCACACTAAGTTTGTAGACTTGTATCGTGGGTGCTGGAAACAGATTATGTATCACACCCAGAACTAGAAGCACAAACTTTCCTAGGGGTGAAAACTTGCGTTCCCGCCAGGAATCGAACCCGATACTCCTGCTTAGAAGGCGAACGCCACCCAACTAAGCAAACGAGCAGTTCGACAATGAGCTGTACGCAGATCTGATAGCCCCCCAAAGCATGACCGTGCCTTGGATAAATGACAGAGGCTAAGCCATGAGTCGTCCGTACCGTGTCCAAACAAAGTGTTGATTTAAGCGTAATAGGTAACAAAAAAGTGTAAAATGAATAACTAAACGCAAGCAAAGCTTAAAAAAATCGACTTCCCCGCTCTATCTTCGGAACTTTGGGTTAGATGAGTACACACGCATTATTGATGATATTTCAAGAACTACTCAAATCTTGGTCAGATCTTGATCAAATTTAAATGGGACCGATTGGAAAGCAACATCTTTCAAACAAAAAAAAATTCAGAATCGGTTTACGTAGAACGAAGTTATGAGGTAGCGCACATAAAAAATTATATATAGTCGACTTGAGTACCTCCTGCTTTTTTGTGAAGTCACTTTTCATAGTCTGGTTTTCGAATTTTCAATATATTGAATAGTTAGTCCACGGATCCCCAAAAACTTGGTGCACTTTGTTCGTTTTTCGACGTCTGTAGGTCACGCGGGCGCGCGCCTGCCGCCCATTTAAAACAATTTGAGCGAATTTTTTCGCGTCGCGCATCACATTTTGGTCATCTTTCATTCTAAATATGCACGCCCCTCTATAAACATTTTCATACATTTGACACTCGATAGTTTGACAAATTTGGCGGAGGGGCGGGCACATTTAGAAGCCTAGAAGGTACCTATTCACTTTAGACTTGAAAATACTCAGATTGTACCGTTCAGATTGTTAGTCAAGTAAAAGAGCCGAGGTTCTGTCCTAATCAAGTCATGCCCTAATAAAGTGGTAGAAACTTTACTAACTTCTATTGGAGTTTTGGAGCGCAAGCCAAATCGCTTTTTCAACTTTGTATGATTTGCCTACATTCGTGCACGTTCACTAAGTATTAACCATTAATAATCCACCATTACTACACATTAAAACTCGAAAAATTACAAGTTTTAAAAAATAATCCAAAGTCAACTACACCATTTTTCCACTTTCGCGGCGAATACCCAGAAGGATCTTTTATTCTAGGTAAGCGACGATGCGGTCGACATTAACATTAACATATATGCACTTCGTATCCTTTTATTGGATAAGCTAGCGTTTGACCACTATCACAGCTGTTGGCGTGTGATTGGGCTGAGGTAAATAAGTAAACAGGGTTAGAATGGAAGTTGGTTTTCTGTGATAGCTGTCGGAACACTGTTTAGTACTTGGTGTAGTTTTCTACGCGTGGTAAACTATAACATAAACGCTATAAGAAACTTATCAATAGTAGTAAATTTAGAAAGGAAAATATCGCGTGATTCTGGCCTTGAACCCGCGGCTATAGGGTCTCTTACCCTATTGCTGTAACCACTGAGCTACTGAAGCCTAAAGCGACGAAATTATCCTTTCCATATTATTATCATCTTACTATAAAATAAAAACGTTATAATAATTCTCTAAATATTATACAATATCTAAAAAATAATTTCGTCACTTTAGGCAGGGCTTGAGTAGCTCAGCGGTTAGAGCACTAGGGCCGGAGACTCTTTGGCCTCGGTTTTAATTTGCGACTCAAGCAATGTTTTCCTTTCGAAATTTACTAATTTTGTTTTGCATCTTATTTATAAAAGTTATTAATACTTATATACATAGCTTTTTAGAGTTACAAGTATCAAAATCAAAACTGTGAAAATACCCCCGACGCTCTATCTGGAAAAGGGCTGCACCAATTTTCACCAAACATAAGTGAGAACACACTCGGTCAAGTCACCTTTGAAATAAAAAAAAACCGCATCCAAATCGGTTCACCCGCTTAAGAGCTTTGGTGCCACAGACAGAAACACACAGCGCTCAAGTTTATAACACCCCCTTTTTGCGCCGGGGTTTAACAAAATAAATTATTACTCTGAACTTAAAAGGATCGTATAAAGTATACCAAAAGTACACCCAAATCCATATAAATACGATAAAATAACACATAATACAAAAGCGACCCTCACAAATCGCGGAAACACAAAGAAATACGAGACCCATGCTCAATCACGAGTCACAAGAATAAATAAATTTTAGTTTAATCACCGGATTGAGTATAGACATTAAATAAACAAAAATGACAAATGGTGAACTGCTTTATAAAAAGAAATTTGTCATATCGATTTTTGAAAGTGGCAGCACAGTTTCAGCTAGTTTGTTTTACGCGATCACATGCGCTATATTTATAACCTGCAACGCAACGCGTGATTTGAACTTGGTGAGGGGCTGTGAGTGTGAGATTAATAAAAAGAAACCGGCCAAGTGCGAGTTGGACTCGCACACCGAGAGTTCCGTAAAAACCTGTAGGTATATAAGTAAAAGTTATGGTATTTTTATTGCTAAATAAAATTAATATTAATGTATGCTTTTCGCAGTTTTCCCTTATCTGTGTCTATAAGACGTTGCTTCATACCAAATTTCAAGATTCTTAGTTTACGGAAAATACCCTGTAAGTTTTGATTCCCTTGCGAGTGTCGAAAATTTGCAGCATAAACGGCTGTATCTTTTGATTGCGTTGGCTTAGAAGTTTGAATTTTTCACAGCTACAAGAGAAAGTAGATCTCAGTATTTGATATGAATTTCAGCTTGATACCTCCACGCGTTCCTGAGAAAAACGATCTTGACAGACAGACAGACGGACAACAAAGTGATCGTATAAGGGTTCTGTTTTTTTCCTTTTGCGGTACGGAACCCTAAAAAAGAATTGCAAGTCTTAAGGTAAATAAATGTATTTGCCTCAAAGCAGGCATTTATCAATCATGTCACAAGGACATGCCTAATAAGGCCCTTTGCATTCCACTTTAGTGTCTCAGTAAACATTATAATGCTTGGAGTTTTTTAAGTAGGGCCACTGTCTTGACAAGTGAATGTAGGCTTATTATGTATACTGTATGTGCGAGTATAACTCGTTGCAATAGGGTCACTAATTTTGCTGTAAATTTTTAATGGAACAATCAAAATGTTCTGTATGATTCTGTACAGCATTCTATATAGCAGTCGCCGTGGGCGAAATCCATCGAACCAACATTATTTTCATATAATTATTTTGTTATACATTTAAACGATCTGAAAGAAGTTAATAGCTGTCGCCGCGGGCGAAATTGGCTGAACCAACATTATCGTCATAGGTGCACTAATGTATTGTTATATATATGATAGGCAAGCCTTTGACCACTGTCTCACCTGACGGAAAGTGTCGAAGCGGCCGAAGATGTAACATGCCTAAAAGATTGTAAATAGGGTTCTTATCTTATTTTGAAATTGTTTTTATATCATTATCTCTTAATTAGATTATAATAATAGATAGAAAAACTATGTGCACTAAACAAAATTACGAATTTTTTTAAACCGGCTCGTAAGTTTGTACCTACGATGATACAAACATCCTTCTCAACTCAGTTCAACCGTACAACGTACTTATCCGTCATCGTGGATAAATCTAACCAAAACACACAAATCTAAACTTGCTCCGCAAATTCCGTAATCCATATTGAATGCACCCAGCCCTGTTCAAAATATGCGAATAATTTTAATAATTTACTAATATTTAGAAATGGTAGGTGAGTCTGTTTGTCCCTTTCTAGTTATTGATAAATAGGTTATTTATAAACTCGTAAATGTATAAAATAACGAAATTCTAATAACAAAATCTAAATAAACCTATTGATTTCTGGTATGAGTGAAAATAGATAACTTTTCTGTTACATCTTCGACCCCTTTCTCGTTTTCCATAAGGTGATGGTCAAGTGCTGGGTAGAACAGCAAACAACACGGGTTTGACCTCTATTAAATCTGACCTCCTATTATATATCTCTGTTGCATAAGGTTTCTATTGTCATTCGTTTATTGCTTTTATGTAGGTTATTAATTACAAAACGGTGTTAAACATAATAAAAAAAAATTATTAAACATTATAAAATAGTGTTAGTTAAACATTACTTGACGCCAACATGTTGCCATGGTTGTGTAGGGATTTCGATTTGAATTAAGCTCTTATCTTTTTTTTTTCTAGGTAGGCAAGCATTTGACCACTATCTCACCTGATGGAAAAGATGTAGCATGCTTGCTTAGAAAAAACCTATTCACTCTTGGCTTGATCCCAGATCCCAGATTATACCGTTCGGGGAACAGAGACGCGGGCAATGAATTCCACGCCTTCGCAGTATGGATGACAAATGTAGAAGCAAAACGGTTCGAGCGAACCGGAGGTATGTCAACCATAAATGGATGACGTTTGCCAGTTTTCTTGTTGTTAGATGGTAAAATTGGCATGAGGGAATTAATTCGTGTAATTCCTGCGCACATTCGCCAAAATGTAACCGATAGAATACCGATAAGCTTGCGACCTTACGTTGGTGACCGAGACTCTGCAATTTTGACTGAATTAGCTGATCATCGCCAATGAGTCTTTTTGCTCGTCGCGTCGGTCGATGGACTCAAGAGCTTTAAGCTGGTAAATCGCTGATCCATCCCAAAGGTGGCCGCAGTACTCCATACACGATCGGACTTGAGCTTGATATAAATTGAGAATCTGCCCCCGTGTAAGTACTGCCTAACCTTTGCGAGGATACCCAGTTTCTTAGCGGCCAGCTGAGCTTTGGCTTCAATGAAAGTGCCGAAGTTAAGATTAGACGATAAGGAAACGCCAAGAAGCTCGAGTTTATTTCCTACCGGTATTGGCACATTTCGAAAGGTCGGAGATAGGAGGAAAGTTCTCCTTTCTGTGGAGAAGAGACACGCCTGTGTTTTAGATGCGTTATACTGAACTAAATTGGCATCGCCCCAATCGGCCACAGCTAACAGGCTCTCATTTAATAGGTCTATCATCTCCTCTATTAGTGACTGGACTTTACCTCACCAGGTAGATAGTGACGAAAATGTTTACATTTTAACACATACGCTACAACTTAACGTGAGTGAAGTCGTGGGGTACTGCTAGTATATCTATGAACATAGATATTTCCAACGATAACTTTCATTCTTTGTTTTGGCATGGATAAAGTAGCGAGGCGTTAGTAGTCGTTTATTCTAAGAGGTACAATTTATTATCTCATAAAATACCTATCAAATTGACCGTAATGAAGTACTTCGGCAACCAGGTTGAAAATGTATTTAGGCGCTGTCGGGAATAAATACACGTCCTGTTTAGAATCATGTCGTAATAAGTGGTGTGAGTTATTTGATCAAAGATTTGTGATAAAGAGAAGTAGGTATTCCTTTGTGTTAGAGAGTGCGATGGTGGCTTTTGAAATTATGGAAGCAATTAGGTACCGTTCTGCTTAGCTTGATTGATTTATGGTGGCCTATCCATCTTTGTGTTTATTATGTACTATCAGACTCGCCTTGGCTTTACTCGGATTAACAAATATCTATGTATATATATGATATATTAACTAAATAATAACCCCTTTCATAAATAGGTAAAAAGAAATACACGTTGGCGTGTCCGCCTTTTAAGTATGAGTTATCGGGTTCAATTCCCGGTGTGAACACAAGTGGCCTCCCCAAGGGTAATTCTGGGTATGATTGTCTGAGTGATATGAAGATAAGTCTTCAAACTTAGTGTGGGTTAATTTTATGCTCGATAAACGTAAAAAAATAAAATAGACACATAAAAAACCGGATATTATCTCCTACATTTACACTGTTTAAAATATAAGTTTAGATACATCGCTATGATTCGCCAGATACGTTTTTAGTTAGATATCAGTTTGTTTTGATTAAAAAATAGTTCAAGTTTTTATCAATAGCATTGTAGGGCAATCGCCATTCGCTTTTCAGGGTTGCCAAATAATAAAACTTAATGCTTATTTTATTTTTTCCTTGCCTCTTTTTAGACTCTGATTTTTGTTTTATTTGGATTATGTCGCATACGTGTCGAGGGTAATTTAATTTCAGCTTACAATGTTGGTTTTCAAGTTTAAAGTGACATGGTACTAAACTGTATAGTCACTTACGGGACGGAGTACAGATTTTATGTATGCCTCGTTATCAATGTTACCACCGAATGACGTGATTATTAATAAGGATCTAATCTGCCTACGCGTCAACATATCAAATGAGATATATATATATAGATATAGATATTTTTATGGGTTAGAGTAACCATTAATAACACAGTCGGCAGATAGTTTATTGTTAAACATCCTACTAATATTATAAACGCGGAAGTTTGTAAGAATGTATAGATTTATGGATGTATGTTTGTTACTCTTTCACGCAAAAACTGTTGAATGGATTTTGATGAAACTTTACGATAATATAGCTTACACATAGGCTATAATTTATAAAGATGTAGTGTAAATTATCCAAATTATAACTATAAGTAAGTAGGAAAAAAATCTGCCATCTGCAAGCTATGCTTGCGTGCGCCGCAAAAGCCGTTGGAGTTGCACGTATAAAATGTGTAATAGAAATGTTTATCTTAAATAATCCTACAAAAAAGCCCGCGACAGCATATATCTATCTTTTATGTGTAAGCCATTATCGCCAAATTGTGAACCATAAATACAATAATTTCATGATTTTTAATTTGTTGGATTTGTCTCCGTCCCTAATAGCAGAATAATATAAAAACATTGAAAAAATTACGTAAAAATAAAATACTTTCTATCATCATAATCACAATTGTCCATCACCACGCGGGGCGCAGCTAGTAATATATATACCTACTAATATTACAAAGAGGTAAAGTTTGTTTGTTAGAGGTATTCCCTGAGAGGTATCCGATTCTGATTTTTTTACTAATGAGTAGCTATACTATATCTGAGTATCATATGCTTATTCCTTATAAGCAAATGTTTGACCATTGTCTTATGTACCCGGTCGATGCCGGGCGAGTCTATAATATAAATAATAACAGTTTTACTGCGGACTAAATAATGGTAGGTAAGCAATAAAGGTCAGTATGCCTAGTGTGAGTTTTGCAAACGAAATACGTTACTATCTCGTTTACGTATTTTAGTGTCATTTGTATGGCAATCTATAACGAGCGAACTATTCAACTAATCATGCGAGTATGAGATTATCTCTAACTTACGTAGTTGCGTTTGGTTTCGTTCGGATACGTAAACTATACAGTTTCAGTAAATTGTGTTAGTAATTATACACTAATCCCGAGTGTGAGTGACACGTTTGACAGTTACTGTAGTATAGAAACGATACTTCTATAGTAGAGTCATTCACTTGATATTTTGGTAGTGAGAAGCAAATTGTTGTAGTTAAATTATTACTTTTTATAATTTAGTGACGGTAAAGTTTTAGTTTTAGCTTACCCTTGAGCATTCCCTGAGAGTTTATTGAGGTATCTAGTCTCACCTAAACATTTGTAAACAAACCATAATAAATCAATTCACTCACAAACACATTATAACCACATATGATTGAAATTATTTCCATTCACTGCTCGTACTCAAATAGGTCACCATCGTTTCAAGTTGAGTTACAACTAATCTTATTCATTTTGATTTAATTAAAACAATGAGAAGTTGTTACAGTCGAAAATTGATGACTTCGCGCCATTCTATCGAGTGTCTCTTTTCTCTTTTGCACTTAGCGCAACAAAAGGAGAAACCATACATTTTGTTTGAGACGATTATAACTCAACCAAATAACGAAGTCGAATCTAGTCAGATTGTATAGTAATCTCTAAGTACTCACGTAAATTAGTCGCATTCGTTTACTATATCATAGCAAGCCACCAACATTACAAACAAAAATTAACTATCAACTGAGTGAGTAAACTGTTTACGGACAGTTGCCAACTATTAAACTTACACTCGCTATCAAAATATAACCAAAATCGTTTTCGTATACTCGATCAACGCCGCAGTTACGTTAACGATATTTTGCTGTAAAACTCACACTAGGGGTACAGATCGCGGTGCGTTTAGGAATAATTCATTTCTAAATGATTATTTTCGTTAACAATTTGAATAATACCCTGTGATTTATATACTTGTCTGCTGGGTAATTTTGTTTTGCATAAGCAAATATAGTTGACGTCACAAATATAAGGTGACACTTCGTTTCTACCCAGGTCAGCCTGTTTTCTGAAGAATCTTGTGTACACATTGCACCAAAAATACTGCATGATTTGTAATTGTTTACATATTGTAATCCTACTAATAATATTAAAAATCCGAAAGTTTTTGTGTAAGTGTGTGTGTAAGTATGTTTGTTCCCTCTTCACGCTTTAACGGCTGAACGGATTTGGATGAAATTTGGAATGTACAAAGATTATACCTAGGATTAACACGCTACTTTTTAACTTGATAATAGCGGGCGAAGCCGCGGGGCATGGCTAGTAAAACATAATTTTGTTTGCCTAAAATGAAATAATAAACAAAGATTAGTCTCAAATCTCAAATATCAAAGTATTATTCGTCGTTACAGTTCGTCTATGAATAAATTAATTAATTTCTAAAAACATTTGTATCTGTCTCAAACTCCACACATTTCATATGCACCGTACATCAGAATCTCTCACATAACACGTACCGTTATTGGTCTGAGGGCAATTTAGTCATACGCCCGTCTGGAGTGTCCGACTGGCCGCAGACGGCTGCAACAATGTTGCACCAGACGTTTCGCACGTCGTAATTCATCGTCGAATGAACATGTCGACATACTAGAGGGAGAGACAGTAGTTGATCTCGAGCTATGAAATCTGTGCTATAACAAACGCGATTAGGACGTTTAGAAAGGATCTGTCTAATAAAGACAATCTAGAATCATAGTGCTGAGTTACCAACTATTAACATAAACCCTGATGGAAACGATGTGGTATTAACTTACTTAACATGGTTTTCCAAAAAAATTTCTATGATTCAGCGTAGACTAAAAGTTTTTACAAAGACGATGAAATAGCTTCCATTATTTTTAAAGACATATATTTATTTGTGGCAAAAATCTAAATTGACAAAAGGGTACAAATAGTTTTTTTTTACATTTTTACCACAAGCCGTTCTCAACTCAGCATAATGCTGGTTTAAAAAACCAGCGCTGGTCTTCCGTTGAGAACGGCAGGTGACGTCGCACACGAAAAAACAACACTGAACAGCTGTGACAGGAAAACAATTACAAACAATTTGTTATTAGAGTTAAGTGAGACAGGCAACATTATTCAAACACACAAAACGCAGCGCAGTGAAGTGGGTAGTGTGGCAGCATTGTCGTCACACTACCCGTAACAAATTAATTTATTTGCACAATGTATCCCGTGGAGTTTAAAGGCCGAAAGAAAAAGAAGTTACATAGTTAGTTAATAAGGAGTTTACAAGTTTTACACAATTTGTCAAAAAAAAACAAATTTTGTTTTTTCATCATTCATAAACTTTATGATTACAATGCTGGGATCAAAAAGGTTATGACCACCACAAATCTCTCTCCTATTGTCATATGCTTATATATTTAGGAATTGTTTGTGTTATTCACGCGCACATACTCTGAATTGTTATCTGTACATACAAATACAACATACACATCACAGTTTGATTCAACATGCTTAACATGGAACATCACTTTACATGTTTTCACACAGCCTCACTCTAAGTTCGAAGACTAGCATCGTGCTTGCCGGAAACACTCACATGAACTGCTCGTTGGCTAAATTGGGTGAGCATACGGTTCGATTCCCGGTGGGAACACAAGTTTTCTCCCCATGGATAATTTGTTTTTCTTGTTCTGGTTGTGATTGTGTATGTTATGTTGTGAATGTTTCCGGCACCCACGAAACAAGTCATCGAACTTAGTGTGGGGCTATAAGTGTGAAAGCGTTTGTTTTTTTTTAAACCAGTACTAGGAACAAACTTAAATTATTGTCATTAATAATTAAAATTGCAGTTATTTTTTGTTATAGTTCTTTTGGCTCGTTTGCCAATGGACCAAAGCTTCACATCCATCCGTGAATCGATTGTTGTCTATATATAAATATAAACTATATTGAACACTATAGCAAAGAATGCAATAGGAATGCCAGTTATTAATTAAATACGTCGGGCTTACCGCTAATAGCGATCTCTTCCTGATTTCTACTCCATACTAGATCGGACCTAAGCTAAATAATAAATTAATTAAAAATCTTAGTATAGTTGCAAAGTACCGTAAGTCCTTACCTAGGGCATCAAATTTGCTGCCACTTGGACTCTGTATGATTTTGTATAGAGGCTCGATGAAATTTGCTTACTTATCTCCTTTTACTATGGAATATGTATATGCTTATTCAGACTTTGCCGGGGCAAATGTAATATTATATTTCATCTACTTGGATTTTGTGTCGTTGAGCTGAGGTGTCAGGGTTGTCAAGTGTATTTAGAATAAGTTATAGTCGACACTTAAACCAAAAATATAGATAGTACATAGAAGAATATATTTAACAACAAAGTGAAAAGCAATTTTTACTGTAATTTAGTTTACTGCCAGTATTATAGGTTTTATGTCGAATAGGAACGCATTTGACCACTATCTCACCCGATGGAAAGTGATGATGCAGCCGAAGATGTGACATGCTTGCCTAGAAATATAACTTATAACTTCTATAAAAGTGATGAAACCTTAGGCTTGAAGTATATTTGTTTTATTCCTAGTGTTAGACCACTATTTCACGGTAGGTAAGTAGCCCTTCGACGACGACATTATAACAATACTAGCCGTGCCCGCGGCTCCGCCCGCTTTAATCAAGTTAAAAAGTTGCCTATTTGTTAATACTAGGTAAATATATATAAAGAGTAAGCTGTATACTTAGAATCAAAAACTTTCGTTCCAAAATTAAAAGAAACATGCAAAACCAACTTCACGCTTTGTTCCCAGGCGGTCACCCATCCAAGTACTGACCGCACCCGACGTTGCTTAACTTCGGTGATCGGACGAGAACGTGGTATGGCTTACAACTATAGCAAAAAGTGTCGTTACAACTTATGGTCTTAATTTTTTCCGTCTAGCCCCCTTTCGCAACGCGCTATAAGGAACTTTCGTTCCAATATGCAAAAACTTGTTAATGGTGTTTAGTCTTAATGCTTAGCTTATATCTATAGATACGTATCACTATTTGTTATAAAATAAAATAAGCAATGTACATTCCAAATTTCATCCAAATCCGTTTAACAGTTATAGCGAGAAGAGAATACACTATTATAAACTCACATAAATTAACATCTTTGGCTACCTCGCCGCTTACCATCAGGTGAGATAGTGGTCAAAGCCTATTGAGCATCAAAAAAAAACTTACACACATTTTCGGATTTATAATATTAATTATTAGTGTGATTTGATGATAGAACAGCTAGTGATCTAATGATAGCGTGAATAAATGTGATGGAACTCTTTAATGACGGAACTTTTTATAGCAAAATGTGCCCAGACCCCTAGGGCTCATTTTGCTATAAAAATGCTTACTAAACGGTACTGAATACGTATTTCAATAAGCTATATCCATAAAAAAAGGATTTCTTTAGGTAAGGCAACCTTGTGTCACATAACACCAATGCAACATTGTCGCGCTATACATTTCGCACGTGATACCTCATCTTCGGACGATCACGTCGACGTATCCAGGTTTTGCTGTAGATTTACTAACAGTACCTCTTATAAGGATTTCTTGATTATTGACCGAGTGAGCGAAAAGCGCGAGCGAAGCGTCTCAGTATCGGCTTGGGCGAAAACGCTTTCGCATATCCGGCGGATGTCCAACTATTCTCCTTTACAGGTCGTATATCTCGACCGATTCTAATTTTATGACCAGGAGTCACCCACGTCCGTAGGAGGATACCCCTCAAGTCTGACTCCCTACACGTGGTCCCCGGGTGGTGCTAATCAGGTGACATTTGAGAGGTGGTAGAGCATTTTGTGAGTTGCTCGCCTGGCTTGCTACCAAAGTAGCTTACCACCATCAAGTTGAAAGTCTGCCGCCAAGCCAAATACGGTGTTCCGGCAGTTATCCTTGAGAGCCTGCGTATTCCAGGTCTAGTGTGTTTACCAGCTTCGATCACATCGTCACTTACCATCAGGTGAGATAGTGGTCAAACACTAGCCTGAAACAAATTAAATAAAAAAAAGGTTGGATAATTAATTATATAGAATTATTGTGGTCGATTTTTTTTTCAAAATATTAATTTAATAAAATACGGGGATAGAAAACGTAAATCAACGATATTTCAGCCATTTCGAAAAATGATCAAAACTGTTATTAATAAAAAGTTATCAATTAAGCTCAAAAGGTTTTCTATATTAGGCAATATGTAGGCGCGAGGTCTCAGTTCGAGGCGAAAGATTAGTTTAAACATATAGGTGTCACACCAGCTTGGAGATGACACGAAATTGATCGATTTAAAGTGTCAATTTAGTGCACTATCTACTATTTCACCTATACTTATAAATATCTATGTTACTCATCCAAATTATTATTCACTTACATGTTGAATGTTAAAAAACTAGCACAACGTTTAATGTTAAAAACAAACCACAGCTTATGTACTGTCGTGTATTGCCTCTTTTAGTATGTACTCTTTAGCTCCGCCTAAGCTATGTTATGTATCATTAGTGTAACGTATTATTACAGAGATGCTTTTTGTTTGATAGTACATCGGTGATTGACTGATTTATGTTAAAGCAATGTCGTGTGTGCGATTGAGTTCTTAGTTCTTATAGCCTGGCTTTTGCTCAGGATTGCGTCTTTTTGTGATATGTTTGATCGATTTGTCATTACTTTGTAGTTTGTAGTGGACTCTTGCAAGTCCGCTGTGGAAAAGTATAACCTGTCATTTATCGTTTTATTCAAATAAACAAAGGCAGTTGAAAGTTATTTACTCATCAAAAAAATAATCACATATTGGAACTATGAACTGGAAGTATGTCGACCATAAATGGATAACGCTTGATAGTTTGTCATGTCGTTATAAGTGGTAAAATGGATATGTAGGAATTGTTTGAACTGCCCGTTGGCTTAGTTGGGCGCGCGTTTACTTTCTAAGCACGGGTGTTCCATTCCCGGCGGGAACACAAGTTTTCTCCCCAAGGAAAATTTGTTTTTCTGGTTCTGGTTGTGATTGTGTTTGTGATATATATGTTTCGGGCGCCCACGACACAAGTCGTGGTATCGTAGCTCCCAAACGAACCTATAACAAAAGTCTTTGAACTTAGTGTGGGAATGATTGTAAAAAGACTTTTTTTTTATGTATGTCTAAAGATGCAGAAAAAATAGTCAAATAGTATAAATCAAGTTTAGGATTAACACATAATAGGCTTATTAACTTGAAAAAACGCGGGCGAAGCCGCGGGGCACGGCTAGTTTAATATAATATAATGATGATATACGAACTTTACGCTGGCGTAGTTGAATCGCCTTCTAAGCAGCAGGCATTGGGTTCGATTCCCAGACACAGGTTTTCTTTTCTAGGGAAATTGTGTTAGTCCTAGGTGTGATTGTATGTGTAGTGTGAATGTTTGCGGCACCCACGACACAGGTTATCGAATTTAATGTGGGACAGTGAGTGTGAAAGCGTTTATTAAGTTATTTATTATTTATGTACGAAACTGTTTAATTACATTTGATAAAGACAAGGCGCGTAGGTGGTCAGCATTATGAGGCGACTAAAATCGGTTTTTTATATATAAAAATATTTTAGTTTTGGCATATTTTTCACTATTTACCTACACCGTTCGTCTCCAATGCCAGAAACGTCGTTTTCTCAAAATTCTAAATACTCAACTGTAGTGTTACGCGCCTGCAGTCCTAAGGGCCCTAGGTTTGTGCACATATTTAGTTATCTGCTGCTGTCCTGTCTTTTACTCTAGGCGAGTGCTTTGTCAACATACCTTCTTTGGACGTGGGTAATGTGCGTGTCGGTGAAAGCATGTGGCGTAAAGTAGAAGAAAATTAACTGACGTATTTTCTTTATTTCATTAATATGTTCTTACAGTCATCCGTATATAAAAAACCCTTGACCTATCAATCGTACCTTTGAAAAATATTACCATGGTCAGGTCCACGCGGGCAACTCGCGATTTTAATACATTCATAAAAGCTTTCACACTCACAGCCCCACACAAGTTCGATGACATGTGTCGTGGCTGCCGGAAACATGCACATCACACACAATCACAACCAAAACCTGGAACATAAATGTCCATGTGGGAGATAACTTGTGTTCCCACCGGGAATCGCACCCGATACCCGCTGGTTAAAAGGCGAACGCGTAAGTCGTTTTCAGTTGGTTATTGAAAACGGCTGTTAGCGATTTTTTTTAATCTTAAGTTTATCTACAATATGGGTTCCTCATTGCCGAAATAAAACAATTTTTTACCGACTTCCCAAAAAGGAGGATTCTCAAGTCGACTGTATTCTTTTTGACGATGTTCTCGTTTACCCGACTTCAAAAGTTACCTCATAACTTCTTTCGTTGTGAGCCGATTTTGATGATTCTTTTTTTATTTGAAAGCTGGTGCTTTTCATGTGGTCCCATTGAAATTTGATCAAGGTGTAATCTCTGGTTTTTGAGTTATAGTCAATAATGCGTGTTTAATACATTAAATCTGATCAAGGTTCCGATGATAAAGCGGTGAAGTCGGTTTTAAGCTTTGCTTGCGTTTAATTATATTAATTGAATATCTGATATTAAGAGGCTAGTGATTGACAACTATATCGCCTGTTGGTAAGTGATGATTCGAATCGAATTTTGTTAGAATTGTGTTCCGATAATTTTTCTGCTTTAGGCTGGCTAACCACGACTGCACTATGATACAGTGGCAGCTGATCGGGCATTAGAAAATAGTTGAAAATTACTTAAGACCATTGATCACGAAATTTGCCTTCTCGTCAAATTCAAGAGTCGAACCGCGCTCGTCTGAATGGAGGCGCCTCTACTAACATTGAGCTTTAATTGCTTCAAATGAATGCCTTAAAATCGCTTTAATCTTGAAAACGAAAACGATAATTACATAAAACAAAACTGTAACTATCGTATAAAATCCCAAACACTCATATAACCGGATTCATGTACATAAAAACCGCCCATCACAATTCAATTGATTAAAACGCTCATTAGGTACATACTCATTTAAATTTATGATTACCATTAATTTTGGCGGCATTATGCGTGAGTTTTTTTTATGATGTTTACAGTGTTGCAATACGCCGAGCCCGAAATATATATGCACATTTATATTTAGTTCTTAGGCTTCCGTACCTGAAGGGTAGCACGGGAGCCTTTATTTATAATATATAGGATAAAAAACCATCCTATACCAACTTAGGATGGTTTTTTATGTTTGATAGGATGTTGACCGCCATCTCACCTGATGGAAAGTAACGACGCGGCCGAGTGAGATGCTTGCCTAAAAGATAGCTATTCACGAAGACTCCCAGATTATACCGTTTGGGGTATAAAGAGGCGGGCAATGAGTCCTGATTTTATTACTTTTATAGTAAAAGGCAGGTATTTAGTTTAAAGAACAAGTCTGTGTAGACAAATTTTCGATTGACGCTTGCCAGTTACTTACTTAAATCTAAGCAAGGAGCTAAAGTAAGTCATGGTCTCTAACTAGTAGACGCCGTGGCTTTCTGTCTGGTGGATCTTCTACCCACTTCCGCATCTTTAATTCCCGCAAGTCCTTCTCTACTTCATTCTTCCAGCGGTACTGGGGGCGCATGATATCTTTACCATTCATTCACCCCAGATCTGCCGTACAGCCCGATCTTCTCTCACATCCATTCAACATAACAAACCAAGAAAATTCTGTTAGCTTTCATCTCGACATCGATGTAGGGCTTTGCCTCTTGTTCTTTAAGTTTACGGTTTCTCTTATAGGCTTCATCTCTAATGACGGGCTTGAAGTTTTAGGAAACACCTTTTGGTCGCACATGAAGCAATCCTTAATTTAATCTAGGTGTCCAAGACTAACCAACATCCATGTAGCAGGATTGGTAATTTAAGGCGGTCCATTAAATTGGAATTCTGACGGCCATAGTCCTATGTCTGCACTGAAGCAAGCGCTGCCTCCGCTTGCAAGCCTTGTTGGGGCTTTAGGATTGGATAAGGCTGAAATAAGCTATTTACGGAAGTCTCAGTGCTTAAGTGACTCACACTTGGCCCGTTTATTATACAAAGTTACAGTCAAGACGGAATCGGCCCACGCTGCTGACAATAAACTTTATTTTGGGACTCCACAAAATGCGATGTCTTAAAAATATTTCAACTTTTACCAAAACCGCCGCTGAACCGGTTTGGGGAAAGGCAGAAAAGAGCTAAAATAAAAATGTTTCATTCTGGTGTTTTGTGGGAATTGACATTGTACACGAACAAATTAAAACATCATTGCTCACCAAATTAATGTTCTCTCTTTACGATATTCTACGGTATAGGTTTTTAGTTTTTGAAACCATTGACATATGTCTACCCTTGTTCTTACCCCCTAGTCTAAAGGAAAGGCTAAAATAAGTTTGTGGCTTTTGCCTGTAGTTCTCTATTTGACATTGCATCGTAGGTCTCAATCGTAGTCCCAAATGGTTGGACTATTACAGAGCGATTTTTATATTTGTTTTTACTCTTACGCTTTTTACGCTTTCACACTCAAAGCCCCACACTAAGTTCGATGACTTGTGTCGTGGGTGCCGGAAACATTCACATCACACGCACAATCACAACCAGAACCAGAAACAATTTACTTTGGGGAGAAAACTTAAGTTCCCGCCAGGAATCGAACTCTATACCCATGCTTAGAAGGCGAACGCTCACCCAACTAAGGCAACAGGCAGTTGTATCAGAATCGTTCTAATTAAATTAAATTAAATAATTTAAATTAATTAAATCAATACTTTACTGGTGAATATTTAAGAGTGTATAAATAATATTGAAACTTCAAAATGTTTCTTGAAAAAAAGATCAATCTGACGGATGTGGGTGCAACAGGTATTTCAAAGTGAGTTGAATAGTATGGTTGCAATTACGCCATTACAGATAATTTCTGTTACTAGTCGACCGTTATTGTACCTAGTTATTAGTTGCTCGCCAGCTATTTGCTTTGAGCTGTGTAAGGCAGTAAATAAGGCCTAGACGAAGATACGGTTGAAAAACTGAATTGGGTTAATATTACTATTTTACCTCAGAATAATCAATCACTAAAACCATACTTGTCTGCCTTGAAGCAATCGATTAGTCCAACAGAATACACATCGGTGTTTCCTGATGAGTACAATATGGGAGTCTTCAAGTAACGAGTGAATAGATATCTTCTAGGCAAGCTTGCTCCATCGTTGACCACATCGTCGCTTACCACCAGTTAAGATTGTGGTCAAAAGTTTGGCTACCTTGAATTAAAAAAAAACATCTTTTTTTATAAGGAACACATTTGACGACTTTCTCACACGATGAACAATAGAATTGAAAGTTTGAAACATGTTTCAATGAAATAGCTACGAGTCATCAACAAATTTTGCCCATGTCACAATAAATGTTAAATAAACAGCGTAGGTGCATAGTATACAAATCGCAGGAGTTTACGTCCTGCATCCGACCTGACGCCCTCGGGCCGTACCCGTTGCAGCAACAATGCTGCGGGTGCGAGAGGTCGGCTAGATAATTGCGAACGCATGCAGACAGTTTTGCAACAACTAATTGCGAGGGAAATCGCTGGAGTGCTTGTCATTGTTGTTTAGTAAAACTTTTAAAGTGAAGTTATTACGCTAATCTATTCCAACTTGTTTATTGCCTGCGGATGCGTGAATGGAACTATATTTTATTGCAGTCGCTGCAATGTATGCCGCTAAGTTGATAGTAAGAAAAGTGTTATTGGACACATTCTTAGTTTACTACTCTTCTTAGCAGTGTAGGTCGAAATTAAATTACTTATTAGTCTTAAGGCTAGATCGCAATTCCGATGGTGTTCCAAACGAAATTAGTATGTCATAAAAAATAAATAGAAGTATAATATCAATAAGTTGTTGCCGATGACTGACTCTTTCTCTGAGACAATTCGTCATGAATCATCACGCGGTTGTACGTTATTCAGTCAGATAGGACGTTATTTTTTTCATTTGACAGTATTATTAGTTATTACTGGCCTTAGATTACGCGCAATAAGAAGCTCTACTATTTTAATATCCAAACCTCAAGATGAAAACTTGGTTATGGTACGGTCCATTTCAGAAATCAACTACAGAATAGCTGTTTGTTAATTGTGTCATGGTATACTATACTATTATTAACATACACGTTTTCACAATCAGCCCTATCTTTAAATTGCGTAACTTCTATACATCCAAACAAAGATTGTGTGAAAGAAGCTTTCAGCAATAGGACCACCTCTCTTTGCACAAATTTTTTTTACTCTTCTGTTTTGTATCAATTAAGGTCAAATCTATAAAGATTTTATGAAACTGCTGCTTAGAAATCCAATACTGATAGCAATCTGTGGTTTGTGGTTGCGACCTTATAAGAGAATACATAGTAAGATAATTTGACCACCCTATTCATATATAACTTTACTAGCTGACCCACCCGGCGTCGCCCGGGTAAAAAAAACATACACATTAGCGCTTTCACACTCCACCACCCCAAACTTTGTTTGGGGTTGTGGAGTGTGAAATCCTCCGGTGCTTTGAAGACGAACGCGCACCCAACTACATAAGTTAGCAGTTCAACCATCAAAGATAAGTTGATAAGGTTTAATACTGAATGGCTCAAAAAGCCAACTAAACACAGGACGCTTTTTACCAAAGAAACGAGATACTTTTTAACAAAGAAACTTATTTTTCTGGGCTAAATATACATTCTTAATATATGCCGTCGCGGACTTTTTTGTATAACTCATAAAGGCCAACATTTTTGCCATACGTTGTAAACTGAAAAATAACTTGTATTCCAATAAAACATAGCCTATGACACTCTCGTCCTCGTCTCGCCCATAGACAGTCTAGCTGTATATTGGTTATTGGAGGATCTTTTTAGTAGCGGTAGGACTTTTTTTGCGAACACACATCGTTGCTAGTAATTCAACCGCCAAGCAGTAGTACGCAGACATGACTGTATCTTGGACTGATGGGCAATGTTTCCAGTTAAATCATAGGGCCTGAAGAGATTTAACATCTATTATCTCAAGGTGACGAGCGCAGTGCTTGCCGCGCAGGATTCTGTGCTTATGAAATTATTGAAGTTTAAAATTCTAAGTGTCCCTGAACAGTAATGGGCAAGGGTTTAGGGTCGACTCTTGCGACCTAGGCAATTTTACGACGGGAGTCGACCCTAAATCGTGAGTCAATCATCTATAACGTATAAAAATACAATAATCTTACATTTTACTCGGCTCCACACATTGTCATGTTCTACACTGCGTGTGTAAATTTGCGTTAACCATTGTCAACGCGTCTGAACCAACCACGATGTTTGCAGAAGACTTCGCACGCGTGGAAAGGCAACTAGAAAGTGAACATAATATTTGCCGTAGATAATGAGTACCTGCTCCAAAAAGTAAAATCACGGCCTTTTCGTCCACGACCTGGTGAAGGGAATAAATCAAAACGCGACAAATTTCATAGCGTGGTCTTGGAACTAGATAAAAGGAATGAATAAAGAACTAAATAAAGGTATAAATAGTGACATAGTATTGGACGATTTTAGACTTTATAGAATGGAAAGTCGAGATATTGTAGCTGCCCTCTGCCCCGACGTGCGGGCATAAGATCTAAACAAAAACTAACTAAATTGGACGACCTAATTTATGGAGATGAAACGGTGTTAGAGTGTATAATTGTATATATATCAAATGCCTCGTGCATTAGTGGAACACTGACCCAAAGAGAGGACATGATTGGCCGTATTTCAAATAAGAATTTAGTCAATCGAGGATTCCCTTTATATTGCTAGATGGTGTCATCGTTAGATACACAGGTTTGAGATATACATGATATAAGAATAAAAAATGACACTATAAAGAGCAAAAATAGCTCAAGCTCTGAAATGTTGGCAATCCCAAAGATGCCGCCATCCTGATTCCTGCTCTCCGTGATAAATGTAACTTTTTCTGAACTGAGATTAATACGATACTCAAATTAATTTTACTCGGAGCCGCCGTTCTGATTCCTGCTCACTGTGGTAAATTTTACTTGTACTGAAGTGAGTTTAAGCCGATTCTCAAATTTAGGTTTAAAAACTCACTTCAGTAGATTTTACTTTTACTGAAGCGAGTTTTTAAACCTAAATTTGAGAATCGGCTTTAACCCAACCTTAAATATTTTCTAAATTTATTTCGAAAAACCTTCTCCAATCATGATACTGGATTCCATTTATTTATATTACATCCTAAAATATATATTGTCTAAATATTAAAACTTTATCTGCTGTATTTACTGGAAACTACCAGTCCTCAGCGGTTTAAACTTACATATAATCTTAAAATGTGAAAACCGCTGCATACCACAGAGCGTAATAAGTACACGTCAAAAGGGATCCAAATCGTGATTGTTACAACACAATAAAAAGATGTGTTCCGGAAATCAGAGATAAGAGCCCCGCGGAACGAGACAAGCAATTTGTATAACATGACAGTGCAACCGCTCAGCAACAATGTTGCAACACCGAGAAAGCTAAGGCTCTCTACACACTTTCAATACAGACTTGATGGAATACTCAACATTACGGACTGACAAGCAATTGTACAAAATTAGCAATTGTACAATATTAGTATTAATATAATTACAAGACTTAAATGCTTTTGAAATGTTGGCTTAATCGAGTTCGCGGGTTTGATTCCCGGTGGAAACACAAATTTTCTCTCCAAGGGAGATTTGTATTTCTGGTTTTAATTGTCAAGTTATCGAACTTAGTGTGAGGCTGAGAGTGTAAAAGCATTTTTATGTTGTGTTAATGTTCTATTTGTGAATATAATTGACTAAGTGTGTGTCTGCGTTGGTTCTTTCTTCATTGAATTTGAATTTTAAATCTTTCTTCATTGAATTCTTGCGTGCCTACGCCCTGTGCCAAGCGAAATTTCTATATATTTTGAGATTCAAAATTATAGATTGCATAGCACAATCTATAACTTATTTACGTAATATTTGTTATTGTTTTTGTCATTTACAAATCGTGACAGAGAAAGTGTTATCAAAATTTGAATGCGTCAATAAAGTACAACCACGTAAATTTACACAAAATAAAATGATGCTTAAGATTACTGGAAAAAAAATCATAAACAATCTTACAGACATTATGACTAAGATTGCTTTTGAATCTTTTCATTAAAAGGTTATTAATTATTTATCAATGTTACACTAGACGTTAGTTGAGCTCTTTGAAAATAAGTCTGAACGCATGCCTTCAACCATTTCTGAATATATATCAACTTAACCAAGACATAATTAAACGTCGATTCTGACAGCCGAATCGTGGTTGCGGTCTTAATATTAAGCAGTATTTGTTAAAGATTGGATATAAACTCAGAGATACGCGATTTGTATGTTGCAACAATGTTGCATTCAATGTACTGAGATATGTCGGCTCGCATTTATTCAACAGGCGATTGATTGGACTTAAAAATACGGTTATACGGTTAATTTAACATATAAATGTTTCGCGATTCGGTATTTTGACCAGCCACAGAATAGTTATTAGTATAACGCGCGAATTGCCACTTGGATTTAGAGTGACGTCACTTTATTTTTCGAGTTATTCTCAGCATGCCCTTTCATTTGATACCATATTGTAGGAGTGCATTAAAAATAATTTGTCCGCCATTTTGGGTTTTCTGCCATTTTGGATTTGGAATGACGTTACACAGCTAACCATGTAATGTCATACAAACTAATCGTGAATACAACATTTCAGCTCAATCGGTTGAAGATATCTGCTTCAAAATTGATTTACAAGATCCATCCGAACAAACATAGTTACATATATTGCAAGTTAAATATAAGCTCGTAAAAACTACCTACTCTATCTCCGGTATCCTTATAAGATAATAAGATTTTTAATGATTTTTATGGCACTCTCTAATCTAGTTGACTAGACACTTCCAACTAGAAATAAACTAGGTGTTTATTTTTTACTTGAAACTGTCCTAGATAAGTTTACGTAGTCCGTTTCTATTTGAAGTTCGGTTAACAATAATCTGGCTGTTTCTTTCTCTGTGCCGACTTAATATGATGTAAATGAATACAATCTGTAACTTGGAAAAAAGTTCTATATAAATAACTCTGTGATAACTTAAGTAGCTTTATATTTGGGACTCTACCGGTTCATGTGAGTCTTTATTGGCGCGGCTGAAACCATATGGTGCCACAAGTACTATTTACAAAACCAATAGTTTTTGGTTATTCATTTTAAATTATTTGCGCACTAATAAAAATATCATGTTCGATATCATAGTAACTATCCGTACGATTCGCAATAATTTTCATCTGTATTAATCATGAACTAATAAGCTGCATATTTCAGTAGTCTCCTTAATCGCACAACCGATTGCATAAATGCATACTTATGCATGCATTTAAAAATATTTATAACCTTGTTTACCTCACTCCATGAATATAAAGTGAATCGCAAAAAGCTCTTGAGACAATTGAGTGAGTTATTTAAATTTGTCAGTTGACGGAGCTATGTCGATAATTGTTTCAAAGACGGGGCTGGCCAGGCTTCTTATCATTGTTACCGTCGTGACAGACAGTTCTGATAGATCGACAGTTAAATGGAAATTAAAATTAAATTCCTTCCAATGTAATGGTTTTATATCACATAAAACCATTACATTGGAAGTTATATTGCGTATTTCAGGTCTATTGTGTTTACCAGCTTCGATCACATCGTCACTTACCATCAGGTGAGATAGTGGTCAAACACTAGCCTGTCACAAATAAAAAAAATATATATATGCTTGTAAAAACTACCTACTCTATCTCCGGTATCCTTCATCTAATCTTAATTAATAAGATTTGGAAAGGTCGAACCCGAGTCAATAAATACTGGGACTATGATTGACTACAGCTGCCATTGCATCTCGAGATTCATCAGCTACTTGATAGTGTGCACGAGACATAATGCAAGTTAAATCTCACGTATAGCGTTAATGGACGCTCGTTTTACATGTTCTCGTACATCCTCAATTACATGATGTTCTTCGCTTTTTACAACGTCAATCTAGCACACGATATAGCCCGTAAACGGTGTTAAATTGTAAATCTTTATTAGAACAAACTTTTACTTAGAGAAGTAGAATCATCAACTTTCATGAGTGCCTCTTTGGGGCCCATGTGAATAAACGATTTTGATTTTGACTTAGCTTTCGTTGCTCCTCTCAAAAATATGTATTTTTTTTATTAATAAAGCGTGTTTTTTAGTTTTTTTAAACTATTATATATTTATTTATTTTGAAGCAAAATGAGACTTATGATTTTAGCACCTTATGTATGTTTGTTCATAGCGTCCAAACTAATAAACCGAATGTAACATTTATGGTATCGTTGAATTTGTCTGTCTTCCCCTAGTGTAAGCAAAATCATCATTAAAAAAAAAAAGTTTAACACTATCATCTAATAAGTACAACACTATCATTATGTGTATGTATCAAATAAGATAACTCTAAAATGTTATGCATATTTGACATACATAAAAACATAAACGATTTTACACTCACAACCCCACACTTATTTCATAAAGCATAGCTAAGTAGCTAATACTCCAATCAACTCGCCTTACATACAAAAAACAACTAAATCAAAATCGGTCCAGAGTTTGGGAGCTACGATGCTGCAGACACATATATATATACACTAATACAAACTTATAAAACCCCTCTTATTAGTCCGGGGGTTAGGTTATTACAATACATAATTATTGAAAAATATTTATAACTTGGCACTACCTAAAAGAACATAATTTTAGGGTAGGAAGTTAAAAAATAAAAATTAACTTTAATTCAAGTAATATTTTTCAAAAATCACAATCTAATAAAAAAATATTATATATATATATATATATATATATATATATATATAATTACCTTACTTAGGTAAAACAAATGAAAATCGGGAAACTGCAGACACTGCAGTCAAGGAAACTGAATTCGCTATACGTTCTTAACTCATGAATGCTAAATTCAATTATGTATTAATGTATGCTAATTGTTTAGTGGTACTGATAGGGATTGTCACTCATACCTATTAAATTGTGCTTGAGGTGCGGCTTTTAGATAGCCGAATACTTTATTAATTAATTATATATTCCTTGTATGTAATTAACGATATTGATTTACATACTAAAAGCGGTGATATCCAGTCTATGAATATACATATTACTAGCTGACCCGGGGTCGTGAGTATATTATTTTGAAATTAATATAAACTTAAAGATACCTTTATATGTATAACTAGCGGTGCCCCGCGG
This sequence comes from Lomographa bimaculata, assembly GCA_948107665.1. NCBI lineage: Eukaryota > Metazoa > Arthropoda > Insecta > Lepidoptera > Geometridae > Lomographa > Lomographa bimaculata. Next base: position 13,142,441 of record OX403601.1, on the reverse strand, counting down.
CTTCGCCCGCTGTTATCAAGTTAAAACGTAGCCTATGTATAAGCTATGTACATTCGAAATTTCATCCAAATCCGTTGAACCATTAAAGTGTGAAGAGGGAACAAACATACTTACACACTTACAAACAAACTTTCGGATTTTAATATTAGTAGGATTTTTCTGTACGTGTGTATGTGACTGAACTCCTAAAATATATATCACACTCATAGCCCCACACTAAGTTCGATGACTGGTGTCGTGGGTGCCGGTAATCTTTTATAACTTGTAGTCATAGTTAAGTCATACTTGTGTCAATGATATAAACCATTAGGTATATTTAATTTAATTTAAATAATCGCGTTATTCACGTGTGTTACATTTTGAGCTCGTTGTCCATCTATGGACAATGTTATTCAAAGCCCTGAGGCACCATTGTGCCTTCTATCCTCACAAACTATTCTAACTATTCTATTCTTAGTTAAATATTGTCACATACTTAAACCTCCTTGAGCTAGTTTAAGTTAGAAATAATGTCGTATACATTATCGAAGAAATAATACTCCTAAGTATAGAAGAGACTGTCTCTTCTTGTCTGAAACACATTGGTGTTTAAAGATTATCTGCATCATGCATCGGATAGATTGCATCAATTTTATGATCCTGGAAGCTCGATGCTTGCCGTTCTAAGACCCAGGAGTCCTAATGATACTAAGCTAGTGTTGCGCTTCTTCGTATTGCCAAGTTCTTACGGGTAACTACAGTAAAATAACTGTGTATTTGTGAAACTTTGGGGATGTACAAAATAAAGTAAATTAATATAGTTTGCATTTTTTTTCCTATAGTATAAGGCATGATATGCAGACTGTCCCCGAAAAAGGTAAATTTGTCGCTTGAAGCGTACTTTGGATTGCTCAGCGGTAGCGCATGGCCGCGGGTACAAAGCCCGCTCCAAGTGGATTTTTTTACATAAACATAAACGCTTTTACACTCACGGGGCTGTCACAGTAAGTTCGATGATTTGTGTTGTGGATGCCGGAAACATGCACATCACACACACATTTTCCTCAGCGAAAAATTGCCACCGGGAATCGAACTCGTTACCCCTGCTTAGAAGGCGAACGCACCTAAACAAGCTAGTATTTTAATTTTTAGAATAATTTCTAAAGTAAATTTATCAATGCTTTTTATTTATCTATTTACAAGTATAATAAACACGACTATTGATAGATGCCCAAGTGGATTATAGCTCTCTGTAATAGCAATGCAATCTGCAAACTGGTAATTTAAATAAAACAACTTTTCAACGTAAATCTATAATAGTGTCATTTAAGCAGCCCAGTCTCATCTACACAATCTCTAAACAGTCAAGTACAAAGGAGCAAAAAATAAATTAAAATATTTTATATTATCGATACAATTGACCTCTCCATAGACCAGATACAGAATATCATAACAAAACGCTGTCAGTTGACATTTCATCGTTATTTTTGTTATCCAATTGGCTCGCCTCCGCATGTTTTGTCGCGCAAAAATATCATATTCTCGCCATTAAGTACAGTTTTAGTGCGAAGGATATTTAAGTTTTTAAATGTGGTTCCATTTGGTAGGGCCACATTCGAAACTGCTTTTAGCGCGTTCACTCGTTAGCGACGCAACAACAAACACTTTAAACAGTAAGGAGCTCTAATTCAACGAATCTTGACTTTTATTTTTCTTTCTACTTCTTTTAATATTATTTTACGACACTATTTTACAAGCTTTTGTTTAGTTTCACCTGTCCCGTTATCTGTCAGTATGTAATCAAATCTTGCTAGCTAAATTAGACCAACTTCCCATTGGTCCGGTTGGACTCAAAATTGGTGTTAGTGTACCAAATTAAAATAAGGTACTTTTTAGTCCTTTTTATTTACATCTGGTAAAATATTGGTTTAAAAAATATTTTTAAATTATTGCTTGTTTAGTCATTACTCAAACTAGAGCCCACTTCTACCGTTCTCGTTTGAGCTTAATTTGCTATCATGATCTATGCCAATTTTTTGTGGCAAATTAGAGAATTTTTATCAAATCCTACGAAGTAATATTTGCAAAAATCTTGCGAACAAATAGCTCGAAGCGTTTTGCTTCTACATTTATCATCCGTACAGCGAAGGAGTGGAACTTACTGCCCGCGTCTTTGTTCCCGAACGGTATTAGTTGGGAGACTTTAAGTCTAGAGTGAAGGTATCTTCTAGGTAAGCATGCTGCATCTTCATTGCTCGCACTTTCCATCAGGTGAGATAGCGACCAAATGAATGAATGAATGAATGTTTATTTCTTTAACACGTTTTCTTAAATTAACCTTACACTAAAGATACAGAGTAGAATGTTTTCCGAACTAAAAACTATAAATATTTAACATTGTTCCACTTTTTTAAGCTAATCTTATATTATATATTAAGTAGATATTCCAAAATGGAAGCGATCTTTAATTTTAATTGCAAATCAACGAGTAGATTGTAAGATTTAGTTCTACCCTCCGTACTAGTTCTCACTGTATGACGGCAGGGCAGGCATTCCTCGTCCAAAAACTCGACGTTTACAGTATATGTGCGTAATTAAGATCAATCTGTTTATTGACAACGCTTACCAATATAATAGTTACTTATCATTAATTGCAAAACAAAGATATAAACTAGGATAATCGACGTAACTTGTCTTAACTGGACTGTAAATAGTTAGGTATGTGGCGATTTTATTACAGGTATGAAATAGCTAGATTAAAATTACTTAAAATTATTTCATACCAAAACACAAAAATTTTACACTTATAGATGGAAAATAATCGCTACATAATACATTGGTACTAATTAATTAAAACTTAATCCTATACATCTTGTATGTTGGTTTGTGTGTTTCTCTGATGTGTCGTTTGTGTGTTTATTGTTGTAATGTATATGTGTGTGTACTATTAGATGACTGGTATTAAAACTTTTTCGTTATTTATGATTATATATCTTCTTATATATTTTTGTCTTTACATGTGTATGTGACTTAACTTCTTTTAAACGGCTGGACCGATTAGGATGAAATTTTGTGAGTGTTCAAGTATGGTTATGTTGGTGTCAATTTGATCCGATATATATATGTATATATATATATATATATAAATATATTTCTAATAAATTAAGCTAACGGGTCCGCAATTATATTGTTATTATATACCATATAATAATTTTATACTATATAACAATCAAAATTTATTATAGTGTAGGATAATATTGAATGGGTGAATATATGATTTATTTGTTTCTATATTGGTTCGTTTTGTGATATGTATGTAGGTATATAAATATGTCTTTATTCAATTTTAATTTACTGAATATTATGATAAATATATTTCTAATAAATTTAGTTAACGGTCCGCATTTATATTATTATTATATACCATATAATAATTTTATACTATATAGCAATCAATATTTATTATAGTGTAGGATAATATAGAATGGGTGAATATATGGTTTATTTGTTTCTATATTGGTTCGTTTTGTGATATGTATGTAGGTATATAAATGTCTTTATTCAATTTTAATTTACTGAATATTATGATAAAACTGATAAGAGATCTTCCGTATCGTCGTAGCTCAAGGAGCTAAGGTAATTTTCTATTTTCATTTTACAGACGTATGTTGAAGTTCGTACTATTTCCAAACGCCTGTTAATTTTATTATACACATAGGGGCCCAATGAAAAAGAAAATTTGCGACTAAATTTAGTTCTGCAAGTTACCGTATCATAAGCCATATCATCTCTTCTTTTGTTTTTACGTTTTCCTGCTATCGGATATTTATGTTGTTTAAGGACTAGTGTTTTGATACACAGCTGTCGAACAGTGAGGACTTTAATCTCTTTAAATAATTTAGCAGTTGGATATAAATAGGGTTTGTAGCACATAACCTTTAATACAGCACGTTGAGCTCTTTCCATTTCAATAAGAAGTGTTTTGTTAGCTCCTCCCCATGCAATGATACCATATGCCAAAATAGATTGACACAGTCCAAAATAAACACCTTTTAGAATATCCAAATCATTTATATGCCTCAGATTTTTGAATAAATATATCAATTTACGTACTCGTCCTGTTACAAGCTTTATATGAGCTTCCCATTTTAGAAGTTGGTCAATAATAATACCGAGGTATTTGATGTTACTACATCGATTAAGTACGAAGCAACTACATTGTCCAGAGCCCTCGCAGCAGTGAGCCTTTAACTCAAATGAATTGTCTGGTTGAAGGTTATTCCTAATGCTAAAGGTTATATACTTAGTTTTAGTCAAGTTAAGAGTTAATAAGTTTAAATCTAACCACTTTATCACCTGTGAAAAACCTTCCTCAGCGTTAGATTTCACATCTTGCCATGTTTAGCCGTTAAATAGAATTACTGTGTCGTCAGCAAAGGTAATAATTTCTGCGTTTTTTAGTTTTTTTCTGCAAAGGCCGTCGATATATATGAGAAAAAGGGTCGGTCCAAGGACGCTTCCCTGCGGCACCCCATATGAAACAGGTTCCTCGTTACTTATCAACGTTCCTAACCTAGTAGTCTGTTGTCTATCTTGTAAATAGCTTTTGAATAATTCCAGAGGAATCCCTCTTACTCCGTTTCGTTCCAGTTTATTGAGAAGCAGTGGAATAGAGACAGTATCAAAAGCTTTTGCTAAATCCAAAAAAATACCTAGACATTTGCGGGATATATCAATTTGGTTGATCACATGCGTAATTAATTGTTCAAGTGCGTCTGAAGTAGATTTTTTTGCTCTGAACCCGAATTGATTTGAAGAAAGAAGATCGTATTTATCCAAAAAGTTCAAAAGTCTTATATTTATTATTTTTTCTAGAATTTTAGAAAGTGACGGTAAAAGAGAAATTGGGCGGTAGTTATTTATACTGTCTCTATCCCCACCCTTGTGTATCGGAATCACAGCCGATTTTTTTAGTTCCTTTGGGAACACGCCGGAGCTCATGGACATGTTACAAAGATATGCTATCGGTGCTGCCAGAACTTCCTTGGCTTCTTTGTAGAGAGTACTAGGGATTCCATCCCAACCATAAGATGTAGTCTTCCGGAGAGAAGTTATAACTTTTCTTACTTCAGTCGCGTCTGTGGGCAACAAAACCAGCGATTGAGAAGGATTTGGTCCGTCATTTTTATACTCTGTAACAATTTTATTTTCGGTGGTTTGTAGTCGATTTAAAATTTGATTAGCTAGGTTTTGGCCCACATTTACAAAGTGAGTATTTATCTGTGAAATTGCATGTTGTGAATCGCAGGATGCATTAAGTAGTTCAGTCGGTGATTTGCAAGATTTTTCTATGTTACAAATGTTTTTTATTATTTGCCAAGTCTTCTTAATATCACCTTTATTTTCCTGAATTTTTCTTCGTTCATACTGTTTTTTAAGTTTTCTTAAAATTCTGTTACAGTGGTTACGGTATCTCGAGTAAGTTTTTTTTAAGGAAGTATCATCTGGGTGTTTTTTTGATTTCAGGTGTAGTTTATCCCTAAATTTTATGCAGCGAAGTAACCCTGCGGTGACCCATGGTTTTATTATTTGCTTACGATTTGGCACATTTATAATACGTGTGTTCCTATCCAAAACTTGTTGGATAATATTCAAAAAAATGTTTGTGGCTTGATTAACGTTTGTGTAGGGTTCTAGAATACTTTGCCAATTTAATATTTCTAGTTCACTTATAGCCGAGTAATAATCAACTTTTTTCATAATAGTTGAATGAATCAGTCGTTTTATGAAACCCTCTTCCTCGAATAGATGTCATTACAGTGTAATGGTCAGTTATGGTTGAAGCACAGACAACTGTATTTACTTCATTATTTGTTTTTACAAAACAGTGATCCAGACAGTTTAGATCTCTCGTGGGGTATAAATGTGCAGGTAATAAACCATGCATAGCCAAAAGATTGAGATAATCAATAGAATTTGGGTCCATGTTAGTATCTTTAATGTCAATATTTATATCACCTGACAAATAAATATTCCTGTAAGATTTGAGTTTTGACAGTTGATTATCAAGTGATAGTTGAAACCTGTCAACCGAACTAAAACATGGCGGTCTATAGATTCCTAATAAAGCAGTATGTGTCCCTATTTCTACTAATAAGCAGTTTGCTTCTTCTATTGCCGTTTCACTTACCTTGACATGTTTGAGTGTATCTTTAACATAGACGACCACTCCACTATTTTGATTTATTGTTTTTTCAGTTTGATGGGCTGTATAACCAGGTATACTCTGGACATTGTATGTCTTAGCGAGCCAACATTCAGTTAGCAAAATAATTTCAAAACTTATGCCACAGCGCGTCAAGAAAATTTCAAATTCACTAAAATTACGATTTATGCTTCTTATATTTTGAGATATCATAGAGAATGAGCCTTGTGATAAATTCAACACTGTCCCACACTGGGCAGGATCCTCCACCATAGTAGCATCGCCAGCATTGATCTTACTATCAATGTCTGGCAATATGTTAGTAATATTATTATTGTCACCCATTATCATAAATAAGAGAGTTTGTTATAAGGTTCTGTGTGTTATGGTGGCTTGACCGAAACAGCGAGGAGAGTGTTGAATCTGTAGCAAGTTGAATATGTTTTATCCAGTTCACATTATTTTGTATTATCTGTAAATAATGAAAATTTGTATGATTCTGTATGTTTGTGTGTTTAATAGTGTGTTTGGTGTATACTGTGTATCGTGGTTTAAAAATCAGTATTTGATGTATACAGAAGATACAACTCTTTAGTTCAAGATGAAAATCAATACAATAGTTTACACGATAGTTTAAAACAAATAAGAAAAACATTAAGCAACAACTATATAACCATCCTTTAATTTTTATGTGTATTAATTGTCATTCCGACTTACTACCAAGGTCTTGAATTTGCTTGAGTGATTTCACGTGTATAGGGGTTTTGTTATCATCCTTACGTAGCATTACTCTGCCATACGATAACCAACAGTATTTGAAACTGCCAGTTTTTTGAAGGTTACGGGCATGGAAGTATATATGTCTTGCCTTCGGTGTCAGAGAATCCGAAATATATATTGATTGCTTTTCTCCAACTAAACCAATGAGTCCAGTATCGAGCTTTTGATCCTTGGATCTGTACATAGCCTTTGCTGCTTTGAGTACATCTAGTTTTACTTGGTGGTTGTGATATTCAACCGTCAAAGCAGCTTTCTGTGGTCCTTTGGTTACGAAAGTTCGTTTAATGGTTTCTGAAGTTTTATAAGTGCTGAGTTTCACTTTGAGTGCATCATGCAATTTAAACAGTACGTCATTTACATTTATATCTGCGCTTAAAGGAAGATTTCTTATTTCAATCATGTTTTCTTTGTCTTTTCTCTGAAGAGTTTCTAACTGGTCTTCTAAGGCATCTATTTTAGACGTATACTCCTTTTCCATTGTATCCAAGCGTGTATTTAACTCTTTGACTTCAAGTGTATTATTTTCTAATTTTTTATAGAGCTGGTTATTTGTGTTCACAAGTTCAGACATTTGTGTCTTCATAATTTCCACGTTATTTGTCAGCATCCGGTCCCTCTCATCACTCTCTTTCTTCCACTCTAATAGCATTTCTTTAATATCGTCGCGGTAGTTTGCGAATTCATTTTCTACCACTTTCCGCTTAAGCGTTCTCTTATTGCTGACAGAGGCATCATCAACAGCGCCACAGCGGGGTAAATTTGTTAGCGATGATGATTTTAGTCCAGTAGAAATACTGAATTCGTCTCTAGACATTTTGTCTGTTTTTTTTACGTGTACTGTATTGAGCTTGTTTCTTGAGATATCGAAAATGACTTACGTGCACGTAGTCTTTAAGCGAGTTTCAACTTTACGGTAAACACTTTAACAGACAAATTAACTTTAACGATATTTTTTTAACTTTATTTTAACTTAGGAACTGAGTAAACACACGACCGTACTCGATCATACTCGGACGAGGAAGGAATATTAATATATAAATGAAGGAATATTAATATAAAATATAAAAAGGATACTTACCTATCTGGCATAAAAAAGAAATCGCGTTCAAAACTTTTGCAACCTGCGCTTTTAAGTTTTACTTAAACAAACCGTATCCAGTGTCCTTACTGTTTTCATGGTCAATTCTGAATTGTGCTGAACATAGGCCTGGCGATACTTAAGTCGAAACTTTACGGTTGTCTTTATCGATACAATTGAACGCTTTAATGCGAGACTACACGGCGACTGGCGTAAATGGACGCGCTGCCTCGTTACCGACTTATCTAGCCTTTTATTGTTCAAACCGTACATTTTATTCCTTCTGCACCTACGACCTACGTATATTTATAAATAGTACCGATAACACTTCTCTGTCTATATTTTCAGTATCTCATTCGCGATATGTCCGTTTTTTTGTATAACTAATCTGATAACAACACCAAACGCGTACACAGTCACAGCCTAATACTAAGTTCAAAGACTTGTATCGTAGGTGCCGGAAACATACATCACACTCAGAATCACAAGCAAGATTATCCATTAGGAAAAAAACTATTCTTTTTATTATGCTCGATAGGCAATAATTTCACTACTATATCACCCATTAGAAAGTGAAGATGCAGCCAAAGATGTAGTATGCTTGTCTAGAAGATACCGATTCAGTCTTGACTTGAAGACTCCCAGATTATACCGTTCGGGGAACAAAGACGCGAGGAACGAGTTCCATTCCTTCGCAATACGGACGATAAACGTAGAAGCGAAACGCTTCGAGCGAACTGTCAACTATATATAAATGACGTTTGAAAGTTTGTCTTGTTGTTAGATGATATAACGGGCATGGCGGAATTAACTTGTGTAATTCCTGCGCACACTCCAAAATGTAAGCGATAGAATACCGATAGGCTGGCGTCGGTGACCGAAACTTTGCAATTAGGACACGATGCTCCTCCTGAGACTTTATGCAATTAAAGTTATGCCCACTGCGCCAACTGAGTTTTTCAAGACATTGATTTTTAATCACCCTACACTTAAAAGGTAATATTTGGCCACAATTTAAAGTTTTTTGTATGTGTAAATAAAATATAGTTGAGAAAACAGTACAAACTCTACTATGAACTGGCATAAGACCGAGGTTAGACCAGTATCATGCAGTCACGATTCTCATTACATATAATATAAGGTCGAAGAAAAAATGTAAAAAAGTAATACTTTAAATATTTTTTTTAAATCTAGGTTTACCAGTTGTAAATAAAAAAGACTAATAAGTTATAAAACCAGAGAACTTGTAACGACGAATCAACAAAGCCCAAACTCGATGGGTTTGTCGTGTTTAATTCAGAAGTTCCAATGGCCATCTTCCGTCTCTATCATCAGACCAGCTCCATGGTCTATATTATTGTATTGTCACCGAAGATACATAAGTACACCAAATTTGAGTCCAATCTGACACCGGGAAGTGGGTCTAATTTAGCTTACAAGATTTTATTACAGACCGACAGACAACGGGACAGGTGAAACTAAATAAAATCTTGTAAAAAAGATATGGAAATCTTAAATAAATAATTTTTCAGTGTTATATACGACTTACTTAAAACACGTAAAAAAAATATCGACTTACATTTTGTCGACTAGTTTCGGACAAATTAGTTACATGTTTAAAGCAGTAAATAATATTGAAACTTTAAGTGTAATACAATAGTTTGAACTGTGAAATCCTACTAATATTATAAATGCGAAAGTTTGTGTGTGTGTGTGTGTGTGTAAATATTTGTTACGTAACGAATAAACGATTTTGATGAAATTTTGAATGCAGATAGTTTAAGTTCCGGAATAACACATATGTTACTTTTTAACTTAATTAACGCGGGCGAAGCCGCGGGGTACGGCTGGAAGTAGATACAGTAAAAACTATACAAAAACAAGATAACATATAAATATATTTACGCAAAGTCGCGATTCAGTAGCTACTCTCAGAATAAAAATCTCAGCTTAGTTAAGTTTAGCTACAAGACTCTATGAATTTTATTGTACAATATAAAAGCAGTAAAGTAGGCGAGAAACTGGCCGCGTTACGTGCTATCGATGCTAATGAGAATGTTCCTCGTACATTGAAGGGATTACTACGTTCAATGTCAGGTAAATAAGTCTCTAATATGGCCCGAGCTATGTTAGCTTACTCGCGTATCTGCATACGAATTACTAATGGGTGCAAGCAGTCGCGCTATGAAATAGAGACTTGTTAACAGTAAAGAACTGTATTTTTTATACTGAAAAGATAATTTTCGGGCAATAGGGATGACGCCTGGGTAAAAAATCTAATTAGTCCATCAATTAGATCATCAAAAGATATATAACTATTTAAATCCCTTGAATATTCCCTATTACATAGGAATATATTCCATTAGGTTATAGCTTGCAGTCGTTGTCTATAATAAGTATTGTGACATTTGGCTTGAAGCTATTCAATATATAGTAACGTTGATTGTGCTAGTGCACTCAGTCAATATTTATTTGACTATCTATATTTATTTATTCAATATCGCCCTAATTCTAATTCTAACTGGGGGCGATAAGGCCTGCACTGACGTCCCGCTGAGGGTGTATTGTGCATTTCCCCCTGCCAGCAGTTAGCACAGCCACCCCAACTCCTCTATATATCGGAGTACAGCTTTGGGTCGCTGGCACAATTGTGTTCCAGTGGTGAATGCACACCTACAGGTGTGCATGATGTCGATGTGATGTGATGTCGATGATCGACTCTGTTGCATAGGAATGTTAATGTATCCCAATTTTGGCTCGTATTTCTTTTGTGGCCTCACAGTGTAACATCACGTGTTCCACAGTTTCATTCTCTTGCAGGCAGCCTCGACAATATCGCCCTATAAGGAGAAGCAAAAAGAAGCGTTATATGTTCAACAGCGGATGTTATGTATGTATATTATTACCAAAAGATAAAAACAAACAAATACCTTTTGGGGTAATAAACAGTGGATATGTATCTATACGAATACGCGTACGGTATAGATATACATGTCGTTGGTTGATAGAGTTTTATATATCTTAACAACTAGTTCAAGTTATATATACCTACTTAAGTTTGTCATATATCTGCGGCACATCTATTAATTACTTATTTTAAGTTTATCTTAGTAAGTTAATTGTAAATTCTTCTGAGATAATAATGAATTCTAAACATTGTGGTAATAGGTATTAGTACTACGTAAAATATTTATATTTGTTTTAAGTATGTAAAATCGTTTAGCACCGATATTGGACGTAACGAAACAAACATATTTACACTCACAGCCCTAAACTAAGTTCAAAAACTTGTCGCGATCGTGGATGCCGAAAACATTTACATGTCACTCACACAAACACACACTACCAGAAGCACAAGGGTCCCTTGGTTAGGAAAATTATCACACTCCGCTACGCATAGTAGTCGACTGTCTTCGATTAACCATCCATTTATTAATAAAAATAAGATAATCCTTATATTATATTATTTACGAGTATTGTATAGAAAAGGCTTTGTACGAATTATACCTAATCATTCAATAATTTATTTATTTCTATTATATAGATGTAATTTCTTGCTGCATGTGAAGGCTTTTTAATGGCTGTTCTTAAGCTTAAGTTATGTTTATTTTGTAATGATAGCTGTAAGCCACCCAAATACAATAAAATAATTAAAATAACATTGTGATGAAATTCGTACTAGTAGGGAAAATTTGTAATCACTTAATATTTGAAACATTTCATGTAAATTAAATAAATATTTGATTCATGCTCGATTCTCAAATAATATTTAAAATTCTCGTTCTCGCCTAGCTAGGGTACTGGAATAAAGTTCGCTAAAAATATTTTTCTGCCAGTAATCCTTGAAAGCCAGCCAGTCTAGGCCTAGCGTGTTGCATCCTCCACCAACATCACTTAACAGGTAAAACAATGACCAAAAGCTATCCTATCAGAGATAAAAAAATGTTTTGATCTGCTGTAGAAAGCCATGACAGAGAGGAATGTGGTCTTCTGGTGTCGGAGGCCAAGACCCATTTTGGGTCACTGCGCCCTGTAGTAGTAGTAAGAAAGTAGTGTTCATATTTTAACGATGGGGTAGACTTGTTCTATAGTGGAAACCGCGTCTCGCAAAAGTTTGCGAGGACGCCCTTCTGTCTCGTGACTTTCCTATGTCGTCGCTTGACCTAGCCAAACTTCTACTGCAACTACAAGCTACGGCTGGCAGCGGTTAGAAAAGAAGAGCTGCAGATCGAGCTCAGTGGCGTGCATTAGGAGAGATGCCTATGTCCAGCAGAGGACCTGCAGGTTTGTGATGATGATGAAGTGTAGAAAGCCCGTCCATTCAAAACAGCTCAACAATCAATAACTAGACTTTATTAACTGTTACATTCGCATACTATCACAGCAGTGTACAGCAGAGCTGCACAGTCCGTTGACGGACATGCAAACACTCGCTGAATATAATAAATGCTGCACTCACTGATTGCACCGAGACGATACAAATAATATGCTTTTTAGAGTTCCGTCCCAAATTTGTCTTTATTGTCATTATTTTAAGGTGGCATTTATAGCTAATATTAACTAGTGACTCTGCATGTGAGCTGAAGACCTCGCGGAATGGCTGAAATATGTTACGCATATCTTCGCCATTTTGAAAAATTATATAAACTGAATCGACAAAAAATCTATGTGATTATCAAACCTGCTCACAAAATTTCACGAGAATCGGTAGAGAAATGAGACGTGTAGAGAAGAACAACCGGATATCCGGACATCCGGACATACGAAAGCAACTTTGCCCAAGCTGAAACGGAGACGCTTCGCTCGAGCTTCGCGCTTGCTCGGTCACATATAATGATTTCATCACCACGTATATTCTTAGTATTCTTGGTGATTCTAGTGGGTGTAACTTGAAGCACCTTTTTCTTCGTGACGCTTCTTTGTGACGTTCTAGAGACGAAATGCATGGACCGATTTTGATTATTCTTATGTCAATTGATTTGCCTTAATCTTGCAAGTATCACTCACTAAAAACAGTAATCAAAATTCAATATGGCGTCAATCAGACGCCATTTTGTTAAAAACAAAAAATGAATGTTGACAAACTGTGTTGAGTGGGGTATCATTGAATAGATATTTAAACTTTAGGTTTCTTTTACTTTTTTTCATTTCTAATGACTATTTAGGTTCTATAAAAATGTTAAGTTCTGTAGCAACCATTCACTTGCATGTTCAATACTTATAATAAAGCCATGATTAAGTTCTTAAATAATTGCATAATAGGTAGTAACGAAAACCTGTAAAATATTAAAACGTAATTTCACTTTTTATGGAGTCGGGTTTTATAATTATAAAACCTTACTCCATAAACTCCTCTGTAGTGGGGTCACCGGTGGAGAGTCAGGGAGCTCTCCACTGGCTTGCACGGCCCCACAAGTCTGAGGGGTGGCCTTGGTGAGCAAGGTCACCCCTACATAGGCGCAGTGGCCCGGTTTGTACTCGGGCCTACCGCCGGGGCAAGATAGTGACTGCTAGCGCGACCCTATCTTGTCCCACCTCGGCGAGGGACTGCTCACGGGGGGGTTTTTAGTGGGTTCGAGCCCCACATACCCCCTCCTTCACCCCTGGGAAGGAAGGGAAGTGCAAGGCATTTTCCCACCCACAAAAAAAAAAAAAAAGGGTATCATTGAATAGATATTTAAACTTTAGGTTTCTTTTACTTTTTTTTATTTCTAATGACTATTTAGGTTCTATAAAAATGTTAAGTTCTGTAGCAACCATTCACTTGCATGTTCAATGCTTATAATAAAGCCATGATTCAGTTCTTAAATAATTGCATAATAGGTAGTAACGAAAACCTGTAAAATATTAAAACGTAATTTCACTTTTTATGGAGTCGGGTTTTTTAATTATAAAACCCTACTCCATAAAAAGTGAAATTTGTATAGTATGGTATGTTGACTTGTTTTTAACCGATTTAAAAAAAAAGGAGGTTCTATGTTCGACGGTATGTATTTTTTAAATGTATGTTCACTTATTTCTCCCTCATTTGTGGACCGATACTCAAAATATTTTTTTTGTTTGGTAGATTATACTTCAGAGGTGGTCTTATATACATTTTATCAAAAATTTATCCAGCCAAGACCAAAAAATAAGCGGTGAAGTCGTTTTTTTTAAGCTTTGCTTACGTTGAAATTATTACTCTATCGTCAAAACGATAAAAACTTATTCAAACTTGAAGTGATAGTTCAAACTTGTCAAACTTGCGTCATTGTGTTGTACAGAACCCTCGGTGTGAGATCGTCTCGCACTTGGCCTGTTTTTTACCAGACGTCTACCTGTATGAAATTACTTATACATGTATGCGGTCACCGTATATGGACGCCAGACTTGAGGGCATGTACTTTATACTCTGAATGAGTTGGCGTCCGTCCAGTGAATAATTTTTGAGTTGATATGCAGACCGTCTCTGTTTTGTCTAAGAGTTGATCTTAATGAATTATAATAAACTGCTTGTATTTATATTTATATGTATAGTAAGAAAGCATGATGAATGTTTTTTTTTTTTTTTATGTTTTTTTTTTATGTGTGCTTCTTTATCGATGCTCGATAGGCAAGCATTTGACTACAATCTCACATGATGGAAAGCGATGATGTAGCCGAAGATGTAGCATGCTTGCATAGAAGATACCTATTCACTCTTGACTTGAAGAAAACTGAATTAGTATACGTGTTATTTTAATACTAGTTTAAACTATAACTATAACTTTACTATAGTCTTGAACTTGACATTAAGACCACTTGCGAACCACCAGAAATCGAACCCGATACCCGCTGCTTAAAAGGCGAACGCACATCCAACTACGCCAGCAGACAGTCTTATACTACTAATATTATAAATACTAAAGTATGTGTGTGTGAATGTTTGTTACCACTTATCTCCATAATGAATAAACCGATTTTGATGAAATTTATAATGTTGATAGTTAAGGTTCCGAATGAACACATAGGCTACTTTATAACTTATTTTACGCAGGCGAAGCCGTGGGGCACGACTAATATAGAATAATTGAAAAATCAAATACATCATATCCATTTTTATATTATTAATAAAACACACCAAAAAGCTTCAAAGTCTGCAATAATTTCCCACTCTAGTTCCAAGCCGTTAATTTTTAAGATTAAAAGAAAAATAAAAAATTTACCGTAGATATAAAATATTTCAACCCCAGAGATCTCTTAACATATCAAAAAAACTAAGGGACAGCAGTTGTGATAAATATATATGAATGTCAAAATAACCACTCCAGCATTTTGATATTTTGGCACTTATTTGGCTCAACGTATTAGCATTGCAATTCAGAGAGGCAATGCCGCCAGCATGATGGGAACGCTACCACTGGTAGTGGGCTTGAGCACTTGAGTTACCTATAAGCTCGATGTCTTGTAGGTAACTCTGTTCTTTGCTGTACATAGTTTTAGTTTAGTTATCATTGAGAGCCTGCGTATTCCAGGTCTAGTGTGTTTACCAGCTTCGTTCACATCGTCACTCACCATCAGGTGAGATAGTGGTCAAATACTAGCCTGTCACAAATAAAAAAAAAAAAGTTTTAGGAAATATAAATACCACATCAAAATATCCTCGATTCACCCAGGTTAACTGGAAGAAAATGCTTTGTAGCATTAAGTTCGCCTATGTACCTACAATACTGTTTGTGCAATAAAGAATTTTCTATCTATCTATCTATCTATAAATAACCTTAAAATAGAAGATAAGAAACATCAACAAAAATAAAAACTGTTAGGCATTTATCAAATCACTCAGAAGACTAAGTAACAGTTGGAAATAGACCATCACAAGCATACTTACCTCGCCCTCTTCCCCCGCTGGTAAATTTTATAATGAAGGAAAATTAGCCGCATGCGTTAATAACTGGTTTTTATATCCTTCAATTAATTCCAATCTCTATGGTTGTTGCAACTTTGTAAATTTAATTTCAATAATTTAAGTATAGTCTCTTACTGCGTTTTAATAACCAGTAAATTTGTGATATTTACCTAATTACGTATCTTCGTTAATATGCAAATCTGCTTGTCTGATGTTAACAAGTTTTAATTATAGGATTATATCTAAGTATATCTAAACGAAGTCGGATTCTTTACAGAATTCAGAAAATAACTTGAGAACGGCTGGACCGATTTTTATGATCTTTGATTTGTTGTATTTATATCCGCTCCAAATAGCAGACAGAATAATTATTAAAAAATCGGTTATATTTCTGTTTTTTTATTTTTATTTAATTCAATTCATTTATTTCATCACTAGCCGTTCCCCGCGGCCTCGCCCTCTATTATCAAGTTAAAAAGTAGCCTATGTGTTAATCCTAGGTATAATCTGTGTACATTCCACATTTCATCCAAATCCGTTCAGCGTGAAGAGCTAACAAACATACTTACACGCACACTTACACACAAAGTTTCGGATTTATCATATTAGTAGGATATGTAACATAACAGAATAAACCAACGCGTTACAGATTGTCGTTATAGATAATAAATGATATAAATTTTAATAATATTCTTATTGTAAAATAAAAATAACAAGTCATTAAATATTAAAATTTAAATAAATTTCATTACTACAATTAAAAATATAATTTCGAGTGTATAATTAACTAGCTGACCCGCCCGGCGTTGCCCGGGTAAACAAAAGCTTACATATAAACGCTTTCTCACTCACAGCCTCACTGTAAAAGTACTATAAGTTGTGTCGTGGGGCCGTAAACAATTAACACCACACACACAACATTCATGTCATACCCAGAACCAGAAATATAAACTGCCCGTGGGGAATAAACTTTTGTTATTGTGTTCCCACCGAGATTCGAACCCGCTGCTTTAAAGACGAACGCGCACTCATCTACGCCAGTGGGTAGTTCAAAGTTCAAAGATTCCCCACTCTGCGTCGCTCGGTTAAAAAATCTACACATAAACACTTCCACATTCACAGCCCCACACTAAGTTCAGTGACTTGTAGCGTGGGGCCGCAAACATCCAAGATTCACAACATATTAAAAACCAGGAACACAAATTTCCCGTAGGGAGAAAACTTCTGTTACGACCGCGAATCGATCCCGCTGCTTTGAAGGCAAACGCGTACCCATTTACGCGAGTAGATAGTTCAAAAAATGACCCGCCCGGCGTCGCCCGGTTAAAAAATATGCAAAGAAACACACTTCCACATTCACAGCCCCACCCTAAGTTCAATGACTTGTATCGGGGGCCGTAAACATCCAAGATTAACAAAGTATTCACAACATACTCAAAACCAGGAACACAAATTTCTCGTGGAGAGAAATTTTCTAGGTAAATTACCACCGGTAATCGAACCCGCTGCTTTGAAGGCGAACGCACACCCATCTACGCCAGCGAGCAATTCAAAGTTCAGGAACGACCCGCCCGGCGTCGGCCGGGTAGTAAATATTAAAAAACATACCCATAAACGCTTTCACATTCACAACCCCACACTAAGTTCAATGACTTGTATCAAGGGGCAGTAAACATCCAAGATTCACACAACATTCACAACATACTCAAAACCAGAAACACAAATTCCCGTGGGAAAACACCTGTGTTCCCACCGGGCATCAAACCCGGTGCTTTAAAGGCAAACGCCCACCTAACTACGCTAGCGGGCAGTTCAAAGTTTAATGATAAGACTAAACAAAAAAAAACAGTCGAATTTATATCCTCCTTCTTATGTTAGTCGGTTCAAAACATAGACGTATGCCGGATAACTGTTCCATTCTGTGATCCACCGTTTTCACCCTCAAATAAACTTAACGATTTCTCCTAGACTATAGGTCCAAATTATGTGCAGTAAAGAGCAAATTACATCTACCTGAACTACGTAAGCCAATGAAATAGGTTTTTTTGATAAGGATTAATATTAAATACTTAAAAAAAGCCAACGAAATAGAAGCCGCTATTTTTTAATGTACAGGAATTCGTAGTACGTGGCGGTACATTTCTGACCCGTCCCGTTCACGGGCGGGCTCCCGTGAAACTAATTTCACGATTTCTCATAGACTATTTATCCAAATCATATGCAGTAAAAAGCAAAATGTATCTACATGAACTACGTAAGACGATGAAATAGTTTATTTTGATAAGGATTAATACTGAATGTCTCAAAAAGCCAACTAAACATAGGCCGCTTTATTTTCAGATTTTTAACAAAGAAAAGTATTTTTTCTGAGCTATACATACATGTTAGATATATGCTGTCGCGGACTTTTTTGTAAAACTCATGAAGGCCAACATTTTTGCCATACATTGTATTCAACTATGTCTTACCGTTTAGTCAGCGTACGCCGATAAAGCGGAAAGTTAGCAAATTTTTCTCCGACTTGTCTTACGAATATTATTATTTCGAACTGATAACTAACTTCTATCCCGACAAAACATAGCCTATGACACTCAGTGATAATGTAGCTATCTATTGGTGAAAGAATTTTCAGAATCGGATCAGTAGTTTCAGAGATTACCTTTTACATACAAACAAACAAACAAACAAACAAACTTTACCTCTTTATAATATTAATAGTATAGATAAAAAATCGATTGAAAAATTGGTATTACTTTCATACCTCATCTGGCGTCATCACGCACGTTTATCTATATTGGCTAACATTTGAACTCGTATTTCACCCGATATTAGGTGAGGATGCGGCCGTATACATTTTGTTGGAACGACTTTAATTAATTTTAAACAGGATTATGTTAATGGATTAAGACATTAAATTTCTTTAAGCCCAGTAGTTACATTACAGGGATATGTAATTTTCTTACTTTCATTAACTTTTTGACGCTTTTCCTTGCGATATTCTAATCACGCGCGTTAATTAAGTTAATTAGTCAGCTATTTCTTATTTATTGTAATTACTTATTAATAAATAATCTTTCACTTTACGACTCAGATACAATTTACATCACTTTAACTGCAGCACTAAAACTTCCCATATAACGAAAGCAAATACATTTATTTATGACGCTATATGAACTTTTCCCCATTGCACCACCTTAATGCACCCCTGGCCAAAAATATTAATAAAATTTTATTTTTAATGAACTACTCTAATACTAATTTCCATCAGTATAACTTCTTAAAGAACAACTTTCGAAATTAACTTTCATCCTTTCATCCATTATAGTATTATAGATTAATTAAATTACCTATATTTTTATTTTTAAATTACCTTTTCATCTTAAATTAAGTATTATTTCTTACATATAATAACAGTTACCTACATAAAAACTTGTCTCACACTTTGGTGAAGCGTCTCTGCCTTTTATAATATAGAGAATAAATGTAAATTATACATCTGTGAATAAATACTTCACGTTATATACCTAATATTCATATTGGCAAGAATCTTTGGATGTTTGAATGCATTTGCAGTGTATTGGACCCTCCGCTATTGAATTTTGTGACGTAGAAAACTAATTAAATAATTATCATCTAATTAACCAGGACTTAAAATAAAAACTTCATCGTGTCTATTGTGATCGACCGCGTGAACTGTGAGGTGATTGAGTGTTCCGTGCCTCGTACACTCTCGGATTTCTTCGGATTCAAACTCGCCGGCCGGCGCGACGTGGAGTTGTATGTGTGCGCTTAGGCATACATACAGTTTGCTGTAGTTCCTTTCTTGGGGAGCTCCGGAGGCGGTTTCGAAGCGGTCTAAGGTACGTGGGCTTAAATAAACACTGTAAATTGATTCGTGTATCCCTACTGATTTTTGCCAATATTTTAATCCAAAATAATTTACCGCTATCATTAAAAATATTAATACGTAAATGGTGGGCTATTTACACGCCAGCGATTTTACTCGCGCCACCACACTTAAAGACAAAAAAATTATGTAATATTTTTTTTAGGTATTAATTAGCAACTTTGGTCAAAATTAAATACTTATTAGTCTTATGAATAGATAGGAGATAGGATATAGATTACAGGCAATTCCAATGTTATACCAACAGTAATAAAAAACCTTCCGACATAGCAACCAACATTCATAAAGCATAATTATAATATAATACCGCGCAACAGAATCCATCTACGGGTCCGGAACACCAAAAACAATGTATATATACACCAATGATATCTATTTCTCATTGTGACTCATTTGCATATCAACCCTTTTGTTGTATTAACTTCGCTGGGCGACTTAGTGACTGCATCATCTCACCATCCGAGGCTATCTTAAGTACATCTTGTATGCACTTACCTCTCGAAAAAGTACTTAATGCCCATATTAAGAACATTTGCTGCGAAAAATGAAGACATTATTATTTTTAACGATGTGACAAAACTTGGTCTCGTAAATGTCTGTCTTTGATGTGTTTTATATTAGTACAGACTACTGCCTGTACTTGACTCTGTACGTGATAGCCTTAGCTATATAAACATTAAAATAAACGCTTTTACACTCACACAGCCCACACTAATTTCAATTACTTGTGTCGTAGGTGCCGGAAACCATGACATCACACACAATCACACTCTGAACCAGAAACACAAATTTTCCTTGGGGAGAAAACTTGTGTTCCCGCCGGGAATCGAACCCGATACCCATGCTTAGAAGCAAAACTTTCATCCATAAACGAGCGAAAAGACTCATTGGCGATAATAAGCTAGTCGAGACCAAATTGTAGAGCCTTGGTAATAGACGTATGGTCGCAAGCCTATCGGTATTGTATCGTTTCCATTTTGGAGAGTATGCGCAGGAATTACATGAGTTCATTCCATTTTGCCCCTTTCACGATCTAACAACCGAACTGTCAAACGTCATCCATTTCCAGATCGCTTTAAGCGTTTTACTTCTACTTTCATTGTCCGTACAGCGAAGGTGTGGAACTCATTGCCTGCGTCTTTGCTCCCTGAGGGATATAATCTGGGAGTCTTCAAATCAAGAGTGAATAGGTATCTAGGCAAGCATATCACATTTTCGGCCGTATCATCACTTTCAATCAGGTGAGATAGCGGTCAAATGCTTGCCTACTTAGCATAAAAACTCGTATTTCAAAAATATTTTCTTAGTGCTCCGTTATATTACTATAGGGAAATTCCTGTACAAAAATTAATGTCTGTCAGTCAGACAAGTCAGTGCTGAAGTATCCGAGATTTATTTTCCTACTAGCAGCTGTGCCCCGCGGCTTTGCTGCGTAAATGGGAAGAATCGGAAGTATTATGGAAAATTATTCCTAGAGTAAGATTACAAAATCAGTTGACGCGGCCTATAAGGCATCAGGCGGTTTTGATGACGTTGTATTGGTAGTTAGATACATTTGAAAATGAAGAGATATACACTTACTATGCTGACTGGACATGGTTGAAGTCCCGGGCCTCACCTAGTGTTTTCCAATTATGACATGCTTAGACGCTGAATCATTCCACCTAGGTATTTCCTCAGTCGGTTATCTATTTAATTTGTACCAAATTAGTCGCGCAGCTATGATTCTGTCGGCGTCCGGTCTCTATTTAGGCGTCATTATTGAAATTCCTTATGTGCTTGTTATTTACGAATTGGTTACAATGAATGTTGGATTATTATAAAAATGCACAAAATTACAGTTATAGTTATATTGTTCAGAAATTATGACTGGTGCAGTTAATTATTTAAACAGCGAAAAGAATCAGTAGGATATCTTCTAAAAACATACAAATTTGTGTACTGTCATTAATGTATTATATATTGTCCACCACTAGATATCACTGTATTTTGAGAAAACAGATGGAGCACGCTCTCCTAAAAGATATTTATTCACTCGCGACTTGAAGACTCTCAAATTGTACCTATCAGGAAACACCAACTTTAAACTTAACCAGAGTAAGTGAAATAATTGTATAAGTATGGAAATCACTAAACAGGCGACGTAAACGCAACAAAGTTGTACCCATTCACTAAATACGTCCAACAGCATTAGAAACTTGGAAGAACAGAGCTTATTGCAATCTCCTCTCTCGCTAACATTAACATACAAATTCTTTGGGAAAATTGAAACAAGAATGGAATCAGCAATTCAAATTGTCTGCCATTGACGCTTGGTCGTGATCCATAAAACCATATTGGAATAACGCGATGCAACTTTGTCACTCAGACTTGTGTACCGTCAGACAACATAGTGCTAAATTAAGATGATATTTAAATCTATAGCAGGAAGTAAAAAATGTGACATGCATTTACTTGCCATAAAGAGCAGACTGGGCTTCGATCCGAGCACGATTGTCATCACTGATAATTGTAGAGGTTATGCCTTAGCACATAATATGGTCTCTTTTAGCGGAGTAAAAATATGGCGGTGACCCAAGGTTGCGCGTCTCATACTTAGATTTTAAGGTTTTTCGTAATATTCTGGAGTAATAAATATATCAAAAAGTTGGCTTAATAAGAGATAAAAACATAAGGTAGGTATTCAACGAATTACTAAAATACTACTACATGTTATAACTTACAAGCAACTTACAAGATTTGTATCGTGCAACGGCTTATTTGTGTATATTACATTTATAGTAATTAAAATTTATAGTAATTAAATGGAAAACGTTGATAGTATAAGAAAATATATAAACAATTTATAGTTCGTTGTCAGACAGACAGACGAGACGGCACGTATAGTCAAGAGTGCCGTTGACATATTAAATACGAAATCTTAAAAATAAAATCAATTGATCTGATAGTATTCCATCTCATGCAAATGGTTTTTACTAACATTAGCCGGCAAGCTTCCACGAATGTATGCCGCCCATAATGCCACCGCAACATTAGCCTGCAACATTGTTGCGTGTGATACGTCCCGACCGGTCTACGGCAATCCGCAATCCGACAGCTGCGAGCTAGGATTCCGGATGTAAGCTTTCAACTGCAAGTGGAAACCGTCGGGATTCATTTCAACTTACAACCGTTAATTATATATAATAATAAAATAAACATCACACCAAACCGTAAGCGAATGTGAAACAGAGGTGCCCCTTTTTAATCGCTGGATGGATTTGAAAGGATCTGGATCAACACGGGCAGAGCCGCATCATCATCGTTTGAGATAGTGGTCAAATGCTTGCCTATCCAGCATTAAAAAAACAACGGGTTGCACTCCGGGAGTGCCGGCAGAAGTGAAAACTTGAACATTAACGTTGTAAACAGCAGGAGCAGGCATACATTTTCGCCGCGCGGTAAAAAGAAAGGGGGACATCTACTCTCCTTTCGTCTTACGAATTATCGATCAGGTCACGTGTCCTTACGCAAGTTAAACATACCCGTCCCAGAAAAAGTGCACAACGCCGCTTAAGTAGTTTTCACTTCAAAAAGAAGCCCACAACACAGCCAGTACTCTTATATAATAAATAATAGTACAATTACTAAAACTATATGTTTGAGGAAGTAAACGCATTTAGATGTTTATTATACACTAGCAGTGCCACTTGTAGTGCGGTCTGCCTAGTCGATCGTAACTGAAAATATCTCAAATCAGTCCAGCCGTTCTCTATTCTAAATTGATTTACATGTATAAATAATTATGAAGATAGCACCTTGATACGAAGATCAAGGGTTAAAAAACTTCAAATAGCAATAAGGTTTATACCAAAGATTTAAAGTAGAGAGACAAAATATCGTTAGTTTAGTCGGAACCGGGAATCGAGAAAGTTTATTTAAAACTCTAACCTGATCCATTCTTCTGCTACTAGATCATCATCCTCTCTCTTCCCTTTTTCCACTAAACGGGGTCTGTATCATGTACTCATTGAACCTCCTTCTTGAACCTATGTCACATAATCTTATTTTTTATAACCGGCCAAATGTCTGTTTATTTATTTATTTCTTAAAAAGTATTATATGCGAGTACAAAAAAGAGTCTCTGACGTCAACGATCTATGAAAATACTCAGGTGGCTTCTTTCGTTATCCATCAGGGGTACCACATGTAGTTGAGGTCTGCTTAGGCAGCTAAAGTGTTAACTTATTTCTCCGCTATTCTACATTAAAACTTACTTAAGCAAACCATATCCTTACGTGACGAGCACCACGTGGTCCGTCCATAGAAAATCTGTTACATGAATGGACAGGAAGACGTCGCGACCTCAACAGCGACAATTCCTAGTAAAGTATCTAATACGTAATTAAAAACAGTGTAGCCATCCCTGGGCGGCATTGAAGGGTCCATACAAGGAGCTGTTTTGATCCATGCCGTTGGCCCCATAGATTTCTATGACACGGGGAAAATAAATAAGTATGTCAACTTAAAAAATCTGAGTATTTTATATAATTATATTAGTACTGAAATATACCTGTATATTGTAATAGAAACCAAATACTCACATCTGTTTGATTTTTATGCGGCTAAGAGCAAGCATGTCCTTTACGTGATACCTGATTGTCAGCGCGTCTGCTTATTTTAGTAACTGTTACATCAGTGGTAGGGTGCAGCCTAGAACTTTGTGTTAAATACAATTCTAACGCGGTACAGCACTGTTCTGGGTATTCATAGTAGTGGACTACCACTAAAACCAAAGGGCAGATTATGAACTATCATAATCTGCCCTTTGAGACTTAGGATTGTAATTTTATTACGTATCGAATATCTGCAATTAAGAATGTAACATCAAACTAATATGCAGCCTTTTTAATCAAAACACCAATAAATATTATGGTGATGATATCAATAATACCTTCATCATTCGTTCTTGTATCTATGCTTCAGTAGAAGCAGCTAAGTTTTACAGTCATTTTGTAGACTATGTTAATGTATCTTTTTCATTAAATTAAAATTAAAACGGGAATCAGCGTGACTGACGTGAGAAGGCTTCCGAATAAAGCCGAAACAATTCTCGATTTAGACATCGTCAACGCGTAGACGATGTCTAAATCGACAACAGTTTCGGCTTCATTCGGAAGACTTCTTCAGGATAAGTTCGGAGCGCTTGCCGTCGCGTCCCACCTCGCACTGCGAGGTCACTATCTATTCCATGATTATTTTTGTGTTGACGTCTGCAAAATAAGAACGAGGCTCCCAATTCGTATCTACGAGTATTTTGTAATTAAAATATTAAATAAAATTGGTTTATTTCCATAAGCCTCACCAGAATGCTACCCAGACCCCCACTTGTGAGTAAAATAAAAAAATCCAAGGTTTGCCCCAACAAAACCACAAATTATGACACTTAATCATAACATTGTACATGTCTTACTGTTTGACTTCCATGTTTTCAAATGTTTTGACATAAAATTGTATTATTATATAAAACGTTACTATTATTCAAGCCCTCAAAAATATGATTAAGATTTGATGAAAATGTCAGGAGAAATGTTATAAGGAGCCTATTAAATTAGGTGTTTAGATGTGTACTATTATATCTATAAATGGTAGCAAGGTTATTTACAATGAGAAAAATATCGGCCAATAATCTCAAAAGCAATCGCAATAATTTTCATAATAAAAACGAAAAACAAACTAAAATCAACACGTGACAAAGTCTACTGCCACGCTTAAACTGTGTCCACGTACACAGAGCAGCTCGCAAAGCACAGGAAATCTGGACTTCCGCCAGTCTAGGATATTCACCCGGCTAGACAATGAATCGCTAATAACACATTGTCCGTCCGTCTGTCTATCGTTCGCACGTAATTGATGCGTAGGCCACTAGTATCCATCGTTTATGGTCTAGTGATCGAGTTGAACGATTTTTTCTTACCATTATTGGTAGAACATTAAATTAGTTGTTTTTGTTTTTAGAATACCTTGACGAAATGTATATGGGAAGCCTTATAAGCCCTATAATAAATATTACTGAACTGTCTTTGGGCCTTACGTACTTATATCTCTCGTATGGCAGGTAGCTATTTATACCCGACTTGCCAAGGAAGGGTTATGTTTTTCGCGCGCATTTTGTTTGTGTGTATGTATATTTGTACATTTTTGTATTGAATGTTCTAGAGCAATTGTATCTTAATTTAATACAAATTTAGTGCAAACAATAAAATACTGAATACTGAATACATTTCTTTATTATCTTGTATCTTGGATGTATTTAGACGGTAAAGGTGTCCTTATATTATTATTCATATAAGAAACCCAACTGTCCATAGAGAGGTGTTAGAATAAAACAAAATGGCGGATTTTTGGCGCGAAATGGTAATACGTTAATAAAAAAAATATATAAACCTAGGATATCAAAATGAAAGAAATTTAAAAGGGGATTACATAAAATTACATAAAAAGTAGGTTCACATTTTTCGCAGTCAGGTTTTTTGATATTTGAGTTAAATGACTTGTTAAAGATGGTGGCATGAATTAATGTTTTAATATATCATAAACTTGAAGTCCTTCATAGAGATTAAGTTTTTTTTTACCTGATGGAAAGCGATGATGCTGACAAAGATGTAGCACGCTTGCCTAAAAGGTACCTATTCACTCTTAGTAATCTTTATAAGTTGAAAAACAAAGTTGATTTTTTTTTATATTCAGACTCGATTCCAAAACGGCTACATATAATTTTTAATAAGAATCGCATTTTTCTGTACCTATAGGTAAACCCATAAGCTATATAGGTACTATAAGCTATAGCTTATATAACTTATTATTTGATGACCTACCTAACATCATTACACAAGGCTGGCTAAATTTACGGGTGTTTTTTTAATGCTGAATAACCATTTGACTGCTATCTCACCTCATGGGACATGCTTGCCTATTTACTCTAGACTTGAAGACACCCAGATTATACCGTTCGGGTAATAAAGAAGCCGGTAATCATTTTATTATTTATATTGTTCGACTTTAACCAAACGTAAATTAAGTTTCAAATTGGCGTGGCACGGAATCCTGATTATAATGAGTACGACTCGTACTTGGCCGATGTATTTTGTATTGATTGTTAATGTGATGTGAAAGAATAGTGGCATTTGAATTAATCACGCGATTACACTCGATCGACAATAATAAATGTTGTTTCGAACGGCTTTCCAGAATAATGGTGTCGTAAATATGAGTTTTTATTTGTTAATAACTTGTTTTATTTACTGAAGAAAGTGTTGGGGATACGTTCTTTAACTATTCTTGTAATTTTGTAAATGTCAGCGCATTTGATGTCATAAAAACAATCGAAATTAATTATAACGTTATTGTAAAAAATTGAGACTTTGAGATACTGATTGAGTTCGATCATTACGCACGACGGAACGAAGAAGTTGTATGCGTTTAGCGTAAGGTTGTTTGTGTGCAAAACAAATGATCCCATTTATCTCCAGAAAAGATAAGAAAATATCTTGCCATTGGCACAGAATAAACTATATTTCTTACTAGCCATGCCCTACGGCTTCGCCCGCTATTAATAAGTTTAAAAGTAGCCTATGTGTTAATCCTAGGTATAAACTATGTATATTCCAAATTTCATCCAAATCCGTTCAGCCGTTAAAGCGTCAAGAGGAAACAAACATATTTACACACAAACTTTCGGATTTATAATATTAGTAGAAAGAAAGAAAGAAAATAGATTTATTCGGGACAACACGCGACGTTACATTATGTACATAAAACAATAAGAAAACACATAAAAAATACAAAAAAACAAACAATATAACGCCGCGTGATGTCACGAATGAGGTCCCGACTCAGCATATAACTAGGTAAGTAGGTGGGCAGAACCCTCCTACCTACCCAGTAGGATATCTTATTCCATACATTTTACCGTAAATCTTAACTAACCTCTTTTTAAACTGTCTTGATTAAGGCATCAGTACTGTTACTGCGGTTAATTATAATAGCTGCTACTGGACACAGTTGGTACAAACGGACGCGACGCGGGCGTGGTCGCCTCCCGTGCAGTGGTGTCCGCGCCCGCGTCCCTTAATGCGTCCAGTTTGTAGCAGTATTTTTGTTTGAATTTTTTTATGTATCGTCTGACTTTTTCTAGGTGATTCTTTTTTTATTTGAATGCTGATGCTTCTCAAGTGGTCCCATTTAAATTTGATCAAGATCTGACCAGCAGCTTTTGAGTTATATAATAATGCGTAATTAATTAATTCAATTTGATCAAGGGTTCCGAAGAACAACTGGCTTTTTAAGCTTTGCTTGCGTTTAAAATGTAAACAAATTTGCCCCACATGTCGAAGTAGTTCAGCATATATATGGTTTCAATTACTTGTTGTTTACCATAAAATAATATAAAAAAAAACGCTTTCACACTTACAGCCCCACACTTAGTTCGATGACTTGTGTCGTGGGTGCCGAAAACATTCACATCACACACACAATCACAACCAGAACCAGAAACACAAATTATCCTTGGGGATAAAACTTGTGTTTCCGCCGGGAATCGAACCCGATACCCCCCCTGCTTAGAAGGTGGACGCCCACCCAACTTAGCCATCGAGCAGTTCAACTTAACCATCGGGCAGTTCCAGTAGAATATGATCAAGTTTAAAAATATTATAATCCTGCCCACGTTTCCCTTGGTTCAAAAGCCTTGTGCCGCTATCGGGTACTTTATTGCTATCTTAATTCCCTCCGACATCAAAGGGCATGTATATGGGTCGTGATATCAGAATAGGCTCTCCATATTTGGAATTAATTTCCAAGATTGTGTCTTGTATTTTAAAGCGCAGAAGATGAAAAATTAATAGGCATTTTGATAAGAATTTACTGGGTATACCTACATGGCAACTCAGTCTGTAATGGAACCACAAATATTGTGCACAACGCATCCTGCGCTTCAGTGTGGACGTTGTGGTCTGTTCTGTAAATTAAACGGAAGTATCTGAATTGATTTTTATGCATTGCAACATATTAACTAGCATTTAACATAACATAAACGCTTTCACACTCACAGCCCGACACTCAGTTTGATGACTTGTGTCGTGGGTGCCGGAAACATTCACATCACACACAAAATCACAACAAGAACCAGAAACACAAATTTTCCATGGTGAGAAATCTTGTGCTCCCGCC
This sequence comes from Lomographa bimaculata, assembly GCA_948107665.1. Taxonomy (NCBI): domain Eukaryota; kingdom Metazoa; phylum Arthropoda; class Insecta; order Lepidoptera; family Geometridae; genus Lomographa; species Lomographa bimaculata. The sequence goes on along the minus strand of OX403601.1, from coordinate 13,113,415 downwards.
GGGAATCGAACCCGATACCCCTGCTTAGAAGGAAAACGTCACCCAACAAGCCAACGGGCAGTTTTAACGCAACTTTACCTGATGAAAAGCGGTGATGCGGCCGAAGATGTAGCATGCGTGCCTAGAAGATACCTATTCGCTCTCAAGTGAGATTATAGTAAAATGCTTGTCGATGAAACTTAAAGCGTGCTCCTTTGCGTATTTTAAACAGAGTCCAAGAACAATAACTAACCTTCTTCCTTCATTGCTCCAGGTACCGCTGATCAGCAACGAAGGTAAGGCTGGTCTGGGCACCACAGGCGCGGTGGCTGCTCCCTCCAATACTCCCAAGCCCAGGGTCAACCACATAGCTGCTGCGACCTTGCGTCTAGCCACTAGGACAAAAATGCTGCGTCCTCCCGCGAAAGCCTTCCAAGATCAAGATGACGATGAAGAAGACTAGTATTTAGCAAGCATTTTGATGCGTAAGCAATGTTTTTACTAAAAATCGCGTGTGAGTAGTGATGCTTTGAGTGTCTTCGTTCACTGTACGAGTCCCCATCTCATTCCTAAGTTAAATAAATATAGGAGGTACTTTTTCATTCGTTATAAGAATATACGAGATGATAACAGCAGCGCAAGGTAGTCGCAACTTTTCTCTTCTTATTATTAAATTGCTCGATACTGAAGTATATGTTAATGTTTAAAACTTATTTATATGTATATATATTTATACATAAAAACTATGAAATGTATTATTGTATGAAATAGTGTAATAAATGAGAATAAGTTAAATTAATAAATCGGAAACGCCAACAAAAATGCATTAGTTGTTTGATTTTATGTTTCTCATCTCTATAATTCATACCTTTGTAGTATTAAAACATAAACTGTTTCACTTTCACAGCCCCACACTAAGTTCAATGGCTTGTGTTGTGGGTGCCGGACACATTGCCATCACAAACACAATCACACCCAGAAGCACAAATTTCCCTTGGGGAGAAAACTTGAACAATAATCGCATGAACATAAATAATAAATTCTCACCTGTACTACTCTAATGTAAGGCTACTGAAGAAATTAGAACAAAAACTCTTTTAGAATGTGATAGAGTACGGAAGAAGTCACCCCAAAAAAAACATCAAGAGTCAGACTTCCCTCAGCCATCCACGTCAAAAACTCATGCATCAGATTCTACTTCTTATACATATTCGACACATCTTTTGCATATATCATCTAAAACACCTACTTTGGTTCAGCTTAGTCGGCGACCCAGAGCCACCCTAAACAACATAAAGGAGCTGGGATGCCTTGGGCAGTTGGCACCAGGGGGAAATGCACAATACACCCTAAACGGGACGTCATAAGTGCCTGCACTACCGCAAGGCCTGCCTTATCGCCCTATCACAAATTAGAATTAATAGCATTAGATAAATATAATTTTGAAATCTAACATAGGGTAGGTAAGGACCTCTCACCATAAGCAACTTTCACGAGTTCCACACAATTCTGCAATTTTCAGCAGCTCATATCTCAAAATATTCAATAGGAACACTAAAATTGCTTAACTATGATTTATCCTTCATTTATAATGTTATAGGCACCATAAATCTACACCCTACGTTGTCGCAATCATTGACTCAGCATAATTTGTTACAATGTTTATAATTCGCTTCTACGTTTATCATCCGTACGACGAAGAAGTGGAACTCATTGCCCGAATCTTTGTTCCCTGAACGATATAATCTGGGAGTCAAGAGGAAACAGGTACCTTCTAGGCAAGCATAATAAATCTGCAGCCGCTTCATCACACGTCTTCAGGTGGTCAAATGCTTGCTTATAACATAAAATAAACGTATTCTCTCTCAAGCCCCACACTAACTACCCCGTACAAATTTCAATTTATAGCATAAAAAAACTTTTACATTTTATCCAACGTGTTTGTTTTTTCGAGATTTCACGTTAAAACAAAGAGAATTATCATCAATTTTAACTTTTTTTTTATGCATGATAAGTAAGTATTTTCCCACCATTTAATCTGATAGAAAGTGATTAAGCGGCCGAAGATGTAACATGCTTGCCTTTAAGATACCTAATCACTCGAGACTTGAAGACTTCTACATTATTTTCTATAGTCTTTGTTCCACGTTCAGAGAACTATGATTCAAACACAACATTACGATTTCGCCTAAGGCAAGTATTGATATGGCTGATAGTCAGAACGTGCTTTCGTAGTAAATGCAGTGAATTGAGAAAGGAGAGCATTATCTTGACTTATAATATGAACTAGAGGTAACATCACATCTTATATTTCATAGTATTTATTGTGTATCACCTAAAAATTGTTTTAATTAAACGCATTCACACTCATAGCCCACACTTAGTTCAAAGACTTGTATCGTGGGTACCGGAAACATTTACATATCACACACACACACCATATCACAGCCAGACAAAAAAGCCAGCACAAATATTCCTTGAGAAGCAAAATTGTGCTCCTGCTGGGCGCTTCATGTGAAGCTATAAGGCACTAAAGGTAGGTAATAAAGTCACAGTAGACTACCGCAGCGTATACCGCATCATACAATATAATCCAATCATTATTCATTGCACACTAAATAAAAGTTAAAAAATCGGAGATATATGAGTTAGTAGTCGAAGACAATGGTCGGTCTTATCGCTTTGAGCGATTTCTGCCAGACACATAAGTACTAAGGAGACACAGTTGAGTCTACGAACAAGCACGAGACTTACAAGTAGCTCGCTACCATTTAACCAGAATACTCAATTGCTGCAGTCACCTCTGTCACTATACAGCTCAAACCAAAGGCAACAATTAAACTATACTCGTGGAACTGCGGTTCCAAATGACAGCTTGGAAACCATTATGTTTCCTAGAAGCTGCAAATGTTGGGGTTTAGCTGGCCCGCCTGTCCGCACCTCGCCAATTTAGCTGTTAGCAAAAAATTTACAAGTGGAAGCTTATTGTGGTCGGAAGGTTCTGTAGATGTTTTAACCGATTGCTCCGTGCATGCTGAATTTAATATAAAAGCAAGGAATATGAACTTTAAAAAGATTTTTTAAATCAATATTTTACCAGTTGTAAATTAATAATTAAACGCAAGCACAGCTTAAAAAATCCGATTTCACCGCTTTATCTTCGGAATTTTTACCAGATTAGATGTACTAAACACGCATTATTGACGATATTTCAAGAACTACTGATCAGATCTTGATCAAATTTAAATGGGATCAATTGGAAAGCAACATCTTTCAAACAATACCAAAAAATTCAAAATCGGTTTACGTGGAACAAAGTTATGAGGTATCACAAATAAAAAAAAAAAATACAGTCAAGTCGACTGTATTTTAGTAGTAGTAGTTTTAGTGAGTACCCCTTTTTTGTGGAGTAAAAAATGACTAAAATGTTATATAACCAGAGTAATTGTCTAAACGAATCAAGCGAGCCTGGGTTTACTCGATGGGTTTATTTTCTTTGGTTCACATGTTCCTATGTCTTCATTATCAGACCAACTCCATGATACCATACCATATCATTGTATTGTCATCGAAGATACATAAGTACAACAAATTTGCGTCCAATCGGACGTCGGGACGTGAGTCTAATTTAGTTTGGAAGATTTCATTAACACTACAAGATAACGGGATAGGTGTAACTAAATAAAAGCTTGTAATTAGGTAGCCAATTCTCACAATTAATTAATTTTATTTATTATTAATACTAATTATATAAAACAAACAGTTTGACACTCGCATTTTTAATTCGACTTGTAATCGTGGGTGCCGGACACATCACGCACACAATCACATCCAGAACCAGAAACACAAATTTCCCTTGAGACATAATTGTAGAACGCGGACGCACACCCTTCTGTTTTGAATACACATTTTTTCCTAAAGAGAAATGTGTATCTCTGGTTATGGGTGCAATTGTACCCTTCTGTTTTGAATACACATTTTTTCCTAAAGAGAAATGTGTATCTCTGGTTCTGGGTGCAATTGTACCCTTCTGTTTTGAATACACATTTTTTCCTAAAGATAAATGTGTATCTCTGGTTCTGGGTGCAATTGTACCCTTCTGTTATGAATACACATTTTTTCCTAAAGATAAATGTGTATCTCTGGTTCTGGGTGCAATTGTACCCTTCTGTTTTGAATACACATTTTTTCCTAAAGAGAAATGTGTATCTCTGGTTCTGGGTGCAATTGTACCCTTCTGTTTTGAATACACATTTTTTCCTAAAGAGAAATGTGTATCTCTGGTTCTGGGTGCAATTGTGTATGTGTCATCGTTATTTCGGCTCCCTGTTCAGCAAGTATGCGGATCTCTAAGATTCGTGTTATTGGAATGACATAGTAGCAGTGACATGTGGTAATACACGAGCGAAGTAATTGCAGTCGTCGTCGGTGATGACTCCAGCCGAAGGAAATGCTAATCGTCGCCACACGTACCTTGTATAAAATAAATAAACGATGATTGCAACATTACATTGAGTTTTATGAAAACTTCGTCAGTACCATTGGTATACAGGGTGCTCTTGTGATTTTGAGTAAACTGGGTGCCTTCAAGACATGGAATACTTTCTAGAGCTGATGACACCAAAACAGTGGTAGTCGGCATGAAATTGTCAAATCTTAGAAAATAATGATATTCATTGTTTCAACTGTGTACCGAGGTTATTTATAGGTTGCAACAGTTCTGTTCTGAAAATTTTAGAGACAATATTATAAGGCTTATTTAAAAAACCAACAAATCAAAGTTCATAAAAATCGGTACAGTCGTTCTTGAGATAATAAATGGTGTAACTAACCCGATATTGATTTTACTTATATATTTTTTACTTACTCATCGCAGCCATAGAGTCCGTGCCCTTTTTTAACAATGACAAATTTTTCGAAAATACATACAATAATTTATTCTTTGAAATCATTGGTTAGCTGTGACAGTTTTTTGTGGAGTTATCTCGTTGATGTCTTTTATAGGAAAGTTTATTTATTTTGTTGATTTGAAAGTGTCTATAGATTTGAAGTGACTATCTATTTCTATTTTTACCGACTTCCCAAAAAAAGAGGAGGTACTCAAGTCGACTGTACTTTTTTTTTTTATGTGTGTTATCATATCTTCTCTCCACGTAAGCCGATTTCGAAAATGTTTTTTAGTTTGAAAGATGTAGCTTTCTAATTGGTCCCATTTAAATTTGATCAAGATCTAATCAGTAGTAGTGTACGCCTACTTTGACGATGTTCTCGTTTAGCCGACTTCAAAGGTTACCTCATAACTTCTTTCGTTGTGAGCCGATTTTGATGATTCTTTTTTTATTTAAAAGCTGGTGCTTTTCTTGTGGTCCCATTGAAATTTGATCAAGATCTGATCTCTAGTTTTTGAGTTATAGTCAATAATGCGTGTTTAATACATTAAATCTGCTCAAGGTTCCGAAGATAAAGCGGTGAAGTCGGTTTTTTAAAGCTTTGCTTGCGTTTAATTATTAATGCCTATAATTAAAATGATTGAAATAAATGTTACAAGGTAAACTCTTGGATCTTCTTGATATGGAAGGAAATGCGTTGTAAATATACACAGTGTAATTTTAAAATATCGGAACCAGGTTTTTCTTTTGACACTCCATTAATTCTATGACATTCTTCTAAATACTATATTTTCCCTAAAAACTAAGATGATTCAGCTGTATTCTATACAAATTATAATCATTAATAGTTACAATAATTTATTTCTTAAAATACCACACTGTCCCTCATGGAACTAAATAAACGTAAGTTTTGTTATGGTTGTACGTTTTTAAGTACCTAGTGGTAGGACCATTGCAGAGTCCACTGGGGCAGTACCACACCATTGCCAGCCGCTTCATTTAACCGATTGATAGATAAATTTTATCGGTAGGTACATCGGATTGTTACAGAGCGTATATCTTTTCTCACGAGCTATAATATTTCTGCTACAATTTTCCATAGGCAGTGGTCGAGGAAGCCAGTAATTAGTATAATGCTGACTGGTGCGTGTATTTAGTAAAATCAACTCTCTAAATAGTGTTGTACCGACAATTTCCAGACGGGCTCAAATAGGCGAGAGGTGGAAACCAGACGGGATGTGGTGCAGACTTGCGTGTACAGAGCCTTTACTTGTAGGGCTGCCGGGACATTTTGACATTTTTTCACATTAATTCTGTAAATTAGAGTATACATAGAGATGTTAATCGATCAACATCATCAAATTAATATCAAAATCTAAATTAAAATCGTTTATTCACATGGGCCCCAAAGAGACACTCTTACTGCCTAATTCGCAAAATTACATCTTGAGAAGAACCTGGCAAGAAACTCGGCGGCGCGTTTTGTCATATTTTTTTTAAACATGCTTGAATGACTTATACTAGAATTCATACTCTATTTTACGTAAAATAAACAATGCTGTGAAAATACATGCATGCTGTTATTAATTTTAATTAATTTTATTTTACTTGCATTTACGTAGTTACTTTCTTTTGTTTTATGTATTTGTTTTTACTGACTATCAAATTGTCAGCACAGGGTTCCCCTGCTGATCAACGAACGAACGAGACTCCTGTGACTCACGACAAGTACTCCTTAGGACGTGAGGCAAGCGTCATGCCTTAAAAAAAACTTATTTTATTTAGTCGCTATAGAAAAATTGTTGATGCCCGTTGGCTCAGTTGGGTGAGCGTTCGCCTTCAAAGCAGGGGTTCGATATCGGGTTCGATTACCGGCGGGAACACGGGTTGTGATTGTGTGTGTGATATGAATGTTTCCGGCACCCACGACACTAGTTATCAAAATTAGTGTGGGGCTGGGAGTGTGAAGGCGTTTACGTTTATGTTATGTTATTATCTCACCTAATGGTAAGTGAAAATGTGATCGATTATGGAGCAAGTTTGCCTAGAAGATACCTATCCATATGTAACGTGAAGTCTCCCAGATTATACTTTATTATTGACCTTTGGCCGCATTGTCACTTTCCGTGAGATGGTGGCCAAATAATTGCATATCATACCTACATATGAAAAAAATACCTATGCAATGTGAAGAATGCGTTTTTCTATTATTCTTTCTCAATGAAGAGAATGTGACCCACTTAGCAAGATAAGAGAAAATAAGATGATTAAGTAGGTACCCCTACAAATAGATCAATTAGTTAAACCGTAATGGATTTAAGCAAAAGCTATTCTAGCCTTCTGTACATCTGTAATTGTAAGTTTCAATTTCTACTTAGAATTTAATGTAGTTGGTATTTGAAGAAATACATCCATAAGTTATCATCATCATCAGCCTGTATTCGTCCACTGCTAGACATAGGCCTCTCCCAATGGCGTGCATTGAGAAAGGCCTATGTCCAGCAGTGGACTGAGCTCGATCTTCAGCTCTTCTTTTCCAACCGCTGCCAGCCACTTTAAGTATGTCGTCGCTCCACCTAGCCAGAGGGCGTCCTCGCAAAAATTTGCCGAGACGCGGTTCTCTCGCAGTACATCCGTAAGAATGCTACGCAATATGGTTGAATACAACTGATCCACACCATCTTTTTTATGCTAGATAGGCAAGGATTTGACCACCATTTCCCCTGATGGAAACTGACGATGCGGCCGAAGATGGAACATGCTTGCCTAGAAGATACCTATCCACTCTTCACTTGTAATAGGTAAGCATTTGACCACCTGGAGGCATGTGATGAAGCGGCTGCGTTATCATCACAATGTTAATTTCACTCGAAGCTCAAGTAGAATTTGAAACCACCGCAGCGGACTCGTGGTCACACCGTTTCGCAACATCATTGTGACTACGAGTAATTTATTTTACTCGTGGTGTAAGGGTTTTTTCTCGTGCTCGCCCGATGTTACCCTGTACCGAAATACAATCGTGGTTCACCTCCCTCAAATAGAAAATCTGTCACTTAACACTCTACAAAAAAAAACCACCTACGAACTAATTATAAGTAAATTTGTCCGTAGTCATCCACATCATATTTTTTATTTTATTTGTGACAGGCTAGTGTTTGACCACTATCTCACCTGATGGTAAGTGACGATGTGATCGAAGCTGGTAAACACACTAGACCTGGAATACGCAGGCTCTCATTACTAACCTACCATCAGGTGAGATGATTCTGAAAACGCTAGCCTATCATTAAAAAAAGGTTAGCACGAAAACCCTGACGGAAAGGCTCTCGAGAGTTCGTTTGACCATTTTGTTCTTGAAAAGCTACCGACGATATTTGCAATTTTTGCACTTTAAACCCTAAGCGGAACGTCAGTGCAGGCCATATTACCCCTACCACAAATTAGAATTAGATATTTACAAATTCACTGCAGATGCCAACTATTTTGTCTAGCTAAATCTGAGGTAAGATTCGAAACCGTGACCGCCCGATCGGGGGGTGGATCTTTAACCACTGGGATACCATTGTTTCTCTTATAACTAAACGCTTTCACACTTATAGCCCCGCACTAAGTTCGATGACTTGTGTTGCGAGTGCCGGAAACATTCACATCACATATACGCAATCACAACGAGATACACAAATTTTCCTTGGGGAGAAAACTTATGTTCCCGTCGGGCATCGAAACCGATAACTTAGAAATCGAACGCGCACCCAACGAAACTAACAAGCAGAACATTTAGCCAACGTGCAACAGGCACTCTCCTAATAACTCTCTCTCACACAACTCAGATGTTCTCGTCAGGATAACTACCCAATAGTGGCCAGGAGCTGTCAGCCCTAGACCAGGCGTGCAGTTCCACAGTGAGCCGTGTCATTATGGGCGCTGGCGGCAGGTTCCATAGTGGCATGCGAACACGCGAAGTAGTAAAAATAAGAACACTCAGTCTTTGAAACCAGGAAAGTAGGTACAAGTGGCCATTGTAGCTAAATAAGTACAATACGGGGGTATTCGCGAGTGATTAGGTATCTTATAGGCAAGCGTGCTCCATCGTCGGCCGGATCGTCGCTTACCATGAGGTGTGATGGTCAAACGCTTAAAAAAAATTTACATAAGCTACTAGACGTTTAGGCCTTCACCACGGGGTGAACAGATTTTAAACAAACAATAATATTAAATGCTTTCCCATTCATAGAACTAAATTCAAAGATATCAGTTTAGTGATTAGCTTTTTGTATGTACACAACCACACCCAGAACTAGAAGCAATTTCCCTTGGCAAGGAAAATTCTTGTCAGGTATTTGTTCCTCGGATCTACAACTGCCACCCGGATACCGCTGGAAGGACGGAACAGAAGTCGTAAAGGTCCGTACGAGTTACGTTGGAGAAGTAAGTTTTTTTAATTAGGCTCCGTATTTTATCTGCATTCAGCCAGAGTCAAGTAATAAATATTTTTCAAGTTAGTTAAAGTATTTCATAAAATCAGTCCTAGTCTGGTGACTATCTTAATTGACAGTGACTGGTGTACTCGAAGATTCACAAGTTTTGTAAGCAACGCAGGCGGAACCATGGAGCTCGGCTAGCAAATAATAAATAAGACAGTGCACTAATGCTTGAACATTATTCATCAAAGTGCGATGCATCCTGACATTGAACGCTCCCGGGTTTTTTCATCGGTTCCGAAAACGCGTGAAGGCAAATTTGCCGGTCATTTATTGCGACGAACAAAAACCCTTCTGCGAAATCATTTGTCCCGAGACAGGGCTTCGACTGTAGCGATAATTAAATAAATACCTCGCGTCGAATCCGGGTCGGGGATATAAAACGCTTTGTTTACGATCGAGATGTTTGTGGGGGAGCGTATTGAGGACTAGGAATGGGGCGCTGACACAAGGTTAGCATTGATGGTAGCCAGGTGGCAGGCGGTGGGTATTAGGGCAGACTTGATTATAACTGTACTTTGACTTAACTTTGACTGTGACTTGCGACTAGGACTTTTATTATGAAATATTTTATTACTTGACACTGATTATAAACGCACATTATTGTAGAACCAAAAGAATAGATGGCTCTAAGCATTTTTCAATAAAACTTTCTTTTATTATCCAATACTTACCTATTATATCACCCGTTGGAAGGACATAGAGGATGTAAAACACAATTCAAACATACCTATGCTTCTCTGATTAATGAACTAAATTAAGTTGTAAGATCTCTGTGAATGTGACAGCGTGTATGCGTTTTATTATAAAGCTAGTATTACTGTTAGGTACTACTGCCCCATTTGAGAAGTCCTCGATACCTCCCGGGATGTGATACGGGAGCGACTCGCATCCGATTCGCTTCGATTTCGTCAGGTAGCATGACTCACAGATTTTATGCGGCGCGTTTTTATCGACGCGCTGCATAAACAGAGGCCTATCTAGACGGCCGAGAGACGGACATACAAATTAAATGGTATCTTAGTGGCCAGTTTACATTGTTCTAGTGGATAGTTCCACTTACTTTTTTTAACACTCAAAGGCAAGCATTGGACCGCTATCCTAATGGAAAGTGACTTACTTCAAGTGGTATTAGACATAAGACAGCTTTTGTAAACCATATCCCAGTTTAGACCAGTGAAGATTTTTTATTTCATCAATTTAAATGAAATGCCTCGGTAATATGAAACTTTTTTTCGTTTGGGTCACAAAAGCATTTTTGTAGCAATCTAGCCAAGATTAGGCTAATAAGTAAATAACTTAAATTTAACCTATTCTGATAGATTAAAAATATCCAAAAATGTGTCTATTAAAATATATTTATGTCTTTATGTCTTTAAAATTTTTCTCATTGAAGTCTTATGATATTTTTTTCAACTTTTTCTTAGGTTCTGCAATCACTAGGTAATGTTCATTTTTGTTTCTATGTTTGCAATTAAGTCATAGTCTTATTAATTGTAACGTCAGTTAGATTATGCTAGTCGTAGTTTACTACAAGCTGTCACCAAGGACTAAAAAGTGCCCTTTCCTCGTTGGCCACTTTCAAGGCTTATTGGTCTTTCGACATGCTAACCTGAACTCAAAGTTCTATACTTTCAGTCCACTGGTATAAAACGCTATTGGATCCTACTACTCGGATATTGTAAACGGGCATATAGATAATCTACATCGATAGGTATATGTACAGTCTGTCTGATGTTATTTTGAGATAGTCTGCACATTGCGATAGGTTCAGGTGATTGGGTGAATTCTTCTGAGGGTTAAAAACTTGCATGGCTTTGTTTTACTGATATACTTTTAAGGACATATTGAAACCTTTAATAAGGTTCATGTATACTTCTACTGAAGTATACATAGATCTTATATCTTCTATATATATGAGAAATATAAAAAAATAATCTATCTTAATAACTTTTAGAAAATATTAATAACTTTTCTCATATATTGTTAGGATTCTCGACTTTGTGGTTGCCACTTTCGGACCACAAGTGGCTATCTAATATTAATAAGTATGTGTATAATTAATTAATTTTAATTATTAAATACGTGTTGAGGTACACCACCGTCCCTGTTTGTAATATTTTTATCATCTCCCTTTGGTTGTCTGGAAGAAATCGCTTTGAGCGATAAGACACCAAAGAAGACACCAAAAAATAACACTTACAAAGAAATCTTAAATATAACATAGGAGCGCCAAGAGCGTGGCGCTCCTAAGGTAAGTGTAATTTTTTGGTGTGCAAATAAAGAATTTATCTATCTATCTATCAATTGAGCACGGATTTCTCTGAAACTATTTGATTGTCACCTTTGCAGACAACTGTTCCAGTGTTTGTATCCAGTGGAATTACAGGGTTTAAAGAGATTTAACATATAATATCTCAGGGTGATGAGCACAGTAACGTGCTTTGCCGCGCAGGGTTTCGACATATATACGAGTAAGTTCAAAATCTCTAGGTGACACTCAACTGTAATGGGCAATAATGGACGCTTACCATCAGGCGAGGCGACTTGTTCGTTTCGTCTCTCAATTAAATAAAACAAAAGACTGAGGGACGCAACCCATGCAGAAGCATCGGAGGTTGTCAAATTAGACCAGCTTGACGGACTGGCTTCCCTTGTGACGACTGATCCCAATGTGTAAATATACTTTGTTTCAGAATTTAGACTACTACTTTTCGATCTAAAGCAACTGAAAATATTTGCTTTCTTTTTCTAGCAAGTCTACTGAACTGCAATCTAAGGACAATGCCATTGTAATAAAATCAGCTTAACAGAAAACATTGCCTGAATACTAGAAAATAGGCCCGCGAGTAACAACGCAAAACCAGCCTACCAAAGTTTCCCAAAAGTGGCGTAGACGCGTTAATTACTAAAGACCAGGGTGGAGGGTGGTCACAGGAAGCGAAACAGACGGACCCGGCGGCGCATATCTAATGCGGCCCTGAACAGGTCACTGCGACCTTTTACCGCGAAAGAAGTACCGAAGAACAGTAAATAAACTGAATAACTTAAACGCAAGCAAGGCTAAAAAACCAACTTCACCGCTTATATGTAGGTTTTTGTTGATTTTCTCAAAAAGTGCTTGATCAATTTCGACAAAATTATGAGACCACCTCTGAAGTATGATCTACCAAACAAAAAAAAAATCGAAATCGATTTATATTTGGCGGAATTATCGCGTGGCATACATAAAAAAACTAGAAAAACATAGATACCTACAATCGAATTGAGAACCTCCTTTTTTGAAGTCTGTTGAAAATAAAATGAATGTCACTTAATTTTAACAAAATGTATTCAATAGTTAAAAAAAAACTATCCGAGCGCCTGGTTGAGATGACGCGTTACCGAAATGCTGGCACTTATTTGAGTCAACTATAATAAAAACTCCGTTTCACTTACCAATACACAATTTATTATTTATAATTATTACAATATGCACAAGATATACTTAAGAAGACGTGTTCTCTCTAAGACGGTTTTCCAACATCTGCCCGTCTATCCCTCCATTCTACCACCGCCATGTATTTCAACCCCACCCAACAAACTAGAATCAATTGACAGTCTCATAATGTATCTAATCAAATGAAGTACTTAAAAGTCAAAAGACTTTCCAATAAATTAAAATTTATATTGATAGTGCAGTAAAATAAAGTACTCGAAATTCCCAATAAATTAAAACCTAACACTCGTCCGTCCTGACCTCGTGCATGTCCTCATGCACGCTGAAAGAAATACCTAACACATGGCCAAACATAGCATCCAATTAATTTAATTTCATATTACATTATTATGCTATTTACAATCAATATTCTAAATACATCATTTATATTCTATAATATTATAATTATTTAGTACTACATACGTCATTAATATTGTTGTAACTTTAATCATTGTAATTTTATTAATAATATATTTCTATCTTATAATATTTACTCCATTATTTAGATAATACATTTACATAATTGCACATTTTATCTAAATATTATGCATTATGTGAACCAATCAATTCTCACATAATACATATTCGTATCCGTAAACCAATCACTTCTTACGGATATCTCAAATATTGTGAACCAATCAATTCTCACAAAATATTTTCCTCCATCCGCAAACCAATCACTTCTTACGGATGGAATCTCAAATATTGTGAACCAATCAATTCTCACAAAATACTTTTCTCCATCCGCAAACCAATCACTTCTTGCGGATAGAATCTTAGTGGTACTGCGAGCCAATCAATTCACGCAAAACCAGACAGTTTACATTTAATAGTTTTCTCACTGTAAACCAATCATTTCTTACAGAAGAATTAAATAATTATTGACATTGATATTATTGCAAACCAATCACTTTTTACAATACGTTACATTATTATGGCATCTTAACATAATTACATGATGTTACATTAGTATCGTATACGTAGGTAGGGTTTTATAACACAAATCACACGTTTGACAGTTGGTAGTTTAGATACACACTTTACAAATGAAATGATATATAATTCACTTTACTACTAGCAGTATACGGATCATTATTATTGGAATCATGTACCTCCATGGCAGCCTCGTGAACCCAAGGTGACACTCGCAGCAGTGACAGTTGTTTTGCGCTTATGTTTAGTACTGGTTAAGCCTGGGATACTCTATACTCGTTACTTAAAGCCTTTTTAGAACTAGTGAAACATTGTCCGAGACCAAACCCAAGTGAGCCACAATACTAATAACAATTTTGTCAATAAAGACACGTTGCTGCCGAAATCTACGTAACCATAAAAGCTTACCGACTGCTTATTGACGTCATTCATTCACATGAGCAACTTTGAAGAACTTAGAATTCGGATTGGAAAGAGATATGCACATAGTTTTTTTTTTTTATTCTAGTTGTCTGCCCTTACAGTTTTCTACTAGGTGGCCTACACGATGGCATTGAGAGCACCGTACCAAGGGCTTCGGACCTCTCAGAAACGGATGACCGACTTCTTTGCAATTGAAACAATATACACCATCAACCCGAAGGCTGTTAGGTCTTACCACGAATTTGTTGTCTGAGGCGTGTGTGCTATTAAAATTAGTGTTTGACTTGCTCTTTAAATTAGGAATGTCCAGAAAATGTGAATTTTCTTTGTTGCTAATCAGAAACTGTAACAATTGGTCTGGATGTGTACATCTCAAGGCAAGAGCACTCGATTTCAACGTCTTATCGCTTAAACCGTGGATTATGCAATCAACAGCACGCTTACCGTCGATGTCACATTGGTTCAAGAGGGCCAATTTATCGTAGTAATATACCTCTATAGGTTCACTATACCTACTTTTCCGTTTTAGCATCTCCTCCAAGGATTGCCCATAGTTCTGTTCGTACGGAAAGGCCTTGAGTAATTTTTCTTCCCATTCTGTCCATGAAAAAAGTATAGAGTTCAGGCTCTCATACCAAACCTTTGCCAATCCTTGGAGTTTTTGCATTGCAAAATGAATTTTAGTTGTATCATCCCAGCCGTAAACAGTGGCACACTCATTCACTTTTTTAAGCCAGATGTCCACTCTTTGATTCTTTGATGAAGGATCAAATTCGGGCAAAATATTTTTATGGGTAGTACTACTTGTGTGAATGGATGTTCCAGATTTTGACGGCTGTACCCTGCTCTCTTTGATTGCTTTTAGTATATTAACAATGTCATAAGTAGAAAACGATGGATCATCTGACCTCAATGAACGCTGCGTTACCTTACCGGTGTTTTCATCTTCCAATTGCTGCTGTTGTCCTCCTACACGGTAGTCACTACTTGTATCGCGATGTTGGGACTTACGTAGAGAAAGAGAACGGTGGCAAGCTCGTTCACAGGAATTTATTCGGCTTCGTTTTCGGCGCACCTCCTCTTCAAGCTCTTGAAGGCGTTTTCTGTTTCGATCAAGGTCGCGCTCGCGCTGGCACAGGCGGTCACGCTCACGCGTAATACTGCGGTCGCGTTCGCACAAGCGGTCACGCTCAGGCGTAATGCTGTGGTTGCGCTCGCACAAGCCGTCATGCGCACGCGTGCTGTTGCGTTCGCTCTCGCGAAAGTGGTCACGCTCACTCGTCATGCTGTGGTCGCGAAGTCGGCTCTGGCTTCGATAGCGGTGCACGCTCATATTGCTGCGATTGCGGCTGTGGCAGCGCCTAGTGTGTTCTCTAGGCCTTGAAGACCCTCGTTCAGGAGTCTCCACGCGTCGCGGGACCTCACCATCATTACCCATTATCTGTGACTCACAAACAAAATACACATGTATATTATTCTTTTTGCAGTCTTATAAGCAGTAAAAGTTGTAAAGAAGCTTTAAAATGAGCCATTAAATGGTTTTATATTTGATTAGGGTAGGGCGAAATTAAAATTAAAATCTGAAGGAAAATATTTGAAATGTAATTTGTTAGACAACATTTATTATATTTACACTAGAATTGGCACCAACTACCTTCTGCTATGTAGTTTTTTTTTTTATTTATTTATTTTTTATATATTTATTTTTTCACTTTATTTAGTAAAATCACAAACACAGCAGTAAAGGTATCGATTCCAGAAACATGCATAATTTGTAGGATAATAATAGCCATAAATAAAAAAATAAGTAGGTACTTACCACTTCTGATATATAATAAAAACTCCGTTTCACTTACCAATACACAATTTATTATTTATAATTATTACAATATGCACAAGATATACTTAAGAAGACGTGTTCTCTCTAAGACGGTTGTCCAACATCTGCCCGTCTATCCCTCCATTCTACCACCGCCATGTATTTCAACCCCACCCAACAAACTAGAATCAATTGACAGTCTCATAATGTATCTAATCAAATGAAGTACTTAAAAGTCAAAAGACTTTCCAATAAATTAAAATTTATATTGATAGTGCAGTAAAATAAAGTACTCGAAATTCCCAATAAATTAAAACCTAACACAACGTATTAGCATTGCAATTCAGAGAGGCAATGCCGCCAGCATCAAGGGAACGCTACCCACTGGTAGTGGGCATGAGCACTTGAGTTACCTATAAGCTCGATGTTTTATAGGCGAGTTAGATCTTTGCTCTATATAGTTTCAGTTAGTTTAGGAAACAGGCAATTGGCCCGTAGATGGAACTATTAAATATATACCTATGTATATGTTTTTACATATAGGTATTTTTTTATATAAATAAAAAAACCATTGAACCTATTCTGACAGTTTTAATATCGTTTTAGTCGACACCACTAAAACTGGCCATTATGTAACCATTAATGAGATTGACCTAGTTTCTAGATAGGTAGTCAACATTTATGTCAGTAACGTTCTAAACATAGGGTAGTAAAGGGTGTGCACAGGAAGTCGGTCAGACCGTGGCCGGCGTCGCATACTTAATTCGGCCCTGGAGAGGTCATCGCGACCTTTGGAAGTGTGGAAATGATTAGGGGTCATAGAGGTAATGCTGAAAAAGTAAAAATAGTGAACAGAGCATGTTAGCGATTTGTTTTTTTTTACCAACTTCATGAAAAAGTAGGAGGTACTACAATTGGACTGTTTTTTTGTGTGTTACCTCGTAACTTCTTTCTAAGTGAACCGATTTTGATTTTTTTTTTTGTTTAAAAGCTGTTGCTTCCTCATTGGTCCCATTTAAATTTGATCAAAATCTGATCAGTGGTTTTTGAGTTATCGTCAATAATGCGTGTTTAATACATTTAATCTGAACAAGTTTCCGAAGATAAAGCGGTGAAGTCGGCTTTTTTTAAGCTTTGCTAACGTTTAATTATTATCCAGTCGCAAAATGTGCTCGGCTAGTTATATCATGTGGGAAATTTCGTTGAAAATTTGTATGCAAAATTTAATGTTACAAAACGAATGTTCCCATTTATCTCCAAAAGTTTTCGATTAAGATACGTTTCTATTTATTTAAAAGATGACTTGATCGGGAGTGATCCTGGCTTAGTGAAAATCGGTGCAGCCGTTTTTCAGAGAGATCGTCATAGTATTTTCAAATTGTTGGCCTCTTGTTAGTAGAGAATAAATATTTAATTATTTTTAAACGTATAAGTAAGAAATAGTACTAGCTGTGCCCCACGGCTTCACCCGCGTTTGTAATATTAAAAAGTAGCCTATGTGTTAATCCTAGATATAAGCTATGTACATTATAAATTCCATCCGAATCCGTTCAGCCGTTAAAGCGTGAAGAGAAAACAAACATACTCACACACTTTCGGATTTATAATATTAGTATGAAAAGTAGCTATGAGGTGAATTGTTTCTTATTACACAATCTATAAAGCATTGATTTACATTTTCTTGAAAATCTAAATTACCTATACGCTATTAAATAAAGCAAATGGTAAATAAAGCACTGGCAAACCTCCGAAATCGTTTCTCGAAATCAACGCCATAAACTTTATAACATCTGAAATAATCTTAGCCGACTAAACAGAACCTAAATTTAGCGCACATGAACATAAAACAGCGTCTGAATCAAACTAAACGTATAACCTCTATAATTTCACTTTCATCTCGGAAAATATACAATGGATATATTTTTTTTATGTCCGATAGGCAAGCATTTGGCCCATTCTCACCTGATGGAAAGTGATGATGCGACCGAAGATGTAACATGCTTGCCTATTCACTCTAGACTCTAGGACACCCAGATTGTACCGTTCGGGAAACAAAGACGCAGGCAATGAGTTCCACTCCCTCGTTGAACGGGTTATAAACGTAGAAGCAAAACGCTTCGAGCAAACCAGAGGTATGTTAACCAAATAAGGATGACGTTTGACAGTTTATCCTGTTGTTAGGTGGTAAAAAGGGCAAGGGGTAATTAAATCATGTAATTCCTTCTCCAAATTGTAAACGTTAGAATACCGATAGGCTTGCGACCTTACTTCGGTGACCAGAGTGTGACTCTGCAATTTCGACTCTCAAGTATGTTCGTAACTTTTCACGCTCAAACGGCTGGACTATTTTTTATGAAATTTGGTATGGAGGTAGCTGACACCCTGGATTAACACATAAGCTACGTTTTGTCCCGGAATTCCCGCGGGTGTTTAAGAAATTGGTACTGAATACGCTAAATATCTTTATCCTTCAATATTCTATCAAAACTTCCGTATTATATATTCTGTTTTTGACTTTATACTGTTCATCTTTTGTATTATTTAAATGTGTCCGGAGCGCTGTCATCTTAGTTATAAGACTAGTTCCAGCAAGCTGAGCTGTCTACATAATTTTAAATGTTATAATTTTTTTATTATTAGTTTATTGGTTAAGTTATTAGATATAAGTAAAGTAAAAATATGCAAAATTGTAAAAAAAATCTAGATTTTATGTTTGGTCAATCCAAGCCTGGTTACTTGTCCTGGTCCAGGATGCATTCTATCTTATATATTTCACCATACTCCATTAAGTAAGTGTTGATAGTCGGCATCAAATATCAATCGGTGGAATCTTTACTTTCCATCTGGTGAGATAGTAGTCAAGTGCTTGCCTATCTAACATAAATAATTAAACCCAAGCAAAGCTTAAGAAAACCGACTTCACCGCTTTAGCATTATTGAAGATATTTCAAGAACTACTGATTAGATCTTGATCAAATTTAAATGGGACCAATTGGAAAGCAACATCTTTCAAACATTTTCGAAATCGGTTCACGTGGAACGAAGTTATGAGGTAACACACATAAAAAAAAAATACAGTCGACTTGAGTACCTCCTCCTTTTTTGTGAAGTCGGTAAAAAAACAAACACTCATAAACTTTCGCCTTTATAATATAAGTGTAATGAATTCAGTATAATCGAAGCTAAGGCGTTGGTTAAAATTGTAAAAGCATAAAGCCTACAAAGTTGCAACAGCGAAGGTAACCAGCTGCATGTCAAGGTCGAGGGAGCAGACAGCCCACAGACGGTTGCGGCTGACCTTCGGATGACTGCCCTACGCCGCAAAATAATACAAAAATTACTTGTGGGAGCGCGCAGGTGGAATTAAAAGTCAGGGACTGTATAACCGACTGCAAAAATGCGTCTCCTTTTGTTATTTTTATGAAAAAAAAAAGGATTCTTAATTTGATTAAACATTTTTCGGTTTTTCCTTTTATTTTGGGTGTGTTACCTAATATATCAGGGCTATATGATCGATACCGATTTGGTTGATTATATCTTGGTTCAAACCAAGATATAATCAACCAATCGTATATATATATATATATACAGTTGGTCCCATAAAATATTTGTTATGCTAGTGCTTTACCACTAAACTCACTATACACCTGTTGGAAAATAGTGGTGTGGTCATGAATGGTAAACATGTTATAATGCATACAGAATTTGACTGACTCTCATGCTGTGCAATATAAAAATAGTTATTTGAAAATCATGCCTTTCTTACCATCTAACAATAAGACTTACATTATATTTTACCCTGTCGGGTCTTACATTTTTTAGTATACAATACAAAACAAAAACTCTTTATTGACAACAAAAGATAAATACAAGTTACAGACAAACTTATAAAGATAGGTACAATGGGTGGTCTTATCGCTAAGAGCGATCTCTTCCAGACAACCTTTGGATGGAAGTATAAACTGAAAAAACAATGTAGGGATGGTGGTGCGATAAAATGAATGAATAAAAGTATATTAACTTTGATCTTTAAAAATCTAATTTCTTCTGCCTATATAGGTACTTTACCGATCTGACACGCGACAAATATTAGAATGATGAATTACATATGAGTGATGAGGTACAAACTAGACACAATATGATATAATATGATACAATTCGTCACGGCTATTACATGAAATCATTGTCTGAATCCGAGAGCCAGTAATCACTAGTCTGTTCCAGGGTTGGAGTTAGGACTATGTTTAGGGGGATCATTCCTACTTGTTTCGTTGATATTTGATTGATTTGATTGATGGGCCTATTGGAATAAATGGGCTTTGCTTTGTACGTTGCGGATCCTGGGTTTAATTCCCGGAAAAAGCACAAATTCCTTTCCAAGGGACATTTGGTTCTGGGTGTAATTGTGGTGTGAATGTTTCTGCATTCATTATAGTCTTTGTGTCGAGAAGAGAGAGTGAATGTGTTTTAATAAAAAAAAATAAAGCAAATAGCTTTATTTCCTATTAGTAGTGAGAATTATAAATTGTGTTCTTTTAATAACTCTGTTTTAATAATAGCCTTTTTAACCGACTCACAAAAAGGATAAGGTGATTTTTTACCTTTACCTCTAATGTATTTAAAGTAAACAACTGCAATAAATATGCATATTGCCTAATGATTCCCTATGTAGGTATACCTGTTTGTCAAATAACTTGTGAGGTATACCTATGTTGATTAAGTCCTGCTTTTGTACTTACTACTATGTTAATTGGTTCTGGGGTATTTATTATTTAAATCTCAAGAGTCTGTAGAATAATAATATTATTTCTTTTGATTGAACTGCTCGTTGGCTTAGCTGGCATTTTACTTGGGAAGAAACACAAGTTTTCTTCCCAAGTAAAATGTGTGTTTCTGGTTCTGGTTGTGATTGTGTGTGTGATGTGAATGTTTCCTGCACCCACGACACAAGTCATAGAACTTAATGTGGGGCTGTAAGTGAAAGCGTTTATGTTTATGTTTACTTTTTTTTTTTAACTATTTTGAAAAAAAGGAAATTGCTTTGATTTCCATAAAGATTAAAAATCTAGGTTGTGAAACAAATTATATAGAGGTCCATTGTATGATAGATATATAGATAGATAAACCCTATATTGA
Organism: Lomographa bimaculata; assembly: GCA_948107665.1. NCBI lineage: Eukaryota > Metazoa > Arthropoda > Insecta > Lepidoptera > Geometridae > Lomographa > Lomographa bimaculata. Next base: position 13,092,277 of record OX403601.1, on the reverse strand, counting down.
ACACCTTAAATAACAAAGGACACAAATAGTATAATTAATAAAATGGTACATTACTTAGCTTGGTAATTACTCTTTTTGAATACATCGTTAACAGTCTATTGGACATCTAATCTGGCGGTATAATTGTTGACTGCCATCTTCGCAATGCTTGATCGACTTAAAGTTACATTACGATATTATTATCCAAAACAGTTATGATTCCTCTGGTACGCGGTCATACTCAAGTTTTTGGGGCAATGGCCCTAACCTCTATATCCTAGAGTACATTAATTGCTGCACAGCCTATGTGCAGCAAATGACGGATAGTCCGACTGTGTGTAGATGTCAGAATAATTCACACGGTCTGACTGGATGTGGCATAGAAAGAATATTGTAATAACTGTGTAATGTTTTATAAACAGAACAGAAATACAAAAAATGCTATTAATAGGGTACCTATATTTCTATATTTTCTAGGTAGTGGTGCTCTTAATTTTTTTCGTTTTAAAATCATCGTAATCCTGTAGCTTTTTAGCTTCTGTCTTCCAAAATCATTAACTATGCAAAATGATGGTAAAAATGGTATTTATTTTATTCATTTCGTCAATTCAACAGCGTTACATGACATAATATAAGTATTAAAGTTATTATACATAAGGTAAGACCAGAAAAGGATTACATTAACAGATTTTACATTTACATCAAACGAACTAGAGGAGTAAAATTGGTATCTCGTATTGCATTGCGAGTGTATAAATTTTATGGGATATAATTATGTTGCAATAATTTCATAAACACCCTTACATGTATATAATACTATTTATGGTAACTAGGTATTTGTAGAATTTGTGTGGCTCTTTCAACGTGTCTGAGGTGTGTGTTTATGTACATATGTATGTATGTATAGATACTCTACATGTGCCACATCTAGTGCACTCAGCTCACGGCCTAGCCAGACGTGCACTATGTTCGTCCTGTGGAAACGTGATCCCGCGCGTTGCACCGGCCGTCTAGACGCCCGTCTGCCTAGCCGGAGAACACAAAGCGAACAATTAGCCGGGCTCTACCTGCGACTTGTACGGCTGGAGAAAACATGTGTAACGCTAGAAAAAAACGTATTCCGAGTGCGGCTTTATTTTATTTGTGCCCGATAGGCAAGCATTTGACCATAATCTCATCTGATGGAAACTGAAGATGCGGTCGAAGATGTGACATAGACTACCTATTTATTACTAGACGATACCTATTTACTCTAAACATGAAGACAACCAGATTGTACCGTTCAGGGAAAAAAAGACGCAGGCAATGAGTTCCACTCGTTCGCTGTGTGTACTCGCTTGCAAGGATGATTAACGTAGAAGCGAATGGCGTTGAGTGAACTGGAGGTACGTCAACCATAACTGGATGACGTTTGACAGTTGGTTTTTGTTTTTATTTTATGTTTTTAAGTTTTTAATATAACCTTATTGTCGACGTTAGTGTCACTTGCGCGTGGAACGCTCCGCCCCGCCTGCTGCAGAACGGGTATCAAAATCATTCACTTCACTCAAAACAATATAATTCAAAGATCTCTAGGAAATCTATAATCCAAAGATCTCTATAAGAAGTTAAGGAAACGCCAAAACTAATCTTTTTACACGACTATGGCAAAGACAAAAAGAAAGGGGGTATCAATCGATATAGTCCGGATAGATATTTTTTTATTAGAATACTAAATTGCCTCTCCGTTACTTGTAACAGTGACGTAATTCATATTATTACTAGTAAACAAAAAATAAAAATGTCCTAGATAGCAAGCAAAGCTTAAAAAAACCGACTTCACCGCTTTATCAGCGGAAGTTTGATCAGATTAGATGTACTAAACACGCATTATTGAAGATATTTCATGCTTCTGATCAGATCTTGATCAAATTTAAATGGGACCAATTGGAAAGCAACATCTTTCAAACAAAAAAGTCATGAGGTAACACACATAAAAATATAGTCGACATGAGTACCTCCTCCTTTTTTGTGAAGTCAGTAGAAAATCTATTGCTGCATGTATGAAAGATTAACTTTAGAACGGCTTTACCGATTTGACGGATTTTGTTTTGCAATGAATATGTACTAAATGCAAGGTACTAAAAACATTTTGTGGTAAATCTACCAGAAATCGCACTCGTGTGAAGTCAGGGCGGGGCGCTAGTTAAACGTGATTTATATTATGTAAGTAAAATAATTTAGAGGCTTGAGCACTCAACCGTAACAATACATGGCTCAAGTCACCTCTGTGCTCATTTTAACCCAACGGATTCTACTATGGCACTACCAGCTGCATGCTGCATAGCTCGGGGGCTCATTCATATCATATTCCTTCGTCTGTCCATGGCCCTATCTATAATATAAAAATGAATCGCAAAATGTGTTGGTAAGCGCATAACTCAACAACGCCTGGACCAATTTGGCCAAATCTTTTTTTAAAATGTTCGTTGAAGTTCAAGGATGGTTTTTACGGCGAGAAAAATTAGAATTATTGCTGGAAAAACCCTAAAAATAGCCCTTTTCTTTTTCCCATACAAATGCACCCGGGCGAAGCCGGGGCGGATCGCTAGTAGATTTATGAAAATGTGTGGGCCCGGTGTGTAAAATAAACGTGCAATTTTTAATTGCAGAAGTCCACCAATTAAGTCTGTAGGTGTAACGCACATATAACGTTCAATAAACCTTCTATAGTAAAATTCTGTTTTGTCTTATTTACAAAATGTTTTTTGTTAAATACGGCTTAAAACACGTAAAAAAATTAAACGCAAGCAAAGCTTAGAAAAACCGACTTCACCGCTTTATCTTCGGAACCTTGATCAGATTTAACGTATTAAACATGCATTATTGACAATAACTCAAAAACTAGTGATCAGATCTTGACCAAATTTAAATGGGACCACATGGAATGCACCAGCTTTCAAATAGAAAATTATCATCAAAATCGGCGCACAAGAAAGAAGTTATGAGGTAACTTTTGAAGTCGGTTATAAACGAGAACATTGTCAATGTAGTCCACTGAATACGCATTATTGCGGATAACTCAAAAACTACTAGTCAGATCTTGATCAAATTTAAATGGGAGCAAATAGAAAGCAACATCTATCAAACAAAATAATTAAATGCAAGCAAAGCTTAAAAAGACCGACTTCACCGCTTTATCATCGGAACCTTGATCCACCAGCTTTCAAATAAAAAAATATCATCAAAATCGGCTCACAACGAAAGAAGTTATGAGGTAACTTTTGAAGTCGGGTAAACCAGCACATCGTCAAAGTACGCATTATTCGTCACAAAATAGACATTATTGACGATATTTCAAGAACTACTGATCAGATCTTGATCAAATTTAAATGGGACCAATAAGAAAGCAACATCTTTCAAACAAAAAAAAATTTCGAAATCGGCACACGTGGAGAGAAGATATGAGGTAACACACATAAAAAAAAAAATACAGTCGACTTGAGTACATCCTCCTTTTTTGGGAAGTCGGTAAAAAATATTCAAAGTCGGTTCACGTGGAAGGAAGCTATGAGCACATAAAAAAAATTCAGTCGACTTGAGTACCTGTTCTTTTTTTGTGAAGTCGGTAAAAAATAACGACTATATATTATGTTTAATTGTATGTAAGTAGTATTTAAGTTACATATCATTATTTAATTTGTTTTATACTGCATGAGTTGTATTAGTTGAGAACACCACCTACAGCAAAATATTTTTACTATCCTGTCCATCCAAAGGCCTGTAACAAATTGCTTAATGTGATAAGGCCGCCCATTGTACAACAATTATTGTTTTTCGGTCATTTATTGTTATAGTTTTACCTACTTATTGGTGTTCAATAAAGAAATATTGTATTGTATGTTGTTGTCGATTAGTTTCGGACAATGTAGTTGTCCTTCATCACTACATCACTAGTCTACAACAATGTAAGTCAAATATTTTTTATAAGCTTTATTTAAAATTGAAACATTAAATTATGTATTACTCCCGATCTTTCATCTTTCAAATTGTCTTATTTTTACTGATGTCAACATATTATCACACGCTAAAATAAGATAAAAACTATTTTAACTATTGAAGGTTAATCAAACTTGTTATCTTTTTATGAACCCTTACCTAATTAGGTTAGGTTTTTACTTTACTATGCTGCTCATTATTTATATAAAAAAGTATCATCTAAAAAAACATACCTACAAATCTTTAAAAAATGTATAACAACTCTTTGCATGTAGATTTTTTTTTCAAATCTTGACCTTCTATATATTTTCTGGAGTCAGAAGATCAATCTGCTATCGTGAACATACAAAAAAAAAACGCATTCACACGCACAGCCCCACACCAAGTTCAAAGACTTAGTCGTGGGTGCCGGAAACATTAACATCACACACATTACACCGAGAACCAGAAGCACAAATATCCCTTCGGAAGGAATTCGTGCAACTACAGGGAATCAAACTCAGGACCCTCGGCGCAGAGAGCGGAGACCTATTCACTGCGCCAACTGGTTCTTATTGTCAAAGTCGGTTAGAAAATTATGTTAATTTTCTACGTCATCCATCAGTCACATAGACTCATCGAATTACGCAATGAAGCTCCGGACGAGCTTTTTTACAGCTTACGCTACGTAGATACGGTAGCTTGCATCTCAACAAATGGGGGGCTACTACAAATACACAAGTCACATGTCGTTTTTGAGCGAAGCCAGATCTCTAATTTGACTTGGGTCGTTCAGCACTCTGTCCGTCCGTCTGTCAGAGGCTTCTAGCGTCTAAACCATACAAGCAAATAACTTCAAATTCTCAGAAAATACGTAAAGCTGTGGCTCAAAGCCAGAAATGGAAATGAAAATATTAGGGGGTAGTACGTAAGTGGATAGCAAAATATTTTTATTTTTTTTATCTACCCTTGTGGTATTTTCAAGTAGAGTACGAAACCAGTTTAAAAAAAATCTACCACTTATATTGAGTATTTTATGTAGGTATATTTACATTACGTATATATGTATGTATATTTAGTTTGTAATTGTTTTGATAGGTTCTTGTACTTTTTTTTTTATTTTTCCTTGACTAGTGTACACCACCGTCTAACACATTCCAGTTACATTTATGTCCATACTAAGTTGTGTGGAAGAAATTGCTATACGCGATAAGACCGCCGATTGTATTACCACTAAAAATCTATAATTTCTAAGAATTGTTTAGTTGTACACTTTGTAAACTGGTTATACAATAAAGAGTTTTGTATTGTATTGTATTGTATGTTTTAAAATATAAATTTTGTAGGCCACCAAATTCACTGTTTTTATACCTATTTTGTCCCGAGGTCTATCTCAAAAACGGCTACACATTCAAAGCTGAAACTTACGTATAATATCCATTATATCCTGTTTTTTAAATACAGAAATGAAACAATTATTACGAAGAAAAAAATTATAAGCATTTAACCTCAAACGTTTTACTTAATTAGGCAAAATGTAGGCGCGAGATCACAGTTGATCACATCACAGACTGTGTGTTCTTTCTTCCCATGTACCTTACTAGAGACCTAACGCAAGGACCGATTTTGATGATTATTACGTCAATCGATTTGTCTTAATCGTGCAAGTGTCACTAAAGACATGATAGTAATCAAAATTCAATAAGACGAATGGCGGACGCCATATTTGAAAAAAAAAATTCGACAAACTGTGTAAAGTGGGGTAATATTGAATATGATTTTTAATAACCGTTTAGGGTCTCCCTATAATGAAGTTAAGTTAGGTTATTATGTAATATATATATATTAAATATATACAAATATTTCATGTTAGTCGACCATTCTGAACCTAAATTTTCAATACTTATAACAAAGTTTTTATACATATAAGTAATAATCGAATAATAAGTTAGGGATCACTCATTAATCCCAAAATGTCCATTTAAAAGATCTTCAATATTTTAATAAGAACGAGAATATAATATTGATCATCAATATTCAAATGAGAACAACAGTAGTCCTCGTAAAGGCAGACGGCCATCAGTCGAGATGGATAGAAAAACCGGACTGCGAGAGACAAAAAGTGGCGCAGACGCGGATGTGCAGAGATCACAAAAACTAGTTGCATTCATCGCCGGGTGCAGCGCGGCGCAAGTGCGACGGAACGGTCGTTCGTGACAATCACGATACACCTACCATTATTTGATATCGATAGATTCTACCAAAACAGTTCGAGTGCGCAATCCTACAAAACCCAGTTGCATTCATCGCGGGTGTAGTGCGGCGCAAGTCGCGACGGAACGGTCATTCGTGACAATCACGATACACTTACCATTATTTGATATCGATAGATTCTACCAAAACTGTTCGAGTCCGCAATCCTACAAAACCTAGTTGCATTGATCGCGGGTGTAGTGCGGCGCAAGTCGCGATGGAACGGTCATTCGTGACAATCACGATACACCTACCATCATGTATCGATAGATTCTACCAAAACTGTTCGAGTCCGCAATTCTACAAAACCTAGTTGCATTCATCGTCGGGTGTAGTGCGGCGCAAGTGCGACGGAAAGGTCGTTCGTGACAATCACGATACACCTACAATCTTGTGATATCGATAGATTCTACCAAAACTGTTCGAGTCCGCAATCCTACAAAACCTAGTCGCATTCATCGTCGGGTGTAGTGCGGCGCAAGTGCGACGGAAAGGTCATTCGTGACAATAACGATACACCTACCATCATGTATCGATAAAAGCTAGAGCACAACTGGCCGCTAAGAAACTGGGTATCCTCGCTAAGGTCAGGCAGTACTTCACTCCGGGACAGCGTCTTAATCTTTATCAAGCTCAAGTCCGATCGTGTATGGAGTACTGCGGTCACCTCTGGGATGGATCCGCCAAGTACCAGTTAGAGGCTCGAGGATAGTGGTCAAATGCTTGCCTATTCAAAATAAAAAAAAAAAAGATTCTACTAAACTGTTCGTGCGAGCCTTATAACAAAGCGAAAACTAGATACATTGGTCGCTGGCTGCAGTTGCGATGGAAAAATAATTCCAGACAATGACGATACACCTGCGATCGTGTGATATCGATAGATTCTACAGAACTGCTCGTGCGAGCCCTATACCAAAACGACAACAACATAGATACATTCATCTCCGGGAGCTGTGCGGCGGAAGTCGCGATGGCAAAATAATTCCAGACAAACGATATACGAATACCTACGATCGTGTGATATCGATAGATCCTACCAAAACTACTCGATTGCGCAACCCTACAAAAACTAGATGCAGTACTCTCCGTGGTCTGTGGATGCATTCATCGCTGGGTGCAATGACGCAACACGCAATGGGACAATCATTGATGACAATGATAACATACATTATAAGCCTTATTTCATCAATAGACCGATGATTTAAACAGCGCCAATAAAAAAAGCAACAACTCTATGGCTTATCATACCAATACGGGACCCGCAGTTGTCACATCGTTAGCAAATATGAATTTAAGATCCCGGTAGAAGTGTCGAGTTGGTAGCAAAGCTACTTACATGTACACTAATAGGACAGGTCCTCTAAAGCTAAAGAGATTTTGTCAACGCATGAACCATTTACGACCCAGTTGGCGCAGTGAACAGATGCCCGCCCTTTGCGCCGTGGGTCCTGGGTTCGATTCCCGGCAGAAGCACAAATTCCTTCCCAAGGAATATTTGTGCTTCTGGTTCTGGGTGTAATATGCGTGTGATGTGAATGTTTCCGGCACCCACGATACAAGTCTTTGAACTTAGTGTGGGGCTGTGAGTGTGAAAGCGTTTATGTCATGTTTATTTATATTTAATACTAGCTGCGCCCCGCGGTTTCACCCGCGTTGATAATGATGAAAAGTGATGATGATGATGATGATGAAAAATAGATGTTGGCCGATTCTCATAGATACCGGATAAGCACAAAAAATTTCATCAAAATCGGTCAAGCCGTTTCGGAGGAGTATGGCAACGAAAACTGTGACACGAGAATTTTATATATAAGATATTCGTTTCGTAAAAACTGTACTGAATGAATTTTTTTATGAACGTAGAACAACGACGTCCTGTTACTTTGCTTTATTCCTCTCCATCCAAAGGTTGGCTGGAAGAGATCGCTCGATAAGACCGCTTATTGCTGCACTTTTATAAAAAGTGTACTGATATTCATTGTACTATTTGCGTTCTTTGTTAGTTAAGGTGTTCAATAAAGAGTACCTATATCTATCTATCTATAATATATATTTATCATTATGTGGAATCGATACATTTTACCGAAACTGCACGAGTGCACAACCATACAAAAAATGCGTTTGTTATACTTGCTCAGACAAAAAGCCTATAATTACCTATAGTTTTACAAGCATTTCATTGAACATCGCGTGCAAAAAGTGTTCAGGTTCTCACAAACAAAACATAAACGCTTTCAAACCCACAACCCCGTACTAAGTCCACAGACTCACATCGCAGGAGCTGGGATTATTCACATCACACATATAATCACACTCATTTCTCAGAACCAGAAGCACAATTTTTCCCTTGGAAAATCGCGCTCCTGCCGGGAATCGAAACCAGGACGTGCGAAGAAAACATGAACTTGCTCACTGCGCCAATTAGGACTTTGAACATCAGTTTTAGTTATATCTACGTCAAACTATAACCTTGTCGATTAGTTAAAGTGTACCTGTTCACAAAGTAGGTGCTAAACTATGACGTAACCAAAGTAAATCAAAGTCTAGACTTGAGATGACCGATCAGAACGGTATTCGGGTATCATGTAATGACTCAGCTCATTCCTCTATAAAAATAGCGTTGTTGCTAGACGCCGCTGAAAAATTACGATATCCAGTTTTGTTTGCATCTTCATTTTGACACCCATACATGTTCTATAACATATTTGAAGTCAGGAAGATCTTTATCAAATCTAATACACATAATAATCATGACTATATCGATCTGGTTTTTTTTTCAGTGTCAAGTTATAAAATACTAGCTGACCCGCCCGGCGTCGCCCGGGTAAACAAAATCTTACACATAAACGCTTTCACACTCACAGCCCCACTCTAAAAGTACTATAAGTTGTGTCGTGGGGCCGTAAACAATTAACACCACACACACAACATTCACGTCATAACCAGAAACATAACTTCCCGTGGGGAAAAAACTTTTGTTATTGTGTTCCCACCGAGATTCGAACCATCTACGCCAGTGGGTAGTTCAAAGTTTAAAGATTCCCCACCCTGCGTCGCCCGGTTGAAAAATCTACACATAAACACTTCCACATTCACAGCCCCACACTAAGTTCAGTGACTTGTAGCGTGGGGCCGTAAACATCCAAGATTCACAACATATTAAAAACCAGGAACACAAATTTCCCGTAGGGAGAAAACTTCTGTTACCACCACGAATCGATCCCGCTGCTTAAGAGGTAAATGCGCACTCATTTACGCGAGTAGATAGTTCAAAGTTGAAAAGATGACCCACCCGGCATAGTCCGGTTAAAAAATATACAAATAAACACTTCCACATTCACAGCCCCACACTAAGTTCAATGACTTGTATCGGGGGGCCGTAAACATCCAAGATTCACAAAGCATTCACAACATACTCAAAACCAGGAACACAAATTTCCCGTGGAGAGAAATCTTCTAGGTAAATTACCACCGGAAATCGAACCCGCTGCTTTGAAGGCGAACGCGCACCCATCTACGCCAGCGAGCAGTTCAAAGTTCAAGAACGACCCGCCCGGCGTCGGCCGGTAGTAAATATTAAAAAACATACCCATAAACGCTTTCACATTCACAACCCCACACTAAATTCAATGACTTGTATCGTGTGGCTGTAAACATCCAAGATTCACACAACATTCACAACATACTCAAAACCAGAAACACGAATTCCCGTGGGAAAACACCTGTGTTCCCACCGGGAATCAAACCCGGTGCTTTAAAGGCAAACGCCCACCTAACAACGCCAGCGGGCAGTTTAAAGTTCAATAAGTCTAAACAAAAAAAAAACAGTCGATTTTATATCCTTCTTCTTATGTTAGTCGGTTCAAAACATAGAAGTATGCCGGATTACGCAGTACCTGTTACATTCTGTGATCCACCATTTTCACCCTCAAATAAACTTAACGATTTCTCCTAGACTATAGGTCCAAATTATATGCAGTAAAGAGCAAATTGCATCTACGTGAACTACGTAAGCCGATGAAATAGGTTTTTTTGATAAGGATTAATATTAAATACTTAAAAAAAGGCAACGAAATAGAAGCCGCTATTTTTATGCGCAGGAATACGTAGTACGTGTCGATAAATTTCTGACCCGTCCCGTTCACGGGAGGACTCCCGTGAATCTAATTTCGCGATTTCTCATAGACTATTTATCCAAATCACATGCAGTAAAAAGCAAATTGTATCTACATGAACTACGTAAGATGATGAAATAGTTTATTTTGATAAGGATTAATACTGAATGTCTCAAAAAGCCAACTAAACATAGGCCGCTTTTTTTTCGGATTTTTAACAAAGAAAAGTATTTTTTCTGAGCTATACATACATGTTAGATATATGCTATCGCGGACTTTTTTGTAAAACTCATAAAGGCCAACATTTTTGCCATACATTGTATTCACCTATGTCTAACTGTTTAGTCAGCGTACGCCGATAAAGCGGAAAGTTAGCAAATTTTTCTCCGACTTGTCTTACGAATATTATTATTTCGAACTGATAACTAACTTCTATCTCAACAAAACATAGCCTATGACACTCAGTGATAATGTAGCTATCTATTAGTGAAAGAATTTTTAGAATCGGATCAGTAGTTTCAGAGATTACCTTTTACATACAAACAAACAAACAAACAAACAAACAAACAAACAAACAAACTTTACCTCTTTATAATATTATATATAATATATATATATAATATATATATATATATATAATATATAAATATATAATATATAATATATAGTAATATAGTAATATTATATAGTAATATAGTAATATAGTAATATAGTATATAGTATATATAGTAATATAGTATATATAGTATAGATATAGATTTCAAGTATATTATATACTAGCCGTGCCCGCGGCTTTGCCCGCTATTATCAAGTTAAAAAGTAGCCTATGTGTTAATCCGAGGTGTAATCTATGTACATTCCAAATTTCATCATAATCCTCAGTCATGTTCCAGTCATAGTCAAGTCATATCCTAGTGGTAGAAGGTTTACTAGAACATCTGTTGAGGTTTTGGAGCGAAAACAATAATCTCGTTTTAAGCTTGGAATATGAGCCTACACTCATGCACGTTCACAAATAATTTACGATTATTATTTCACCATAATTACACATAAACTCTCGAACAATCACCAGTTTTGGAAAATAATACCAATCGACTACGACCTTTTTTCACCTTCGCGCCAAAACTATTTTTTTCACCTTCGCGCCAATACAATTTTTTCGTTTTCGCGGCAAAACCCACACTCTTAGAAAGGGTTTTCTGAGACACATATATCATGTTAAATATAATTTCAAAAGACAACAAATAAGATAATTGCACTGAGGTTGCATTCACCACCAGATACGATCACTTGGCGGAACCACAAAGGCTTGATGACAATAACAACCATAGAAAAGAATATACTCTAATGACATTCACAAAGAGCCTATAACCTTTTCGAACTTCTGCTGACGAGACGTTTGACCGTACACGGCAAAAGGACGGAGTCGTTCAAAAAGGACCAAAATATGATGTGTCATAGATTACCGGTGCATGGTGACTCGTCGCCACGTCAGCGCAAGGTTGGTTAGGTCGCTGAAGATCATACAGATAGATACTTAAGTAAAACTTTATATGGGAGGCCTTTGAAATTCAATGCTACCTTTTTATTTGACCAAAATTGATAGGGTAAATAAACATTGTGATGTTTTAAGCTATTGCATAGCTTCTATCGCGGGCCTTGAGCGTGGAGACCAAATCCAGAAATTCCGTAACGAAAATAACCTAACACCCCCCACTCCGACCGGCACAGCGGTGATACTTTTTAGTTTTGCCATCTATCGATGAATAGCAGAACTTTTAATGACTTTTTCGAAATATCACGCTTGTCTCTTTAGTTCAGCAACTCGCCTCTAGGTGGCAAGAAAAAAAATACTGCATAAATAAAATAAATAAATAATTATAATTGTATAAGTTGATAAAAAATGCTATGCAATAGCTTTACCGCGGCAGTCCCCGAGTGCCACACGTCTTTTTTTTTTACATTTTTCATGACCATGGATGCATAGTCCTTTAGTCGTAATAGGTATTAAACAATAATTAACAATTCTATATTTCATAATAGTCCTAGTTCACATTAATACTCAAAGAATCATAGGTTTTGGAAAATTATACAAAATCAACATCGCCATTTTTGTGTGTGTTTACGGAACTCCTATTTTTTTGTAAATAAGTTCTATTATAGTAATTGATCTACTGAGCATTGAAGAAATAAACAATTAGGTAGTGTTTGGCGCAAAAGTGAAAAAATACTGATTTTGTACTAGCCGTGCCCTTAGGCTTCCCCGCGTTTATCAAGTTTAAAAAGTAGTCCGTCTTTTAATTCTAGGTATAAGCTATGTACATTCTAAATTTCATCCAAATCCGAACATCGTGAAGAGACAACAAACATACTTACACATTTACACACACACACACACACAATTTTGGAATTATAATCTCTTGTCTCTGTAATATTAATGTATATAATTATAGATTATTTTATTATCATTTTATTTTAATTACAATATAATTTTATTTTGTTAATTTGTCCTGTCCTTTTAATATTATATGTGTTAAATATTGTGTCGTGTAATTATGAGTCTATGTAACTCGTAATAATTGAATTTATTATTTTTATTATAATATTAGGATGTTTACTTTCGTTATGCGTTAAGCTTGACGAAGCTTCGTATTATGGATTGTTTTTTTAACCGTCTTCAAAAAAAGTTGGAGGTTCTCAATTTCACCGTATTTTTTTGCTATTAGTTATGAATAAATGTTTAATTGTTAGAGCCTACATTATTGTTGGCCGAGGCACGAAAATAGTTTCTATTACAGATTATTCGAGCCCCACACACCCCTTTCCTTCAGCTCCATACCTAGAAAGGCATTTTCCTCCCCACAAATAAAAGCCCAATAAAGTAAAGTAAAAGTAAAAATGTTCTTCATTGACATAATTTTTTTCATTGTGTATTGGATCCATAGGCTTTTGAACTAGTGAGCACACTGTATTTCGGATGCCAGTGGCTTCTCCCAATGGTGACACTGATTTATGTCTATTTTTATTATATGAACAATTATGTATAGTTACTTATAGATATAGATCTATGTGTGATCCTGTGTGTAGATGCGTGTCAATTTTAAAGCGCGTTTTTACTTAAATACATTATAAATCTATTATGCCAATGCTAGATAAGTGACTGTTTAGTAGAATAGAATTGAAAAAAGTAGTTTAATTAGTACCATTAATGGTACTATCAAATGGAATTAAACCAATGGTAGTAAACCCAGCAGTCTAACATTAGTGTTTTATTTAATGGTACTAGATATAAGTAGTTTCACTAGTGCTATCAATGGTACTATCCAATGGTACTAGTGATATAGCGAACATTGTTTTTTGTACACCAAATAAAGTTACTTACAGAGGTAATCATAGTAACTAGACGTATTTTCAACATGGTCGTAAGACAGCTGTCGTTGAGATAAAACTCGTGCAAAATTTTATATACAATATTTTTTTACATGCTAGATAATCAAGTACCATTTAGTTTAAGTATATATATATATATATATCCCTTAATATATATATTTTTTTCTAAACTTGTATTTACACCCCCTTTTCACCGAATTATTTAAAATCTTCTCTATCTTCTCTCTATCGCTTTTAGCGATAAGACCGCCGATTGTACACTATAATTTAAGTCTTTTTTAAAATTATTTTAAGTTATTTATGTAAGGTGTGACAATGAAGCGTTATCTATTTATTTGACCACTATTTCACCTAATGGAAAATGAAGACGTTATAGAATTTTTAAACTTTTATCGAACTGCAATCACGTTTTTATTAAAAAGTCCGGTCTTTTCGCGAATGTATTTTTAAATTAAAATAAATGCGTGAAATAACTCGGTTTTCTCATAAACAAATGATGATGCGGTTGAAGAAGCATGCTAACATATGCTTGTTAAATTATATTTATGTTGCAATGAATGGTTTTGTATGCTCATCTTATTTACCTATATATATATTTACCTCAGTGAATGAGTGAGGCTGCATCGTCGTCGAGGCTTCTACTTGTCAAGGCTATCGTGCGAAGCCATTATTATTTATACTATCATGCTTGTCCGCCTACTTTCAAAATAAACATCCATCAATATTTATTGTCCCTCTAACTTACTAACCTAAGACCTTAATTAAGGTGTTTAATAAAGAGTTTATCTATCTATCTACATAGATAGATAATACTTTATTGATCACTTTATAAAATGAGATAAAACAAAGGTAACAAACAATCTTATACGTAAAGTATCACAACAGGCGGCCGTGATAAGGCCGTGATAATAGCGATCTCTACCAGGCATATTTCCTACTACACAATATTTCCTACTATAGATGCTACTCTACAATTTGCCTTTTTCTAAAACCAAACAGAAATTGTGTTTGACGACCCAGTTGGCGCAGTGGACAGGTGTCCGCCCTCTGCGTCGTGGGTCCTGGGTTCGATTCCCGGCAGGTGCACTAATTCCTTCCCAAGGGATATTTGTGCTTCTGGTTCTGGATGTAATGTGTGTGTGATGTGAATGTTTCCGGCACCCACGATACAAGTCTTTGAACTTAGTGTGGGGCTGTGAGTGTGAATGCGTTTGTTTGTTGTTTGTTTGTATACATATAAATCGATGCATGCTATGTAAGTCAATTACCGAACGTTGAAAAGGTTTACTAAAAGATTTACTAAATAAATATTACCATTGGTAACATCAAAATGTTTAACAAACCCGATGTAATTTCTGGAAAACTGCTTCACCGATTTTCACCAAACATAGCTCTCGATCGAATCACATTTCAATTATAACTATATATAAATTGGTTCAGCTGTTTGGGTATGATGCCACAGACAAACACACAGATAGATAGATACACTCGTTAAACTTAAAACACCTCCTTTTGAGTAAAGGGTTAAAAACAGATAATATAAATGTAAAACGCTTTCACACTCACAGCCACACACTAAGTTCGATGACTTGTGTCATGGGTGCCGGAAACATTCACATCACACAAACAATCACAACCAAAACAAGAAACACAAATTTTATCCATGGGGGAGAAAGCTTGTGTTCCCGCCGGGAATCGAACCCCATACCCCTGCTTAGAAGGCGAACGCTCACCCAATTTAGCCAACGGACAGTTCACATACACACACACACACGCAAACGTTTAACTTATAACCTCTAAGATTACTGGTAATAAGTATTAGATTAGTTAGATATCTAATGCCCATATTTTTGCGCCGGGTGCGGCGGTTAAAGTTGGTAGCACCATAGAAGAGCCTGCGTATTCCAGGTCTAGTGTGTTTACCAGCTTCGATCACATCGTCACTTACCATCAGGTGAGGTAGTGGTCAAACACTAGCCTGTCACAAAAAAAAAGAAATATATTTCTACTATGGTAGCACTAACAAAGGATATCTTCGATTAAGTTTCGAGCGTGTCCTCGTCAATAGACAAGTACTTAGTTTGTAGGTAAGCTTCAAATAACCAAAACGGTTTCTTCTCTTAACACTTTTTACGTTGCCATATCTAAAAAAACACATGCGAGTGAACCGGATTGTGACGCGGTGACGTGTCTAATATTGTCTTTGGCCTTGACTTTGAATATATTAGGCATATATCTAGTAAATATACAGATACAACGTTCAGGCCACTCTTGTCCGAGTAAAGCCGAAAAAGGGGATAACACTCCGTTACCTCATAGCTCATTCGAATATCACTAAAATTAAAATTACCGTAACTCATTGACAAGCTTCATCTATAGTAATACTTATATACTAATATATTACTAATGTACTAATCAATACTAATAATATTATAATGAGGTAAAGTTTGTTTGATTGTTTGTAAACAGTAATCTCTGAAAGTACCGATCAGATTTAAAAAAATATACTAATAGATAGCTACACTATCGCTGAGTGTCACAAGCTATGTTTTATTGGGATAAAGGTCAGTTTTCAGTTCGAAATAATAATATTCGTAAGACAAGTAGGCGAAAATTTTGCAAACTGGCCGCTTTATACGCGACTAAACAGTTAGACATAAGTGAATAAAATATATGGCAAAAATGTTGGTCTTCATGAGTTTTACAAAAAAAGTCTTTACAAATAAGTACTTTCTTTGTAAAAAAATCTGAAAAAACAGGAGCTTCTGTTTTGTTGGCTTTTTGAGGCATTCAATATTAATCCATAACAAAATAAACAATTGCATCGTCTTATGTAGTTCATGTAGATATAATTTGCTCTTTACTGCATATAGTTTGGACAAATAGTCTAGGAGAAATCGTTAAATTTATTTGAGGGGAAAATTGGTGGGTCACAGCATTAGTAACAGTTACTACGTAATTCGGCATACTTCTACGTTTTAAACCGATTTACATAAAAAGGAGGACATACATTTGACTGTTTTTTTTTTGTTTTGCCGGCTATAATTTTTCTTTGAGCTTCGAACTGCCCGCTGGCTTAGTTAGGCGCGAGTTGCCTTTAAAGCACCGGGTTCCATTCCCGGTGGGAAACACAAGCATTTTCCCCACGGGACATTAGTGTTTCTGGTTCTGGGATTTAGGTAAATGTATTGTGTGTGTGATATGAATGTTTACAAACACACGCCACAAGTCATTGAACTTAGTGTAGGGATTTGAATGTGAAAGCGTGTTTAGTCGGTTACGGAACCCTAAAATAGGTTCACTATTTTAAAATAAATAGATATGAGCCATCAGTGGAGTCGTATCCGCTTTTTCGCTTCACTCCCAGTATCCATGTTTTATATCTGTATTTATTACGAGATCGATGATATTAGGACAGAAAAAAGTTGTGTTGCTACGTGCGCGGCGTACAAACGAGGCTACTTCCTGTGGTACATAATGAATATTATTGTTCTTCGATTTATTAGGCTTATCCTTTTGATAGAGCTGTAGTCGTGAACGGTATTTTAATATTGATCAATCATTTTCAATGAGGTCATTTGTTAAGAAATTTATTTTAAAAAGAGCTATGGCCTAGGATCTGATGATTCATGACAAAAAGATGTTAAGTTCTCCATCTTCATGGTGCAAATAAATGATCTGCGTGCCGATGTCTCATCAAGATCGGTTTAGCAGTTTAGCAAGGAGAATGTTTTTTTCATCCCACTTATGCGTATGATTTTTTTCATTCATTCACAAAACCTATTATTGGTAAGATTTGAGCTGATCTAGATCTTAAATGAGTCCCTTCTGTCAAAGTCACTATGTTTTTTTGCAGTCGGGTTTTTTGATTAATTACTTATTTTTTCACTAGAAAATATAATTCTGAGAACTTTAGTTGTCTATTTGTCCCATTTTTTCTATTTGTAATCTTTATCAAAATAGTACGTACCCTCACTATTAGTAACCTTATATTTCTCAAACAAGTGAATAGTTATTATTTATGAGAAATAAATATTTTAAACCGTAATTTTTATTTTTTTATTTTTTTACAAAGCTAGTGGTCGAGTTAACTACTATAAATAATACAAAAAATAAAAGCGACAACTCGACCACGCGGTCGAGCATTTCGCGGTCAAGTTATCAACCAACTCAGTTCATTCCGCAAATAATACATCTACCGTTGATAAGATGCTTGGCGTCTGCAATAAAATCGCCGCCAAGTCCAGGCGTTTGTAAACTAGCACCATCGTGGAATAGCAGACAGCGTGCTACTGAGAAATGTTCTTCGCGGAAGGTGCATACAATTTACAAAACATATCGTGTGACCGTCTCGATCGGTCTAGCTCGTCACGTGTACGTTTCACACAATACAATTATTCAGACACAACAAAAAATTACGTTTTATAACACGCGGTCTTTAGGTTTTATCAAAACGCGCTCTTATTTTCAACCGACTTCAAAAAGGAGGTTCTCAATTCGACTGTATTTTTTTTTGTATGTATGTTACGCGATATCTCTACCAATTGTGAATCGATTTGATATTTTTTTTTTTTTGGTAGAGTATACTTCAGAAATGGTCCCATATAAATTTTATCGAAATCGGTCCAGCCAAATCCGAAATATAAGCGATGAAGTCGGTTTTTTTAAGCTTTGCTTGCGTTTCAACTATTAGTTTTGACATAGTTACAATTTAACAATAACTTACAATTTACTTTTAAATTACGATATATATATATCTAACTATATACATATAAAAAATATATAACGATGCGGCCGAAGACGTAACATACTTACCTACCTACAACATACCTATACCCTCTAGACGTAAAGGCTCCTAGGTTGTACCGTTCAGGGAATAAAGACGCAGGCAATGAGTTCCACTCCTTCGCTGTACGGATGATGAACGTAGAAGCGAAACGCTTCTAGCTAACTGGAGGTATGTCCGCCATAAATGGATGACGTTTGATAGTTTGTCTCATTGTAAAAAGGGTATGGAGAAATTAACTTTTGTAATTCCTGTGCACACTACACACTCTCTAAAATGTAAGCGATAGAATACATCGGTATTCTATCGAGGCAAGCCTCTCTCCTAGGAAAAATACCTTGATCTATTTACGGGCCAATTGCCTATATAGACCAGGGTAGAAGCCTTTAAAAATAATGAAAAGTGAAAAAAAATTATAATAGAATGAAACCCATTAGAAAAGGAGGGAAATATGATAAAAATGAAAGGAAAAATAATTTACGGGCGATCTGAGGTTGGGAAGGGGATGGGGGTGAGTTTTTAAGGGTAAAAAACGGTTTTTCTCGATTTCCGGCAAAACTAAAAGTCCTATCGAAAAAAGTCAAATGGCAAAGTTGTAGATAATAAAAAGATCTAAAACTTTTGTATTTACACTTTTTTCACATAACCTCAAAATTTATGTGAAAAATTCAAAAAACCAAGTTTTTGGTTTTTTATTTTTATCTTTTACAAAATTTTTTTTTTACGAAATTTTGTGAAAACTTACCTTTTTATGTCCCAAATACGCTGTAATTTATTTGATTAAAAATATTTATTTTTTCACCTTATTTTGAATTAATATCGAAAAAACACCCTAATTTTCAATCGAAAATTCACCCGTCAAAATATTAGCTTTTTTCAAAAAGTTGGTGTGGTTTCTGTTCGTTGAAATCTCTACTTTCCGATGGTGAAAAAAAAAATATATGTTACTATGGTAAATCTTCTCAGAAAACGCAAAAATTAAAAAAAAACTTGAATTTGAAAAATTTTTTTTAATTATTATAAATAATTTTGAGCTATTTATTAAAATTTAGACTTTAATTACTCGAAAAACGTTAGATTACATGTGACGTTGATAACAAAAAAATTGCCAATAAAAATATACTACTATAATTAACAAACAAATAAGTTAATTAAATTAATATTTAATAAGACATCTACAATATTTGGAGAAAGTTGTCTAATTTTCTTTAAATTATATGCGTAGATGCTTATTTATAACTATTTTGAGATAAATTATATATATACCTGAGTAGATATACCTGAGTGACCTACGAAAAATTGTAGCCCATCAAAAGGTATTTCGTGGAGAAGTGGGGAAGGGGCTAGGCGGGTCTGGGTCTTACTACATACATACCTGCTATTATTATATACTATATATTTCGTAGCAGCTGTTACAACCGCTAGCCTAACCAGTATTCGAAATACAGTACAGTATACAACATCGTTTATAAAAATACACGTGCACGCTGAGTTTCTTGAAGATAATTGTGACAAGTAACTCAACCATAAAAATCGTAATATTTTCTTTAAAAAATAGTATGCTTAACTTAACATAACCTAAAGATTGAAATTAAATGATATTTTAGTACAAGATAAAAAAATAATTATCTCCTTAATTTTGCACAAACTAATTTAGTTAATCCCATGAAAAAACCATAGTAACATATTTATTTTTTTTTCACCATCGGAAAGTAGAGATTTCCACGAACAGAAACCACACCAACTTTTTGAAAAAAGCTGATATTTTGACGGGTGAATTTTCGATTGAAAATTAGGGTGTTTTTTCGATATTAATTCAAAATAAGGTGAAAAAATAAATATTTTTAATCAAATAAATTACAGCGTATTTGGGACATAAAAAGGTAAGTTTTCACAAAATTTCGTTAAAAAAAAAAATTTTTGTAAAAGATAAAAATAAAAAACCAAAAACTTGGTTTTTTGAATTTTTCACATAAATTTTGAGGTTATGTGAAAAAAATGTAAATACAAAAGTTTTAGATCTTTTTATTATCTACAACTTTTCCATTTGACTTTTTTCGATAGGACTTTTAGTTTTGCCGGAAATCGAGAAAAACCGTTTTTACCCTTAAAAACTCACCCCCATCCCCTTCCCAACCTCAGATCGCCCGTAAATTATTTTTCCTTTCATTTTTATCATATTTCCCTCCTTTTCTAATGGGTTTCATCCTATTATGATTTTTTTTGGTTTTAAAAATTATCGACCCTGGACTAATATTTCCTAAAACTAAACAAAAACTATATACAGCAAAGAACCAAGTTACCTACAAGACATCGAGCCTATAGGTAACTCAAGTGCTCAAGGCCTAATTAATTACTGCATAATTGTATATATCATTACATGAAATATAATGTACATATTTCTAGTACCTATACAACACACTAAGTCTAATAAAACAATTACACTGTATAATTAATAACATAACTAATCTACTTACCTAATACGAAAAGTCAATGGTCAGCAGTGTGCCCAAAATCCTGGTAATATAATAATGTAATAAATGTACATTAAGTCACAACAACACATTAAACCGCATAATTACTAACCCCATAAATTACTATAACAATCGCTCGTCGGTCCCGGCTAATCTATTTCTTAATTTTAGTTATTTATTATCTACCCGGAGGGCTAATTTTCAAACATTACTGAGTTATGTTCACAAAAAACGACCGATTTTGATTATTAAGTTAGGAAGAACATGATCGTCCGGTTAATCGAGACCAGTTTTTCGCAGCTAATATCGATTGGCGCAAGTATTTTGTCTATTTAGCTTGGAATTCTCAAGACTAGGAATATGTATAATTTTATGGGTTTAAACAAAATTTGTGAAATACTAGGATTGTTGGCATTAAAACGTTAAAAACACATTAGATACAAAGTAATGTGCACCGAGAGCGCACCTACTTCGCATCTTATATGCATTGGGCACATGTTACCATCAGGTGAGATAGTGGTCAAGAGTTGGCCTATCTTGAATAAAAAAAACATGTTAGGCAGAATGTTAATAGCTATTTGACATTTTACTCTAAAAGTCGATACTTATCGCGCCTGTCTATAACCAGATTTAGGAATTTTACTTTGGACTTACGTACTTGAAAGAAATATGGACGTAACCTCATCCAATCATGGGTGATATATGCAAATGTCTTAGTGTGCGTGCAAACTGTTACAGACAACTAAATATATAGTTACAAGGTGTATTGGCGCCAATTGTCGGATCTTTGGTGTATTTGTGTGCGTGTAGCTCGCGTTACGATAAGCGAAATTCAACTGTTCAAGCAATCTGTCCGTATTTTTATGTCTTTGGAATTTAAACACTTGAACATTTACGTGACTACACAATACCCCGTTTTGGGGGTAAACCACTTTGCAAAGATAATATAACCAGACTATTTAGTCTGTGTCACCTTGCTTCCCATTTTTTTTTATTGGGGGGAAAATGCCTATGCATTTCCCTTCCTTCCCAGGTGTGAAAGAAAGGGGTGTGTCGAAAAATCGAACCCACTAAAACTCTCCCCGTGAGCAGTCCCTCGTCGAGGTAGGGCAAGATAGGTTCGCACAAGCAGTCACTATCTTACCCCGGCGGTAGGCCCAGTAGCATACCGGTCCACTGCACCCATGGAGGGGTAACCTTGCTCAACAAGGCCAACCCCCAGACGTCAACATCTCTGGCCCGCTCCGCAGCCTCCTTCTGGGCCATCACCGCTTCGCAGAAGGAGACCACCGCCTGCCACGATCTTTCGTTGTCGAGCAAGGCGTCTACCAAGCTCGGCAGGGAGAGATCTCCGTCTTATAATTGCTGAAAGCGTGTGCCGCTGTGGGCCCTATGCGGCACACACAACCAGCGTGTGAAGCGCCGTGCCCTCCAGCGCCCCACATTCGTGACATGCTGAGATCGGCTTCCGTCTCAGCAAATTATTAAATAAACGATACTAATAATTTAATATAATACATATCTAATAATTATAATAATAAACAGGGAAGCATATAATTAAAAGCAAGCAAAGCTTAAAAAAACTTCAACGCTTATATTTTGGTTTGGCTTGACCGATTTAGATAAAATTTGTATGGGACCACCTCTGCAGTATATTGCATGACTTGACTATGACTGAACCTTGACTCTTTTACTTGACTTTGACTGTGA
Source organism: Lomographa bimaculata (assembly GCA_948107665.1). Lineage (NCBI taxonomy): Eukaryota > Metazoa > Arthropoda > Insecta > Lepidoptera > Geometridae > Lomographa > Lomographa bimaculata. The sequence continues at coordinate 13,069,613 of OX403601.1, read as the reverse complement.
TTTGTGATTAGGATATTTAATATAAAATACACTTGAAATATATTATTATTTGACACTGGCTAAATGTACAAGATTACGAAGCCAAAATCAAAGAAAAAAAATGTAGTATAAAAATGTTAAATTATCATTGTGCAGTACTTGATCACATACCTGCGTTTCAATTCTCGATTCTGCTCAAGAACCGGAGTGCAGCTAATGTTTTTTTAATACCGTACTTATCTCGAGTTCTGCGTAGTTATTTCGTCATTTTATTTTCAGCGTAAACAGGACATCCTGATGACTTCAGAGGTGAATGTAAATTGTATTGAATATAAAAGACTTGTGGGTTTTTTCCCACCTACAGCGTCATAAAATTTTCATACGGATTGAATATTGTTTGCATAACTATGATTATTTCGAAATCTTCCTATAGGGATAAAGCCTGGGTAAAAAAAAACTACATTGTACGTCAGTTAGATAATCAAAAAATATTGCAAACGTATTTTTTCTTTTGCCAATTAAACAAAAAATTACGAAGGTAAATAGCGTCAAAGTTCGGGAGGGCTCGTGACGGTACGCTTTGGTGAAAAGTGCACTGAGGCATGACGTCACTCGGAATTTCAACGCTCTATATCTTCGCATTTTTTTGTTTAATTGACAATGAATTGATAACAGAAAAAAATATGTGTCCAACATTTTTGACGGTTGATTAGAATTTTTCAGGCATCTAACCTATTCTTATATTTCATACTCACAGCACCACACTAAGTTCAAAGACTTGAGTATTGGGTGTTGGAAACATTCACATAAAACACAAGCACACCTAGTACCAGAAACACACATTCCAGTGGACGCCAGGTTTGATACTCATTGGGAGCTAAAATTTTGAGGGAAATAATTGTATGGGTGAAGTTTTTTGTGAGATTAGAATCTGCGATTTAAGTCTTTGAACTAAGTGCTGGGCTAACAGTGTTAACACGGCTAACAGTGAGGAAAGCATTAAATAATATCTTTACTAATACTAAAATATCTTGACTGTTTATTCTACTAATATTATAAATCCGAAAGTTTGTGTGTAAGTGTGTAAGTATGTTTGTTCCCTCTTCACGCTTTAACGGTTGAACGGATTTGGATGAAATTTGGAATGTAAATTGATTATACCTAGGATTAACACATAGGCTACATTTTAACCTGATACTAGCGGGCGAAGCCGCGGGGCACGGCTAGTAAATAATAACGCTGCCTGTACCTAATGGTAGACAGATAATACATTATTGTTCCACGTTAAAAATAAAATAAAAATACAGTCAATATACGTAACGTGTCACAATAGGCGGCCTTATCTCTAAAAACGATCTCTACCAGGCTGTTACAAAAGTGTATATTAATTGGGTAGTCCTAGTTAACTTAATAGAACACAATTCGATATATTATTTTTTAATTCTTATTCTTAATAAATAGGTCAATGTTAGGTTTACATTACGTAGAATTTACACAACATATAATTCGCTGATAGATATTTCGCTAACATTGCAGCAAAAACCTGTCTCAAAAGACAAACCTTTCTGCAAGTTTGGGGGCTGAGTCACCCACGTCCGTAGGAGGATACCCCTTAAGTCTGACTCCCTACACGTGGTCCCCGGGTGGTGCTAATCAGGTGACATTTGAGAGGTGGTAGAGCATTTTGTGAGTTGCTCGCCTGGCTTGCTACCAAAGTAGCTTACCACCATCAAGTTGAAAGTCTGCCGCCAAGCCAAATACGTTGTTCCGGCAGTTATCCTTGAGAGCCTGCGTATTCCAGATCTAGTGTGTTTACCAGCTTCGATCACATCGTCACTTACCATCAGGTGAGATAGTGGTCAAACACTAGCCTGTCACAAATAAAAAAAAAAAAGTACAGTTAGCTGCACTAATATGTATTTTTACATTTCATAATTTTCAAAATACTGTCACAGTATTAGATTTCGCGAAGAAGAAAGAAGTAAACAACAAAATACGATAGTATGGCCGTAACTTAAAACAATTATGTAAAATAATACAAAAATCCAATAAACATTTTCAAAGCACGTAAAACTCACATCGATGATAAAACTTCATCTTTTTATTTTATATCCGCCATAAAAACGACGTTGATGAATATTCGATCGAATGACTCAAACATAAAAAAATCGTCCAAAAAAATGTCTACCGTTCGTACCTAAGCATTTTAATTTGGCCTAAATTGGTGCCGAAACAACTGGACGAAAATGTTTGTAATATTTTTGCACAGTATAAGAGTTTAATAGGTTTTTACCCGACTGACAAGGGAGCGTTATGTTTTTCACGCGTATCTTGTATGTGTGTATATTTATAAATTTATTTATGACTCGTATCTTCAAATTAACTGGATGGCTTTTGACGGTTAAGTTATCGTTATATAGTCGTAAAAATCTAAGTGTCCTTAGGTGTTAAAAAATCAAAAGAAAATGGCGGATTTTTGAGAGAAATAGTAAAACGTAAATAAAATATTATTTATTTTTCCCTTATTTAATCCCATATATAAATGTTAAGTATGATTATTCTAAGAAGAAGCTGTTATTTCTCATATAATACAGATTCCAAAAAATACTTTTAAATTTCAGGTTTTTTTTATGCAAAAATAGGCAATCATTTGACCACTATCTCATCTGATGGAAAGTGATGATGCGGCCGAAGATTTGACAGGCTTGCCTAGAAGATACCTATTCACTCTTGATTTGAAGACTCTCAGATTATACCCCTCGGGGAACAATGACGCACCCAATGAGTTCAACTCCTTCGCTGTACGGTTGATGAACGTAGAAGCAAAACGCTAACGAATGCCGATTAAAACGATTACTTACAATATCTAGCATTTTAGGAAACATTCTAGCTTTCTTGCGAATTAAACAAGGGTAACCTACTTTATCTGCTTGTAGATATATAATAATTAAACGCAAGCAAAGCTTAAAAAACCGATTTCACCGCTTTATCTTCGGAACCTTGATCAGATTTAATGTATTAAATACGCATTATTGACAATAACTCAAAAACTACAGATCAGATCTTGATCAAATTTCAATGGGACCATATAAAAAGCACCAGCTTTCAAATAAAAAAAAGAATCATCAAAATCGGCTCACAACGAAAGAAGTTATGAGGTAACTTTTAAAGTCGGTTAAACGAGAACATCGTCAAAGTAGTCCACAAAATAGGCATTATTGACGATATTTCAAGAACTACTGATCAGATCTTGATCAAATTTAAATGGGACCAATTAAAAAGCAACATCTTTCAAATGCTTGCCTATCTACCATAAAAAAAAAAAAGCTAAAAAAAAATTTCGAAATCGATTCACGTGGAGAGTAGTTATGAGGTAACACACATAAAAAAAAACAAAATACAGTCGACTTGAGTACCTCCACCTTTTTTGGGAAGTCGGTAAAAAGTAAGCAAAGTCCATAGACAAGGATGATGTCCCACTGCCTCTGTTTACTGTGGTGTTTGCTTGTCATGTCCGTCTAGACGCGATGACATAATATCTTCGGCGTTTGCGCCGGTCATGGTGCTCGGGTCTAAAACAAATAATAAATATTATTTGTTTTCTTGATTGTTTTGACTTTGAATAACATCTTTAGGTCATCGGTAGTACTATTTTGATAATTTTAGGTAAGTCTGTTTTCTGCAGTATCGGATTATAAAGGCGGTTAATGACTAACTAAATAAAAAAATATATAATTATATACTATCTACTATCATCAACTATTTGAGTATGTTGTCCGTTATTCAAAATAAAAGTTGCCCTATTTCAAAATCTAGTTAGACTATATTAAAACTGCAGCATCCTCACTGATACTGGGGAGAAGACCATGATAAAGGAAACACCAGACCAGACTTTACTGTAGTGGTTCGTGAGGACGGCGCCGATTTATTCGAACCAAATGCGTCCTTTGTGACGAAGCCACCGCTTGCCAATAAACGTCACTGATGATTTAGAAGTGTTCTCCAACTCGAAATGTCAAAATCAGTTGGTTTAACCATAATTTAATTCCTTTTGACTTTACTATCTTACGAGACTAAAATATTTTGACGGAATTGTTTCCTTTTCTATAGTTTTGTACAAAATAGAGCCAAAAGTTGACAAGGTGTATTTTTATTTGGATCTCAAAAATCCAAATGTAAACGAATAATCATTTGATAGATTATCTAGATTGTTATATCGTATATATTGACAAAAATATAAGCGGAACTTGCAAAAAATGCAGCGTTTGCATGCAATATTAAGTCTTCTATACCAGTGTTGGCCATGTTGTTTCTGTGTTACCTATAGGTTTGACTTCTTTGTATGAATGGAATTTTGTTTTATTATACAATGAATACATATACTACTTAGGTAGATATTTGTACCACGCCATCTATTGAAAGTAATCCGAAGTGGCAATTCCTATAAGAATACTAATTCCGTTTTTTTTCTGTTTCTTTGGCTTTCCTTAATCATTCCTTCTTAAGGCGAACAAAAAAAAATAGAAAAAATCTATTTGATCGAGTTTTTTTATTGATTTTTTTATATATAAGTAACAGGGTAATTTGAAAAATACCAAAAAGCTCTCAGACTCTGATTCTTGTTCTACAACTTAGCTTATTTAGTTTTACGACTTTCTTATGAATGCTATATTTTCCGTAATATTTAAGACCATGTATCTGTAATTAATAGTTGTTTTTTTTTCTTTTAATTTTGGCTTCCCAATCTTGTGCATTTAGCCTGTGTAAAGTAATAATATATTTCAAGTGTATTTCATATTAAAAGTCCTAGCCCCAGTCAAAGTCAAGTATAAAAGAATCAAGGTCCAGTCATAGTCAAGGCATGCCTTAGTAAAATGGTAGAAACTTTACTAGAACTTCTATTGGAGTTTTGGAGCAAAGTTGAAAATCACGTTTTTCAACTTTGTATGACTTTGACTGTGACTTGTGACTAGGACCTATAATATGAAATACACTTGAAATATATTATCACTTGACACTGGCTAAATGCATAAGATTGCGAAGCCAAAACAAAAGAAAAAAAAAAAAATACTGCGTTAATAAGCGGACGCCCGCGCGGCGTTTTTTTCTTAATAACCATTGTTTAATTTTCTACCGACTTCACAAAAAAGGAGGAGGTACTCCAGTCGACTGTTTTTTTTAATGTGTGCTACCTCATAACTTCGTTCCGCGTGAACCGATTTTGATTTTTTTTTTTTTGTGTTTGAAAGATGTTGCTTTCCAATTGGTCCCATTTCAATTTGATCAAGATCCAGTAGTTCCTGAAATATCTTCATTAATGCGTGTTTAGAACATCTAATTTGATCAAAGTTTCGAAGATCCCCGCTTTGGTAAAGTCGGTATTTTTTAAGCTTTGCTTGCGTTTAAGTATCGTATTTGTTGTACAAGTACAGGATATAACGGATAATGTACGTAAGTTTCAGCTATTATACATGCAGTTACTACAAATATAAGCATCATACAACATTGTCACAGCAAAGTGTTGACGCAGCGGTCACGTTACGGTTGCAGCAGCCAAGACTGATGGGTTCGTTTCCGTCAATGCACACGTCTCACAAATGTAGTATTTTTGTTCTATGTGATGCAATGAGGTATTTTTTGGCTCCGCAAACTATGTACATTTAGTCAGTGTCACGTAATACATATGTTAACGTTTATTTATGTATTTTACCACGTTTACTAGTCATTCGTACTAAACGCCTAGTAAACGTGAAAAAAATCCTTGGAATAGAACTACCTCACTACATTATCCTACTTATCTATATATATAAAAGAAAGTCGTGTTAGTTACTCCACTTATAACTCAAGAACGGCTGAACCGATTTAGCTGAAAATTGGCAGGGAGGTAGTTTAGAGCCAGGAGAAGGACATATATATGATACTTTTTAAGAACGTACATTTCTTTAAATTTTTTTTTTTACATTTCGACATGCTTTCCATTTTCTCATACGTCACTCGGATTTGGTAAAGTACTAGGCAAACATAAACATGAAGGTTGTAATAATATAGTCACGTGACATTGTAACGCATGCCGGGTATGGCTTCCTAAATATGCACATTCATTGACTGTTAGGCGGAACGAAGGTCGCCGGGACAGCTAGTAATATTATAAATCCGAAAGTTTGTGTGTAAGTGTGCAAGTGCGTAAGTGTCAAAATCTGCGCTGAAATTGTGAATGAAGTTTAAACATTCATACACTTTTCCGTATCATGTGAATGGAGTATGCGTGAATGAAAGCTGAATAGTTTAGGTACCTAATTATAGCTCGGATGGATCGTGTCTAGAGCTTCCGACATGTGCTAGACATACATCTAATGGTTTCAGTGTTTATGTCGAGCATTCCTCTAGGAATAATGCTTCGGAGAGACTGTTGATATTCCAAAAATACGAGAAGCGCTTATTTTCCACATTTATTATATGCACCGCGATGGAAGTACTTACTCGAGTCAATACTCAATAATTTATTGCAATAATGTTTCCAAAAATAGGTTACACTTTATAAGTAAACACATGACCCTAGTCTCTATAGGACAGTCTCTAGTCTTTAGGATCTTTAAGTCACGAGTGAACGGGTATCTTCTATTCAAACGTGCTACATTGTCAACCGCTGCGCATCGTGCCTATCTTGATATAATCATCCTATTTAATATTATAAATGTGAAACTTGTGTGTGTGTGTGAATATTTGTTACCACGTATTTCCGTAACTAATTAACTGATTTTAATGAAATTTAAAATGTAGCTACCTACATTTTAAATTATATATAATCATCAAATCATTTTAAATTATTATAATAATAATCTGAATTAGGACATAGGCTACTTTAATCATCGTCATCAGCAGCGGGCAAAGCCGCGGGGCTCAACTTGTAAAATATATATTCATAATAATATATATATATATAAAACAAATTCGGGTTAATTGCACTATTTATAGCTCAAGAACGGCTTGACCGATTTCTATGATCTCCGATTTGTTGGATTTGGCTTCGCCTTGAATAACAATATAACTATTAAAACATCGGAAAATACACGAAAAAAAAGTTACGAATAAAATAATTTTGTATACCCATACATTTTTTGTAGAAGTTTGGTGAGTTGTTTTCTGTCGGACTTAGTAAACATAAACATAAAAGTAATAATGTGATTACGTCCGAGTACATCTAAGTCTTATGTGATTGTGATTAGTGGGTCATCGTCATCAGCCCACTTTGTCATATCATGTTTCATTTGTCATATCATATCATCACCATCACACCATTGATGGAATTTCACTGTAAGAAAGTCTAGGCCAAACGCCGACAAAGTCGAGCAACATCAACATCATAAGATTTCAAATCGCAAGTGTCACCGCTCACTCTCTCTATAGTGTACCGTGTACTAATCTGTACGATTAACACGTAATAGACATGATTAGAGCTATAAAAGATCTTGTTATGCTGATTACTATTTATTTGACAGGCCTTAAAACAATTAAGCCAAACGCCCACATTCCCGCACAATCTCGAACAAATCGAGCCGACTCGAATTGATTGTCTTGAATCTAATTGATTGGCTGTCCGCTAATTATTGTTTAATGGCGCCTGCAAGGACCTCGACTGTGCCGTGCCTTTTAAAAGAACAAGGTATATATTTGCACTACTTGAATTTAGAATATTATGAATATACAATCAATTATGAACTAATATATACAGAAGCTTGACCACTTGAGTTACCTATAAGCTCGATGTCTTGTAGGTAACTTAGTTCTTTGCTGTAATAGTTTTAGGTAATTGGCCCGTTTATATATACAAAACGGCTCAGTGGCGCTTTGGGAGAGGCCTTTGTCCAATAGTGGACTGAGGTAGGTTGAGTATGATGATGATGGTATACAAAACTATTCTAAGAGATTGCCAGGAGGCAGCTTTTCCAAAGTACTGGCAACATTACCATATTATGGATTGCTAATCTGCTGAGCGAAGTATGTACCAGCATTTATAGCTGCCACACATAGGTGTATATAGTGTGACACACCTGGCTCAAACAGATGGTGTGCGAGGACGGGAGCGCAGTCGCCTCCCGTAGAGCGGTAGTCGAGCCCGCGTACGCCGATCCGTTCGAACCAAATGCGTCCCATTTATGATAGCCACTAGATTATTAGGTAAGTCACGCGGTGCTTTTTTGTGGTTCTCCACCTAAAATAAATTTCACTTTTCATGTATACACACAAAAAATAAATCCTGGTCCTGTTTTTTTTTTAACTTCTATATTACCGTACAAAGTACTCTATTATAATTACAATTTAACCAAACTAGGGCTAATCAGTGATTTAACTTTATAGTACTATAGTAGATAAAAACAAATAATTTAAACGTAAGCAAAGCTAAAAAAAGATACATAGAGCCGAACATAGTACATCCTCCTTTTTCGAAGTCGGTAAAGTAACCGACTTCACCGCTTATATTTTGGTTTTGACTAGATCGATTTCGATAAAATTTATATGGTACTACCTCTGAAGTATAACTTATTAAACAAAAAAGAATTTTGAGAATCGGTCCACAAATGGGCGAGAAATTGGTGAACATACATAAAAAAAATACATACAGTCGAACATACCTTCTCCTTTAATGAAGTCAGTAAAAAGAAACAATAAACATAATTCTTGACAAATCATGTCCCAAACAATAATACACTTTTTTTTCTTACATGTTTACGTAACTATAATATTTTTTAAAACTATTTGTTAAAATAAACGCCGTAATCACCAATAACTTTTAGTTCTACAAACAGACTATCGATGGCGTAGGTACACTTAATAATCCCGTTTGTAACTTTGAATACATACCTAGCTAGGCTAGGTACAACACAAGGAAAACCACTATGACTACTATCAGATAAAAAACTAGTTATATAGTCTTAATTTGCCCCTGTGTTACGCGACTGATGACTCACGTGGCATTTTTTACCTGTTCTGTGAACAAAAAAGGCCAATTTCTGTTTAGCTATATAACTTTCTTGGATTTGGAGGAAAATAGCCGTGATTCCACAAATATGGCGCGGAAGTAACTGGCATTCGTAACATAGTTCAGATAAACGTCTCAGATGACTATGATTGTTGTTAACTGTTTCATGAATCACGCAGAAAAAAAAATTGGGACAACTAGACTATTTTACTATTAAATTTTTCGTGCGAATTAGACATCACAACATTATTTCGTAATAACTACATTATTTTGTAAAAAGAACGCAGTAACTGTAATTTTGACTAGAAAATATTTTCCTAAGAACTTTAGTAGTCTAATTGTAATATTATTAAAATACGACTATCACTCACGTCATTTGATCGATATTGCCGACCTAGGTTTCGAGATCGCCACGAAGACATAGCGATCTTGCGGCGTAAACTCATCCCGAAGAAGAGCATCGTACCTTCCAAGCAAGGTATCGGATTTGATTCCCAGCAGGAACACATATTTTCTCTCCAAGGAAAATGTATGTTCCTGGTTTTGATTGTGTGATTTGAATGTTTCGGGAATCCACGACCCAAATCATCGAACTTAGTGTGGAAATATAAGCGTTTTTCCCCTCAAGCCCGTAAGATCGAAACCGCGATCGCCAGATCGAGAGGCGCCTCCACATAGACTGAATTATAATTGTTTCAAAATCACTGTTTAATATATTCAAGAATAAGGAAGGAAAAATCTGGCACTTACTGGGTTTCCAACCGACGCCTTGTGGGATTCCGCATAGTTATTCCAACAGGAAAACTGCAAACGGTTTTGGCACACATTACATCCGTTTGCGCTATTCCAAAGGTGTCTTCATCTCCATTTTATCACCTTTCCACGATTCATTCATTACTGGCTTTCGTGGTAGAGCTGGCAGGCCTCGGTACGTAAGTGTTTCGAGTTCTTATGAAGTGTTGATATGTAGATGAACTGTCCGGGCCCGGACGCTTAGCTTGTCCTCCCACGCTGTTCAACCTAACTACATAGCTCAGTAATATATTCTGTGATTGTTATGTCTCATGAGCAATTACACGCCACTCCCTCTTTTAGTTGAAGCGGCAACTCCAGAGATAACAACAACTTCCCAGAATTTTATTTTTATGTGCGGCGACACTATATATATATACATGGTGTTTATTTTCTTGTAAATCAGAAGCTTGGATTTCCGACAAAGCAAACAGATTTTCCGAAATTCTATGTTTATCGCTATACTATTAGTTTTCGGATTGGCCATCAACGCTTACTCGATAAATTCGCGAAATGCATTCACCGAAAACATTTACATCACACAATCACGCCCCTGACCCAAAAGCACAATTATTCTTTGCGAAGGAAAAATATGCTGCTGTCTGGTATCGAACCCAGAACCCATGGCGCAGACAACTGCCCCATTGCGCCAACTGGATCTTATAACAGAGGTATTTCTTAGGTAGTACCTATATTCTCCAATTTCAAAATATTCATACAGAAATGTAATAAATCGGCAGATACTTTTTGAAACCATCAAAAATGCATGCAGGGACTTTACTTAAAAAATAAGTATAAAGGATAAAAAATGTCTGTATGCAAGAGTACAAAAAACGACTTTTGAGAGGACAACACGATCACGAATATGTCTGGTGCAGTCATTAATTTCTTAAACAAAAATAAATGTTTGCACATTTGTTGTAGGTATACCTAATACCTATGTCTATAATAAGTAGTATCCATCAACACAAACCACACTAATATTATAAATCCGAAAATTTGTGTGTCAGTGTGGAAATGTGTAAGTATATTTGTTATCTCTTCACGCTGTAATGGCTGAACGGCTTTTGATAAAATTTGGAATGTACATATAGTAATAAGTTTAGAGAGGAAAAGTGATCACTTGATGTGGGGATTGAATCCGCGTCCATAGAGTACTCTCAAGCCCTGCCTGAAGCGACAAAATTATCCTTTCCTTATTACTAACGTCTTAAGGAAAGGTGTGACGTCATCTACCGGAACAGTTTTTAGAAACTACTACGGCCTACTAGCCTAACATTCCAGTTAGAAAGGAATGTTTATGGCTTACCTATACCTAGGATTAACACATACGCGGGTGAAGCTCTGAGGTACGGCTAGTATAGAAATTCAAGTTTATCAGATGGCCCGATTTTCAAATAAAAATATGCTTGTATGCAGCATTTGACCTTACTTGATGGAAAACGATGCTATAGAAACATGCGCGGTCGAAGATGTAGGAACTTGTCTATAAAATACATTTCACTCTAGATTTGAAAACTCAGATTACACCGTCCAGGGAACAAAGATGCATTGTTGGAAAAAGCTGTTGTGGATGTTGCTGTTGTGCGCCTCGTAATAAGCAGGCCAACCTCAAACTTAATAGAGAATATAAATAATGTTTTAAAATGTATTTAAAAAATCATAAAGCAGAATTACACTTACACTTAAAACAACACTATACACAAATACAATACATAATTATGACATCTTATAATGAATTAAATTGATACATTATGATTAATGAAGCATATCGTCCTCCTCTGCTCTAAATTGTTGTGCCCAACGGGGTCTCTAATGTACTGTCATTTATTTCTACCACCTATCTACATTTAGAGAATGCAATAAAGATTTGAATTTGCCATAGGCGTATCACGAAAGACGTTAGTTTCGAATGGTTGGAATGATATCCAAAGAGGTTTCTGGTAATTATTTTGCCAATTATCCTGTTAAAGGTTATCGGAGAAATCTCTCTGCATCCATTAAGGAACGTCAATATTTATAGTGATATAGTCCTTTCTGATACCAACTAAACCTACCGAATAAGCCTTGTAGTAGGTCATTAGCTTGTCGGGTAAGCAAGTAATTTAAAATTAAAAGTAGGTTAAACAGCAGCCGTAAAATATTATAGCTAGCGATACAATTGAGAAAATGTCCAGTTATTCAGTCAGTTGCATTATAATTGCTGTTGGTGATAATGTAATGATGTTACAGTGACACAAGTTCCTACAAAATCCAAGGCTTTTACTGTTAGGCACTACAATTTAAAGTGTAGTATATAAGGAATCAATAAATTCGTTGTCTCTTTAAATAATTTCCTGTAGCGAGGTTTGGAAAGCTCAGTGTTTGAAACAGTAAAGCATGGCACCCTATGTCAAAGGGTCCAAGCGATTATTTATTTTCTAAATTTACTAGCATGGCAAATGTTCAAAAAGGAAGTGACAGTAACGTCTCATTCAATTCTGAACTTGAATACGCCTTATGTCTTATTTGCTAAACGGCTGGTATAGCCAAGATTGCTAAGAACCATCCTGATGAAAATAGATACTAACAAAAAAAAATGCATTCAGAATTTCTGAGCTACAATTAGCTGTTTTTTCATACTACGGGCCAATTGACTATGTTTCCTAAAACTATATACAGCAAAGACGTAAGTTATCTACAAGACATCGAGCTTATAGGTAGCTCAAGGTAACTTAACCATAATATTAACATTAAACTACATTCAATATATTATATCAGACAAATAGCATTGTCTATAGTCGCGAGAAAACTTTTACACAGTTTTTATTGAGTTCGAATAGTTGCGATTTTGGCCCCTAATAAATAAAGTCAGCACAGGTTTCAACATAAGAGACTGTATATAACTTAGATTAAAATGTTGTTAAGATTTATGAAAACAAGGCGATGTTGTAATATAACTACATATTATGTTGTACTGTTCGTTATAAATATGTTAAATCGCACGCCCGAAAATGGTAACTGGGTAACTGTTGAACCCTAACATTACTTTTATAAGATCTTAATACACTGTTTTTGACAATAGTAATTTTGTGATTAGTCCTAGTCATTTTGTATAACAAATTAAAACATGCAAAATCTATAAATATTTTTAAAAAAGGCATCTTGTCAACCATTTATTGAATACTACGCAATCTACCTAAATTTGTGATATTTGTGTTGACGATGAATGTTATTTAGTCTAATTTACTTTTTTCTATGTTCTCATGTAAGTGATTTGTAATCTCTTATGAGAATAAATGTCTTTAAATCTAATACTAGTCATTTAATGATGATGAATGATGATCGTTCGGAAGTAAAGTGGTTCTGTTTGTGCCGAGCTACATCACTGACTAAACCTACACTGTGACGTATTGGTGAATGCTACCAGTCCCGGTAATCAAGGCGTATTTCTTAACCCATTACCGACAATAATCGGTCTCGGCTGCCTGTGTTTTCAAATCATTACTCGGGATATAACGAACGAAACCGCGTACCTTTACGTTATGTCCCTTGGTCAACCATAAAATGTGAGCTTAGTTGAGAGTTAACGAGGATGATAACATAATTATGCCAATAAAGGGCTGTATAAAATATGCAAAAGATCAACTTCTCAATACACCAACGATTTCTAAATGTAAGTCTTTCTTTCTAAGTCGCCAATTTTAATTCCCAATAGACATTTGTGCTTCTGGTTCTGATGGGATTGTATGTGTGAGATGTAAATGTTTTCTGCACCCACTATACAAGTCCTTGGATTGATTGTGGGACGTTGAATGTGTGTGCTAGTGTCTGTTTTTATTTGCTTAGTACCACCGACAAAGTGCTCACTTTGGCTACGAAAAAAATCAGTGCTTACTTTCTTACAAAGCGCTTTTTTATCTCTGGTTTGCCTGCCATATATATAACTAGCCGTGCCCCGCGGCTTCGCCCGCTATTATCAAGTTAAAAAGTACCCTATGTGTTAATCCTAGGTATAATCTATGCACATTCCAAATCTTCATGTAAATTTCATATCTATCCATAATAACACATAATCCCACAAATATGTTATTTTTGTGGGATTATGTGTTATTATAAAATGGCCAAAAAGTAGTAACTATTGTCAGATAAATTAAGAAAATAATATATAGAATAAGAATTGTATTTATTGTAAAACTGTGTACAATTATAGTTCTTATAACAAAATAGTTCCAACAGCTTTTTTCATTTCGAACTTACAATAATAAAAATGTAATAGGTACAATATAACACATAGATCATACACAAACATTTTAGGTTTAGTAATCAACAATTTATTTTTACATACAGTACTAGTTAATTATATAACATAAAAAAAAGCTAAATGCTCTTGAGACATCTTATTTGTCGAAATACATCTTTTCTTAAAGCCGGTTAAAAATTAATGACACTGATTAACAAAAACAGAGAATAAGAAATAAAATAGCAAACTTTTTTTGCGATGAGACTTGTTTTTTTTGGAATGTAACGTAACGCGCCCTTGAGGAGACTTCGACGTTTCTGACGCCAAGTTCAATGATCCGCGATATTTGAGCACGCTTTAATCACATCATCTATAAGACCATGTGGATATTGCATAATCTATTTGAAATACCTACATAATGGAAGATGATGGACTTACGCTTCTACATTCATCATCCGTACAACGAGGGAGTGGAAATCATTGCCTGCGTCTTTGTTTCCCGAGCGGTATAATCTGGGAGTCTTCAAGTCTCGAGTGAATATGCATTTTCTAGGCAAACGTGCTCCATCGTCGACCGCATCTAAGCTCACTAGTCAAACTTGCCTATCTTGAATAAAAAAAAAACATTATATAGATATTCTACTATATAAAAATAAGTCGGGTTTTCCTTCCTGACGCTATAACTCCAGAACGCACCGATTAAACCGATTTCCACGGTTTTGCATTCGTTGCAAAGGTCTCGGGCTCCGTGAGGTTTATAGTGGCAAAACGGAGTTCGCCGGGTTTGCTAGTACCTAATATACCTAATCAAATCTTACTAATATCATTGTTCATCCTAGTCCTCCAAATCGATCGGGATCGGGCAAAATCAAAGGGAGACCTTTACCCAGCAGTGGGGCTTAACAGGTTTACTATGATGATAATCACTTTTCATCACATGATAGTGGTCAAATACTTGCCTATCCAGCATAAAATGATGATGATCCTGGTCCTCCGTATCTTATAAAGTATGTATCGGAGGACGTATAATCGTCTATAATATAGACGATTCAAGCAGTTCGGGATAACAGTAAGACAGTTCTGTTTATGGCTGTAAAGTGAGAGTGATCTGTCTACCAGATCACTGCCCGTGGACCTATCAGTAGGATAACGCAGTTAGACCCCGAACTAACTACCCTAAACGCGTTGACGTTACTTCTTTTCTTTAAAAAAATATTCTAGATGACGAAATGAAAACTTGATTTATTTTGAGTTTTACTATCTGGACATGCTCGAAAATATGTGTAATCAGTTGATGTTATAAATTTCTAGTTTCACCAAGTCCGTGTGATTAATTAATACTTGCCATTTAAAACACTTTAAGGGATGTATGTAAAGTTAATAATTAAACGTAATCAAATCCTAAAAAAACCGACTTCACCGCTTATATTTTGGTTTTGGCTTAATCGATTTCGATAAAATGTATATGAGACCTCTGAAGTAATAATCTACCATTAAAAAAAAAACATCAAAATCGATTCATAATTGACAGAGATATCGAGTAACATACATAGAGTCGAATTGAGAACCTCCTTTTTTTAAATCGGTTGAAAATAGAACATAGCTCCGCAGTAATTTTTTTGCATTTCTTGCCAAAACTAATAAAGCTGCCCAAACCTCTAAAAACAACCTGGCCACCAAGAAAAAAAATTGTAAAATCAATTAATGACTAGGCGAGAACCATGAACCTACTTTATATCAATAACTCAGTTTTTAACATACATTACAAGCAAACTCATTAATTCTAGAATGAACGTGGTCGATGACGGTAAACTAGTCCTAGTCAAGAAAGAAAGAACTCCTAAGTTTAACCTACTTCCGGGTTTAGGTTTCTCGTAAAATAGAGAAAAAAAAACAGGCACAGCAGGGCTTACGGTAAAACAGATGGCATCTTAAAAGTTCGATGTTTGTCGAAATGTGTCATTAAAAACGATAACACATTGATTTTAATTGCTTCTTTAGTATATAACATATTACTGTCTTAACCACATCGATATAGTAATCAAACCTGTGACTAATTTAGCTGTAAAATGCTACAACCTATGCTCTACCGAATAAAATTTTGCAGTTACAAAAATCCTCATGTCAATCTTTCATATACACACATACAAACTTTCGCATAAATATTATTATATTGTAGGTATAGACCTAGGTAGGCCTATTGTATGTATAGATAGGTAGATATAGATCGGGTAGCGTACATTTCTTATAGTATGAAATGTAGAGTCCTACATTTTACGATGAAATACGGCAGAATTGTAATACCGCTCTACTTACACTACTAGTAGTAGGTCTGCATATTGTATCGCGAATAGATTTATCCAAATTGTTTGGTTATCAGTTATAGTACACGTGCGTCCAACCTGTTGCTCAAGTAAGAAAGCGTGGAAAGAAGGCGCGAGGGTCAGATGCGACACAGACTATATAGGTACAGAAAGATCACTTAAAAACGAATACATTGAGATAAAGTTCAATTTGGAATTGTATGCGCTTTGAGCATTAAATATTACTAACTATACATTTCTAAATTAATGCTTCTCAATACAACTGCACTCGAAATTGGATGGTAGAGTTGGACTCTACCTACTTACAACATTGTAATGAATACTCGAGAGTTTAATGAAATTGATCGATCTGAAAATTATTCTCGACATCTGTATTTATTTGGTTCAGTCACTAACTTTACACTTATACTGAAATTGAAATATATAGTCGTTATGTCTGTCATTTTCAAGTTGAGAGTCCCAAATTTCAGACGTGTGATAATCCACATTAGTCCGCAAGCAAGCACCGACATGCGGGCTTCTTACAATTAGAGGAAATAGGTAAGTGAAATAGACCTATTAGCCCACACGACAACCAAGTATCGGTAAGCATGTTACACTCAGACGTATTAGGTAAGTGAGACAGGCCCTATTACTCCACTCGGCGAACAAGCACCGTTAAGCGGGTATGTTACAGTCAGAAGTATTAGGTCAGTGAGATAGACTTGATAGACTCAATTCGTCCACAGGCTCCACACGGCAAACAAGCACCGGTAAGCGGGTAATAGGTCAGATGTATTAGGAAACTGAGATAGACTCTACTACTCCACACTACAAGCAAGTACCGACAGGCGGGTATGTTAAGTCAGACGCACTAAGCGAGTGTATGAGGCCTAGGTCGGCGGTCTCGGGCTGCTCGCACGCGGCCCAGTGTGAGGTGTCTGGGCCGGGCGGGCGCCGGGCGGCGGCGGCGGAAGGCCGCGGGACGCGCGTGGCGCTCGCGGTCGACGACTCGCCGCTGCACTTGCACCGGGCCGCGGGCCGGCGCGAGCCCGCGGCCGCTGGCCGGCGTTCAGTCCGCGCCGACTCTCCGGTAGGGCAACACCGACGCGCGACGGCGACGCTAACGGCGGATGGTAGGCGCGGCGTGGCACGGCGGTGCAGCGAGTCGAGCGTGCGGGTGGTGCGCGCACGTGCGCGGCGCCGCGCCGGCCCGCAGAGCGCCGCACGCGCCGGCATGCGACGCTAGCGGGAGCATGCGGCTGCCGCTGCTGCCGCTGCTCGTGCTGCCGCTCGTTCTCGCGCGCCCGGCAGCAGGTCAGTACTTTATTTGTCACTACAATTCTTAACCCCTTCTTCCATGTGTGTATATAATGTGTACCATAGGTGTGTACTTCGGTTGAAATCTGAATAACAAGTTTTTTAGTACTACCACCCTAACGTAGCAGAATGATTTACAAATAATACAAAATTTATGACATTTGAACTTACCTAAAATTGTATGTAATTACTTTCTTTACTAGAAATGTTGGTTAAAGTTAGGAGATATTTCTTAACCTCTTCTTCCATATAAAAATCTGAACAAGCAAAAATTTTTTGAGAACTACTAAAATAATTGTGTACCTTGATTTTGTATAACAAGTTTCTGAATACTACTAGCCTAGCGTAGCAAACTGATTTACAAATGATACAATATTTAAGAAAACTTTTTTATCTTACCTGGATTTAGTAAAAACTTTACGAGAAATGTTGGTTAATGTCAGGACATATAATTGTACCTTATGGTAATTATTTTATATTTTCTTAACCTCTACTTCTTCCAAGTGAAAATATGAACAAGCAAATATTTTGTAATAACTTATTAAATAATTGTATACCTTGTATAACAAGTTTTTGAATAGTACGACCAGCCTACCTTAGCAAAATGATTTACAAATAATAAAATATTTATGAAAACTTACCTAAAATTTGAAAAACTTTACGTGAAATGTTGGTTGATGTCAGGACGTATAATTTTACCTAATTAGTAATTATTTAATTGTTTCTTAACCTCTTCTTCCATGTGAAAATATGAATAAGAAACTTTTATAACTTTTTAAATGTTTTTTTCACGTGAAATGATAGCTGAAGACAAGAAGTGTTGCCTGACCTAGTTTCTATAGTTTCTAATACTAGTTATCATTTCACATAGAAAAAAGGGTTTGGAATAATAATTGCCCTAAAAAAATTACCCTATTTTTAATTGCAAGTGTTATTCCAAATCCTTTTTTCTATGTGAAACGATTGCTAGAAAATAAGGTTTTTAAAGTTAGTTAACATTATTACGAAAAGTTTTTACACAATTTATTTAAGTACTAGCCCGCAGCTCTGCTGCGTTTATCAAGTTAAAAGGTATATATTTATCTTAGGTATAAACTAAGCACATTTCAAATTTCATCCAAATCCGTTCAGCCGTTACAGTGTGAGCAATAAACAAACATACTTTCATATACACTTACACACTAACTTTCGGATTTATAATATTAATGCCATAACAAGTTTTCTAAAATGTTACTTAAGCCTTAAAATATAAAATTAATAGTATTTTGATGTTCCATGTAAAATGATTGTATTGGTTCAAATTTGATCGAAACGTATTATTCCAATCCATTATGTTTTTACCTTTAGGATTTTCCTTTCTTTACATTTGAACCAGAAACAAAAATTTCCTTGGGGAGAAAACTTGTATCAAATTGTAGGTACATGAAAAGTTTAACTTTTTCTGTCTGAAAACACAAGTTTTCTGCCCAAGGAAAATTTTTGTTTCTGGTTCCGCTTGTGATTGTGTTTGCGATGTGAACTGCCCATTGGCTTAGTTGGGTGAGCCTTCTATGCAGAGGTATCGGGTTCGATACCCGGCGGGAACACAAGTTTTCTCCCCAAGGAAAATTTGTCTTTCTGTTTCCGCTTGTGATCGTGTGTGTGATGTGAATGATTCCGGCACCCACAACACAAGTCATTGAACTTAGTATGGGGCTGTGAGTGTGAAAGTGTTTTTTTATTTTTGCGTTTGAAATCCTATCCTACTAATAATATAAATCCGAAAGTTTGTGAGTTTGTAAGTATGTTTGTTCCCTATTCACGCTTTAACGGCTGAACGGATTTGGATGAAATTTGGAATGTGCATAGCTTACACATAGGCTACTTTTTAACTTTATAATAGTGGGTGAAACTGCGGGGCACGGCTAGAATTTAAATGGAACTTGAAAGTATTTTTCTGAATTTTCTGGGTAATATTTGCAAACTACGCCTATCATATTCATACAAAAACCTATTTATTTGAAAATTTAAAAGATATATTTTATTTGTGACTTCCAAGCTTGTTTTTTTAAACACAGAAAGTTCTGAAAAAACTTTATATGGGCAAAGTAAAAAATAAAATTTTACGACTTGATTCTTATTTAAACCTTACAATAAGATATTAAATATTATTTTTAAATTTTACCTCTTTGATAAGTAACATTAGATTAATAAAATAAAAATATCTTAACATTTTATTAAACTAGCCGTACCTCGCGGCTTAGCCCGCTATTATCAAGTTAAAAAGTAGGCCGTTGTGTTAATCCTAGGTATAAGCTATGTACATTGTACATCCCAAATTTCATCCATATCTGTTCCGCCGTTAAATTGTGAAGAGGGAACAAACATACTTACACACCTACACACTTACACACAAACTTTCGGATTTATAATATTTGAATTTCACTTTTCTCTGATAAGTACCAATTTATTTTGAATACAAAATCCGAATGCAAAATCACAAAGTTATTTTATAAAAAAAATCTAAGTATGTATTATTATTTTTACATATAGTGTAAATGCTCTTAAGAAGTTTCAGACTTAATGCAACAAACGCGAAAAAAGCCCGCGTGTGTTTTCTTTAATGTAAGTTGAGATTGCCATAAAAAATGGTTATTATTGAATAATATTATCTTCTTGTAAATAAACCTATGATGTATAAACACACAAGGCCTAGAATTACTGACCCTCACATTTCCGTCGATTTTTCTGTCATTATTTTTAAGTCTTGAAATTTAAATGTGTTGCTGTAGCATCTCACATACCTACCTACTTAATGACCTCCTGGTAATTTTCATATATTTTCCGTGATGACAATAATACTAGGGCCTATTATCATTGGCTACGGCTCGCTAATGCCCAACAAAAGTCCAGACATAGATCCGTGAGTTTAAATAAATTACTCTTTATTCAAAAGATCTATTATTTATTTAAAAGATCTATATATTTATTACGAGACTACTATCTTACAGGTTTATATCACTTCTTTTGTTGCGATCTATTTCAAGACGAATCAAACGAGCTCAAACTCGATGGGCTTATCTTGTTTAGTTCAGAAGTTCCTCTGGCCATCTTCCGTCTCCATCATCAAACCAACTCCATGGTAGCATATCATTGTATTTCTCTGAATATATGGGTAATGCCACTGCGCTCCACGAAATAGTGGACAACGCTCCAGGAGCACTTTTTCTGACTTTTAATTAAAATAATATAAGACAGTACTTTTATTCCACTGCACTCCACGACAAAATTATTAAGTACAGACAGCAAGTAAAGCTCAACATAAGTACACTAAATTGGACATTAGGATGTGGGTCTAATTTATCTTGCAAGATTTAATTACAGACCGACAGATAACCGGACAGGTTAAACTAATTAAAAGCTTGTAAAAAGCTCAAAGATAATAAATAGTAAGATATATTTTGTTTACCGGCTCGACTAACAACCATTCAGTTGGAAAATCGCCAGATCCGCGACATAAAACTCAACATAGAATGTTTTTATAAAATAGTCACATGTTTTCTTATGTCCGCTCTACCTGTTGCGACATTCCTCGGATTTTATGTGGGAGATTTATTCCTTCCCGTTTCCTTCAATTCGTTGGACATTCACGAGTAAGTTTTTTTTTTAAATACCGACGAGCGTTGGTACGGCACTTGTGAGTTATAGAATATTCTGCGATAAGGCAATTAGTCAAGAACTGAAACAATTTAAACGCAATCAAAGCTTCGAAAATCCAACATTATCTTTTTTTTACTCGATAAAGGCAAACATATTTTGGTGGTGAGTGTCGATGTGATCGATGATGGAGCTTGTTTGCCTAGAAGATGCCTAATTTTTATATGGGACCAACTTTACATCACATACCCTTTCAAATAATTTTCAGCATCCGTCCGGCCGCCTTCGTGTAATTGCGTTATAAACATACGAAAAAAACATGCAGGTGAATTGAGAACCTCTTCTTTTATTGAACTCAGTTTTCAAAATTCCGCACTCAGAGGGTGAAAAGAGGACCATATGAGCCTTCGCCACCCACAGAATATTTACAATACAAAAAAAAATTTAAAAGTAGGGTTATGTGCTTTACGGTACCGTTATATATAAGCCTACTGTAAGTTTTCAGACGACTTCAAAAAAGGAGGTTCTGAATCCGACTGTATGATTTTTTGTTTGCATGATACGCGAAAAATCTGCCAATTATGAATTGATTTGATGATTGTTTTGTTTGGTAGATTATACGTCAGATGTGGTCCCATATAAATTTTATCGAAATCGATCAAGCCAAAACCAAAATATAAGCGGAGAAGTCGGATTTTTAAACTTTGCTTGCGTTTACATTTTCTTAAAATGTTAAAAATAAAAGAAGATCAGACTTCCTCTTCATCTTCTTTTGTAAGTTATCGGTGTTGTTACATTAAAATTGTTACACAATTACATAATAATATATTTTATATATAAAATTGTACATAATTAAGTTATTAAGATATTGATTATTTATTGTATTCTATAATTGGACATACATATTTTTAAGCTATTGCATAGCTTCTATCGCGGGCCTTGAGCGTGGAGACCGAATCCAGAAATTCCGTAACGAAAATAACCTAACACCCCCCCACACTCTGACCGGCACAGCGGTGATTCTTTTTACTTTTGCCATCTATCGATGAATAGAAGAACTATTAATGACATTTTTGAAATATCACGCTTGTCTCTTTAGTTCAGCAACTCGCCTCTAGGTAGCAGGAAAAAAAATACTGCATAAATAAAATAAATAAATAATTATAATTGCATAAGTTGATAAAAAATGCTATGCTATAGCTTTACCGCGGCAGTCTCCGAGTGCCACACGTCTTTTTTATTTACTTATTTATTTATTTTCATTTTGTTATGTGTAGAGAGACGAGACGAGCAGGTCGCTCGCCTGTTGGCAAGCGTCACGCTTGCCCAAAGTTTTGAACTTGTATGACTCGAACTCCCGCGCAGCAAATCACTGCGTTCATCACCCTGAGATATTATATGTTAAATCTTTTTAAACCCTGTAATTTCACTGAAAATTCTCTTCAATCGGAAATACAGTAATGTTTGAACACTACGGCTTTTCGGTTGAATGGCTGTCAATGGTGCGGTACTGCCCCAGGCGGAGTCTACAAAATAGGCCTACCACTACTAACTGAACTTTATTTTTCAATCCAATTCAATTTGTTTATTTCAATTAAAACGGCAAACACCAATTACATTTTTGAAATTAAATTAATACAATTAAATAATAATAAAATAGAACATAACAATGACAATAAGATGATACAAATTAAATTAATAACAAAAAAATATATATAATTATACAATGTCAAATCAGAAGTTCGTCCTGTAATACAAATGTCAAAATGGATAGTCAAATTATAAAATAGTCACATTGAGAATAAAAAATAATAATAAAAAACAAATATATCAACAAAAAGTATACAGTTCAATTTTGATTAATTAATTTATACAATACAATAAGTCACATAAATATAATTATAATTACTTTATATACTTTATTAACCTATTTACTAATAGTATTAGCATGCTTTTCCGTCATGTATGTATTTTTCAAAAGGTACAATTTGGGTGTGTTCAATAGTAAAGTGAATATTTATAAATACATATAAAACAGTAAACTCAGCAAGCGTGCTCAATTTGACCTTAGACTACATCGTCACTTTCCATTAGGTGTGATTGTAGTCAAACGTTTGCTTGGTCAGTAATAAAAAAAAATGCTGACAAAGTATACACATGCTGTAGTACCCTACTACATTTTCCACCTGTATTAAACCATGTTCTAGCAAATATTTTTTTCGATTTGATTCGTTCATATCTCCATTCAGAATGGACAAAAATAAGTACCAAGTGTCCCTACTCGGCAGAAAAGTTGATTTTATTATAAAGTCGGGTGTCCACGCGCGGTCGCGTAACTATAACCGGAAGCCGTCGTCGTACCGGTCCCCAGGGCTGCCACGGTTAACGGGAATATCGTGAACCTTACATATCTACTAAACAGGGGTTTCGGGTTCGATTCCCGGCTGGAACACAGGCTTTCCCCCTGGGTAAATTTCTGTTTCTGATTTCGGTTGTGATTGTTTGTATGTGACGTGAATGTTTTCGGCACCCGCGGTACAAGTCATTAAAATTTAAATTCAATCGCATGGGCCCCAAAGAGGCACTCATATTTTTTTTTATGGTCAATAGGCAAGAATTTGACCGCAATATCACTTGATGGAAAGTGAATCTACTGCCAGATTCGCAAAATTACAGCCATCTCGAGAAGAACCTGCTGAAAAACCATTGAACTTAGTATGGGGCTGTGAGTGTGAAAGCATAATTTACCTATATTGTACCTATTACAATATTTTTGTAAAATGTTACCTTCATATTTTAAAAGCATTGGGAGTTGAATGCGTGTTCGCCTTTTAAGCAGGGGGCTATCGGGTTCGATTCTCGGCGGGAACATAATATTTCTCCCAGAGGATAATTTGTGTTACTTATTTTTGTAAAGTCTTTCTTTCTTATCTTTGATAATTAGAAGGTTGTGTGTGATGAGAATGTTTCCGGGACCACAAGTGAAAGCGTTTTATTTTTTTTTTATGTACAATTTTCAGCTTGAGGCTTTTAAATATTGTGTGAGAAATTTAAGTACCTTATAAACTGGATTGGTTTTAAAAATAACGGACTGATGGACTAACAAACGGACGGACAAGTGCAGAACACCCTCAATAACTCAGAGACCTCGCTTTATTCGTCAGTTACCTATCACAAAACCTAATTA
This sequence comes from Lomographa bimaculata, assembly GCA_948107665.1. Lineage (NCBI taxonomy): Eukaryota > Metazoa > Arthropoda > Insecta > Lepidoptera > Geometridae > Lomographa > Lomographa bimaculata. The sequence goes on along the minus strand of OX403601.1, from coordinate 13,045,194 downwards.
CTTTAAAATACCAATATTCAGTACACCAGTGATGCAAGAAGTAGTAAAGCAGCAGCTAAAGGCAATATTTGACACATTTTACGACCAATTTAAATAATCCATTCATAAACCACAGATCGTTCAGTATTAATTGCTACATACCTATGCAATATAATAAAACTATATAATTATGGTCATACTCGAAGGGGTCGTTTAAGTGAAATTAGAGGCAGTTAGCGCCTACGAGTTGGCTTTTAATTTGTCATTAAATGAATAATATAATGTCTAGCAGACATCCGTTTGAATGTCTCGACTAAACTATAGTTATAAACAAAGATAATATAACCATTTTTTTTATAGGTACTATATTTAGTCTATGGTTATAAAGCATCGGCAAGGAGATAAATTGTTTTAAGATAATGTTTTTTTTTTTATTTCGTTTTGGCAAACGTTTGACCACTATCTCACCTGATGGTAAGCGATGATGCGGTCGAAGATTGAGCACGTTCGCCTAAAAGATGCCTATTCACTCGCGACTTAAAGACTCCCACTGTATTGTATGTAGCCTACTTGTGTCATCAGTATTACATTTATTATCTACTATCTGCACATTTGAACTGCTCGTCGTAAGTTGGATGGCGTTCGCCTTCTAAGCAGGGGGATCGGGTTCGATTCACGGCTGAAACACAAGATTTCTCCCCAAGAAAAATTTGTTTCTGGTTTTTTTATGTACGATAGGCAATCGTTTAACCACAATCTCACCTGATGGAAAGCGATGATGCGGCCGAAGATGTAGCACGCTTGTGATTGTGATTGTGTATGTGTGATGTGAATGTTTCCGACACCCACGACTCAAGTCATCGAACTTAGTGTGGGGCTGAAGCATTTAAAGCGTTTATAGGCACTAGCTACTCAATCTGGTTTCGCTTGTGTCACTTGCTTGCTTATCGTATAGACTAGTGGGCAGTACTAGAGTCAGAATTCTTCAGGCCGCCTGAAAGCATCAGACATGGCTTAGCGTGCCTTCCAGAACACGATGACACTCACATGAAAATACCACTAAACGGTCACCCATCCAAGTACTGATCTGACTGAAAATTGCTTAACCTTGTGGCACTGATTAAATAAGATAAAGTTAAGATAAGATATTTTAGATTTAAGGTTAGAACGATTCAGACATGTATGCTAATTTGACTTATAATTACACTTAAAATCTAACGATTGCACGTGACGTAGAATGATTAACTTTTCAATCACTTACAATATATATAAAAAAAACTTAAATTAAAGTGTACAGTCGGCGGTCTTATCGCTAAAAGCGATCTCTTCCAGACAAACTTTGCATGGAGAAGATTTTTAATAATTCAGTGACACTGGGGTGTAAATACAAGATTATGAGAAAATAATAATATATATATAGTATAAGTGGTGGTTGGAATCTTTTCAATGAAGCTGCAGACCCATACTGCTTACGATTCGTCGCTTGCAATTAAGCTTAAATAATTATCAATGATAAGTCCAAGATTTTTAACAGTCAAAACTGACACCAGGAGGTGTACGCCAGTATATCTTATTAAGCAGTCTTGAGCTACCAAGAACGATTACTTGTGTTTTTATAGGATTTAACTTTTAAACCGAAGGACTTACTCCACTCTGCAATTAGATTTAGGTCAGCATTCGTGGCTTCCACAGCATCCGCAAGTTGGCCGAGGGACGCTTGAGTATAGATTTGCCACTGCGCCACTGGGTCGACAATAAATCAAAACATTTTCTTGAGCCTATCTAGGTTTGACATATCCCTACAACAGCGGTTTTAGTTTTGGTAATATCTCGGGACTTATTTAGCGCTAAAAACTACGTTTGTTTACCTCGTATATACATGGTAGAGTCTTCTCGAGACCATGGCCACTATAACTTGGCCGAAACGTCGAGGTAAACAATAATTAAAACGCAAGCAAAGCTTAAAAAAACCGACTTCATCACTTATATTTCGGTTTTGGCTTGACCGATTTCGATAAAAATGTATATGGGACCACCTCTGTATACTCTACCAAAATCATCAAAATCGTTTCATTATTGGCGGAGACATCGCGTTACATACATACATACAATATGTAATCATATAAATATATATATATATATATAAACTTTCGCGATTCGAACACATAGTTTAGATATATCGGGACTTAATCGCGCTAAAAACTATTTTAAACTGTCTGCAAAAAATAAAGTTCTCAATTCGACTATATACATATAGCGGTTTGCGCCGGTGTCAGCTACTAATAAATAAAGTGAAATGAACACTTCTCCGGCCATATTAAGTTTCTAAAACAAAGCACTGCAATTGCTGCATTCGTATGCAACTAGGTTACAGCACTATTTACCATATTTCACACAGTTTATAGCCCACAAGAAAATTACGAGTTCCATTAGTACAGCAGAAGTTTAATAACTTTTATTATGAACAGCAATATTAATACATAAATTACTGTAATAGTTGCAATTAATATATTTTATGTTATTTATTCAGAAATTAATTAACCGTAGGCAGTTATTGTGATAGATTCAAATATAAACATAAACATAACATAACATAAACGCTGTCACACTCACAGCCCCACACTAAGTTCGATGACTTTTGTCGTGGGTGCCGGAAACATTCACATCACACACACAATCACAACCAGAACCAGAAACACAAATTTTCCATGGGGAGAAAACTTGTGTTCCCGCCGGGAATCGAACCCGATACCCCTACTTAGAAGGCAAACGCCACCTAACTAAGTCAACGGGCAGTTATAAGGGGTATTCGGCATTGCTGCTGAGTGCTGATGTTATTTTACGAGTATATCTACATTTTGAACATGTTTGTGTACAAAAAGTACATAGGAACATATGTACAAAAGGTTTATACAAACTTCAATTTTAGTTTCGACATAAGAATTAATTTTTTACCGACTTTAAAAAAGGAGGTATTACTATGTTCGACTGTATGTATTGTTTTTATGTTTGCTCTTTCATTCACATGATTACCGTAGGCTGACGACCCAGTTGGCGCAGCCAGTTTCTGCACTTTGCACCGTTGGATCTGGGTTAAATTCGAATCCCGTCAATAGCACAATTTTCCTTCTCAAGGGATATTTGTACTTCTGGTTCTTAATGTGTATGCGATGTGAATGTTTCCGGTACCCACGATACAAGTCTTTTAACTTAGTGTGGGGCTGTGAGTGTGAATGCGTTTTTTTTACCCAACTACAGCAAAGTGAAAGGGTTGTGTTGTGATGTTTTTGTTCGTTCATCTGTTCCCGCATAATTACCATTGATGATGAAATCAGATCAATGAGTCTACATTACAGCATGAAAATGAGTAAAGTCATGAGCCACGTCTTGCGTTGACGGATACGTGGGTATTGGTTTTTTTTGCGTCTTTCCTTGCTCCTATCAACATAATTGCAATTTAAATTATCTGGGCGGAGCTACAATTGTAATGAGGTTTGAGGAGGCGTTGGTTCTCCAAAGGTTGCCTTTTACTACATGCTTATCTTCCTACACCAATAGTGAATGTCTGTATGGGAAAAAAGTAGGAAAATCATGTGCAGGAAACAAAGTTCTTTAGTACATTAGATTCAGTACTTTCGTGCATAAAAATAATTTAAAAGAAAATTAAATTTTCGTGAAAATCACAATTATGCCATGATTGCTTTATGACTTTTTATTTGGATGTAGGTATATACCTCACTTACTTTCGGCCCAATCCTTAGGTCTACAAGGATTTTAATTTCTCAGCAGCATTTATATCAAACTATGTTAATAGCTTTTAATTTTTTTCTTATTCGTTTTTGGGTAGCCAATATAAAAAAAATATATAAAATGGTAAATTTTCGTGAATATCACATGCTATTATTGTTTTACGACTTCTTATTTGGATATGCCTTACTTATAGTTATTTTGGTCCAATCCTTATGTCTACAAGGAGATTTTAATTTCTGAGCAGCATTTGGATCAAACTGTAATGATGTCTTTTGATTTATAGCACTTTTTTTGATTCGCATAGGCTTTGGGCGCAGAGCATTTTGCTTGCTCAAGTTCGATGGACAAATTAAAAAATAAATTAGGTTTGTTTACTAGGGTCAGAAGAAAATGTAATGAAATGGCATTGAAATTAAAAAAAGCGTACCTATGGGAAAGACTACGAAACTTTGACTTCCTTGTATTGATATAATTAACTGGAAAATATAACTAAACTATGTCCACAATGTTTTAAACATTGTTGCTTGCGCAGACTGCATCGTTGACTGAAAAGGTGCGTCGAGGTACGAATATACGGTAAACAACAATGTTGAAAACATACCCAAATGCAACGACATTGATGATTCGTCGGTAAAAACAAAATGTTTAGCAGTGTGAGTGCGCATTTATTTGCATGTGTAAATAAATACTGAAGTCGGCCCGACTGTCTGGGTGCTCGGCCGATCTGCCGGTGATTCGAGGCATGTCCCGCGGGCTGGTAGAGAACTGTGTCGATAAACTTATCGATAAGTACGTACATATCTCCCGGGAAGTGCCTGCATTCCAAACATTTTTTTTGCATACGATATAATAATCTTTGTAGATTTAGTCAGCTTAAAAACATTACGTTGTTAGTTAGGTACAAGGTGTTGTGAAAAATTACGAACCCATAGTGGCAGTAAATTACACGAAATACTTTTTTTGTTGTAACTTTACGTGTACAAGGTCTAAATACGAAGCAAAGAGGCGAGAATCGAATTGTAATATTCGTATCTACTGCATTCAGTCCAATGTCAAATTTACGACATATGCATGGCGTTGCGCATTGATTAACGTGAGAATTTTACACAACTAGAATAAATAATCAAATCGTATTTTTTCTGTAGCAGATCGTAGATATGCCCGCCTCGTTATAGTCCTCTTTATGCACATTACGTCGCCACTAACGGGTATATTGCTTCGGAATGGAGGCGGTCGTCTGCATGCCAAGCGACGATTCCTGGTGATCGCCCCTTTGAATTATGCGCACGGGCACGCTTACGCGTCTGCATTCAATCGACTCGCGAGATTTATGTATGTCCCGCCTGGTTGTTACATACAAATGTTTCCATGAAACTCAACGTGAGAAGTTCTTGTGGAACCTGATGATTTGTCTGTTTCTTGTCTTCAAGGACGTTGGATATGAATTTTTATTTTAACTTGACGTATTTCTTATAAGAATATAATAATTTTAAATGCAAGTCATATCCAACTTCATTCAGGAGTAGCTTTATCGCCTTTAATTTTAATCATAAATGATATACAATGGTTGGAGCGTGTTGTTTCACTTAACATGATGACATTTTGTTTACCTTTGGTTCATGATGAGTTCGAAATTGATAAGTGCTCTTTATCCAAAATACAAAAGAGGCATTCAAATTAAACATAAGTTTTATTAAATCAATGAGAAAAAATTAAAATGATAATAATGTTCAATTTGTATCCATAATATTTGTTTCATTAAATTCATTTACATTTATACATTAAAACAAGTTTCACAAAACAAATGTTCATTGATTCGTTCGCCGATCAATATTAGACATCTAGCCATAAAATAGATTTTCAAACAATTTAGATATATTTCAGACCAATTATTAATATTTACGACAACAGTTCCAATGTTTATTTATCGATGTACTTTACAATAAAGGAGCTACATCACTAAAGCCCGCTGCATTCGGCACTTAGGCCAGTACATTGCTGTCTGAATTATTTTTACGAGAGTAAAACATTGGCCAAATTCGATAAAGTTTATCGCTTTTAAATGGACCGCGTTAGGACTTGAAATTTAGCCAGTAATTTGGCAGGCCATTTTTATATTCAGCTAATTTCAGAAGTGTTTTTAATTGCATTTGAAAGTACTGCACTTCAATGTAGGCATGTAATGCATTTTGCTAAAAAGTCATTTGCGCTTAAAATTGAAATAATAATTAAAGTCGACTTTTAAACTAAATAGTAGTTTATAAATATTGCTTTGTTGATATTATAAACTAAACCATCCATCTATTGGACCGTGGGCTGTTTTTTGTCAACCCTATCTCATCGAGTACCAAGAAGAGACAGATATGAGGGTGTTATAATATGATGTATAAAGTCATGCCAAAAATATCAGGGTTGCCTGCTTCTGAAGCATTTGCGTAGGTGACAAAAACTGAGCAATTTTTATTACATTAAATAACATTCATCGAGTATTATATAAAAAATATAATATACCTACATTTTATTAATCACTCTGTATTAACTCAACTAAAAGTTTTTAATTACAACTGCCATTTGACTTATTTAATATCGCGGCTAGACAGAGACTTAACATATTATGCAAAATGTGAACCCAGACTAGGTGGATTTCGCCCTTCATTGTCCCAGAAACGAAAACTAGGTCGGCTGGAGGCTACGAGACAATCACAATTTTAAATTAGGCACCCTAAAACCCAGACGGAGTTTACAATACTTAGGTATATTAAAATGCATTTCATTAGGATCCTTGCAGGGGCAGACCAGGGGCGATGAAGCCTGCGCGAATCAAGTTGAGTTTTTTGGACTTTGTTTGGCTATAAGTTTTGATAAAGAAGGCACTTAACCCCCAACGAAAAACAACGTGTTATAAGTTTGTAGTGTGTATTAGTGGTAGATGGCAGTAATTTATTTACATCCTCAGTTGCTTAGCAACTAACATTTAAAACTTTATTGCTTGAAGCCTGCAATGTATTTACGAGTGTTTATATATTAATGATATTCTCGCCAACTTTGTAATAGTAACAATACATTTTACGATCCATTGCAATAATTATCACAGTGATTAAATATTTTTATGGACTACCATTAGATACCTAAATTGAGCTTTTTCCCGGGACTTAGTCTAATTAATAGAATAAGATAATTGAATAGGGATGATGCCTAGGTAAAAAAATACATGCGGGTAAGTCTTTGGGGACTGCTGACAGAAATGAAAACTAGAAAGAGACAGATGCCAGTAGCCACTATCTATACTACGCGTTCGGTGACGATGACGCGACTTCCATGATTTTTTTTCACCCAAAAAAGTGCTCAACGCGCCTAAAGAATCGTTAGTAAGATAATCAAAAAATATTGGACACGTATTTTTTATATAAATTACATAGATAAAGAACGTCGAAGTGACGTCACGTCACGTAAAAGTGTCTAGAGTTGTGACGTCATACGGGATTTTAATGCACAATATGTTCTTATTTTTTTAATTGACAAAAGAATAATTAAACGCAAGCAAAGCTTCACCGCTATCATCGGAACCTTGATCAGATTTAATTTTCAATTATTAAACACGCATTATTGACGATAACTCAAAAACTAGTGATCAGATCTTGATTAAAATTAAATGGGACCACATGGAAAGCATCAGCTTTCAAATAAAAAAATAATCATCAAAATTGGCTCCAACGAAAAAAGTTTTGACGTAACTTTTCAAGTCGGTTAAAAACGAGAACATAGTAGAAATTACCATTGTAGAATTATATATTTCTACTTACATTACCATGGAACTATTTTACCACATCTCTAGTCCATTGCAAATTCATATTGTTAAAGTATTTGGGAAGAGTTCTTATGAACAGCCTGACTATGGAGTGCTTCTATGTCCACCGAAATCTTGTTTGTTGACGACCACCAGATGAGGTCAGCTTAGCCGACTAGGTGTTATACCTACCATATCCCACAGATTTGGCAAAGGAATAGGAACATATCCTATCCTAGCACACTATCTAAGTTCTCATGCCATCATATCCACTACTATATAGGAGACATACATACATCATGCCAAAGAAAAATATAATTGTTGTGTATTATTTAATTTTGTCCATGTCCATTTATTGTTACAATTCTTAAATGATGTTATTTTTATGTATGATAATAAATGATTTCTATTCTTCCATCCTTTACATAAATACAATAGTTTGCTTGTTTGTTACTCAATCACGCCAAAACTATCTAACCGATTTAGCTGAAATTTTTGACATGGGTGACGCAACAACACATTAGATACACATTACTACATTTAGAGAATGCATAAAGATTTGAATTTGATATTTTACAAGTTTTTGTTTAATTTCTGTCGGTCTGTAATCAAATCTTGCAATCTAATTTAGACCCACTTTCCGATGTTCGATTGGACTCTAATTTCGTGTACTAATGATTCATCGGTGACAGTATAATGATATGGTATTATGGAGCTAGTCTGATGATGGAGACGGAAGATGGCCATAGGAACTTCTGAACTTAATAAGATAAACCCATCGAGTTTGGGCTCGTCTTGACAAGTTCCCTGGTTGTATAACTTTTTGGTCCTTTTTTATTTACAACTGGTAAAAGCTAGATTTTAAAAAACTTCTTAAAGTATTACTTGTTTTGTCATCACCATGGGACGTAGCTAGACATAAATAATGAGAGCATTCATACTAGATAATTTCCTACACCCATATCATTACCCTATTAGAAATCGTGTGGTCAACCAGTGACTGTATTAGACCGTGAGCCCACTGCAATGGATTCTATTTCATAAGATTAAATCAAAATCTAAAATCAGTTTATTTCTCTTCACAAATGTACAAATAGTAAGACTAGGCATGTTTAAGTTGTGTAAAAAATTGGTACTACTTAGTGAGAAGACTCAAAAGAACTAAACCTTTTGAGCTAGTGTAGTGATGTGACAGTGTAATATAGTGAGTGCTATTAACAAAGAACACAAGAACAAAGTGTCTTCCCGATAATAGAGACAGTAAGAAAAGTGTTATTGGACACATTCTTAATATACTACTCTACTTAGCAGTTTAGGTCAAAATCAAATTACCTATTAGTCTTAAGGCTAGATCGTAATTCCAATGGTGTTCCAAACGTAATTGGTACATCATTATAAGAAAAAAAAAAAAAAAAACTTTGTGAGAGCTGGTGCCTGATGTAGGTTTCGCTAGAATCCTGTATTAAGGCCACCAGGACCCTCCCGCAGCAGGAACGAGTTACATTGTCTTAAATGTAACTGAGCATCTTAAGTCGTATTAAATCGCCATTGATGCATAGAGATTACCGATTAATAAAATTTGTTAAAAACTATTGATAACACAGTAATGATGTAAAAAGAACAAGCAAGCCAGTGTGTTTGAGTATGGGTGAGAATGTGTGTATGTTTTTAAGACATGTGTGTTTTGTTGTATGTGAGTGTTTGTGTATAGTAGTAATATGAGTGCGGCCGCGCGAGTATAAGGGAAATACGTCAGGTTCAGTCATTTTAACGTTTTAAGGATATTTTTGGTAAACTCTAGATTATATATTTTAGGTATCAAAAAATAAAACCAGTCTGTATAGATTAGGTTGGTTATATTTGGTAGATACTAAAATATTTGGTCGGGCTGAGCGCAGTTTGGCACGTTTTGCAGCATAGGTCAAAAAGTGCGTAAGATCAATCAATCTTATGAGATGCCTTGCAGTGGGCTCACGGTCTATATGGTCAATTCGCGTTAACATGAACAATCCAAGAACAATATATTTCCAATAATAGAATTTAATCGTCAGATTCATAATATTGACGATACTGCTACGTCCACATGTGTTTTCGCCAAACAAATTCACAAGTGGGACTTCAATCAAATCAGTAGAAAATTTGCAATGTGTTATCGATTTGTGGTTGGCGTATCCTGTTTATAATTTTCGGATACAGATTAATGTTTACCTAACTGCGACACTCTGTTTACCGTAGCCAAGGTTGGAGGCCAAAAATAACATTCGTGGAACTATTATTATTTCGACGTAATTGCGTACAGCGGAAACTGAAAGATCAGTAACGGATTTAGAGCTAATTCTTTATATTTTACGATTGCCAGCGATCCTTACTACTTTAATAATGGTTCAGTTAAATCGTTTAAAATACTAAAGAAAAGAGCATTTGATTGCAGGGGCGGATTTCCCTATAGGCAGATAAGCCCGGATGACAAAATTTGGGTGACAGCAAAACTTGATAAGATTTTTTTAAAGTATTCATGCTTTCTATGAACTCTGTGGTACTTAAACGTATTTTTAAGCTCGATAGGCTAGCATTTGATCACACCTGCGGCCGAAGATGCTTTCCTCTATTTACTCTTGAATTGAAGCTTCAATTGAAACAAAGACGCGGACAGTTATTATTATTAGAAAACGCTTAAAACAAGGACAGATTAGTAGCTATACTATGTAATTTGGTATTTTTTGCCGGGGTCCTTTGTTGTTTTATACTTTAACTAGCTTTTGCCCGCGGCTTCGCTCGCGTTAAGAAGCATTAATTTAAAATTGACAAAGTTTCATACAAACTTTCATCCCCTATTTTATCCCCTTGGGGGTAGAATTAATCAAAATCCTTTCTTAGCGGATGCCTACGTCATAACATCTACCTGCATGCCAAATTTCAGCCTGATCCGTCCAGTGGTTTGGGCTGTGCGTTGATAGATCACTATGTCAGTCAGTCAGTCAGTCACCTTTGAGTTATATATATTTAGATTTTATTCTAGTAGCAGGGATAGGAAGGTGAAAAATACTTTACGATATACCTACCAAAATACAAAAATAATCATTAAAATCGGTCGAGCCATTTCGGAGGAAGGCGACCACAAACACAGTGACACGAAATATTTTAGAAGAAGATAATGGTCCTAGCGTATACCGATAAGAGGTTATCTAAACTTCATAGATTAGCAATTTGTATTATTAGCCAGCCGATTTTAGATAACTATTTTTAAGCCATTCATCTGACGACGAACTGCAGAATCCACTGATCTATTTAAAGTTGTCCGGACTTGACTCGCAGTCTGTTTACATTTCGTGGACGTTAATACTTGACACGCTAATTGTTGGAACAATAAAGTGTGTGAAGTTAAATTGTTTAAGCAAATCGATCTGATATTCGGTTTGCGAATATATCGTGTAATATTTTTCGTAGAAGAATGAGTAAGGTTATATGAACAAAACATTACATAATATAAACGATTGCCAGCCCGGCAATAAGTTCAAAGACTTGTATTGACAGAAACATTTGCATCAGACAAACAATCACACCGAGAACCAGGTTTTATCTTGCACAATTTATCCTTGGTAACGAAAATTGTTCTCCTCCTGGGCATCGATCCCAGGACCCGCGGAAAGCAAGTGCGCCAATTGCGTTGTCACTTTGTTGAAGTTGGATATACTAATAAACAAAATCGTTGCTATACTTATTAAAAAAAGAGGTAATAATCACTAAGGCATCATAAAAGGGGGAATCACAATCATATAGCAAACAAATCAGATGTTGACTTAGAAATTATGATGCTCATATGAAATATAAGAAACTATCATTTATAAACACTTTTTGCTTTTTACTACCGAGAATCATGGAAATTTGAAATTATACAAACAAACGCAAAACGACACCAATTATTTAAGTGATTCCATTGTCATCGATCCTTGATAAGTGTGCAGTTTCAAATTAACCCTACGTTTTGAAGGGGGTAAAAATCACGTTCCGATACATATACATATATGATTCCGTTACATACATACATACATACGAAGCTAATAAAACTGTATTAAAAACAAACGCCCTCACACTCACAGCCTCACACTAAGTTCAAAGACTTTTATCGTGGGTGCCTGAAACATTAACATATCACACACACAATCACACCCAGAATTAAATACCACAGAAGAGCTTTGGGATGGAAAATTGTGCTCCTGGCGGGTATCGAGTCCAGAACCCACGGGCGTAGAGGGCAGACTTGGCCACTGGGTTGTCTGTATTACTGTATCAATATTATATTCACAGATACAAATTGAAATTGCAAATAAACGAGTCTAGGCAGATGAGAATGTTAATATATATTTTTTCATGTTATGTTGGCTCCTAGCCGGATCTGCCTACGACCTCTAAATTGTGGCGCCAAAACTGACGGAACGGCATTCAGTAATTATTTATACCTAAACTAGCTGTACCCGGCATGCTTGCAATACCACGTAGAGAAAAAGTGTTTTACCTCTTTCGCGTTTATGGTTGCCTAGTACTTTTTTATGTTTGATAGGCAAGCATTTGACTACTATCTCACCTGATGGAACGCGATGATGCGGCCGAAGATGTAGCATGCCTGCCTAGAAGATACCTATTCACACTTGACTTGAAGACTGTCAGATTATACTACTATATTATTACTTTAATACCATACTAAAATATTTTGGAAATTTTACAAAAATACTAAAATCACGATTAATAAACGAGGAGGGTGAAAAATACTTTACGCCCTTTTCTTATACCATATATACCTACCACTTATTTATATAGAAGTAAAAACTAGAAAGAGACAGATGCCAGTAGCCAGTACACTACGCGTTCGGTGACGATGACGCGAGTTCCATGATTTTTGTTCACCCAAAAAGTGCTCAACGCGCCTAAAGAAGTTTTCACTTCAAAAAAAACATTAAAATCGGTCAAGCCGTTTCGGAGGAGTGCGACTACAAACACCGTGACACGATATTTTTATATATTAGAAGATTATACAAGAATATACAAGGCTCCATACCTTTTTGCGACAAGAGAAGTCAACGACCCCGCTACATCGCTTCGCACTAAAATTACATTATAACCTATTTATTATGTATATATTTACATTTGTGAGTGCGCCATAAGATTTCTGCTGCCTGAATTAATGGGTACTTCCCAACGGATCATAGTATCGGATTTTCACATTAACCGATCATAAAAGTTGTTCCCATCTGATCATAAGATCAGTTGCAACTAAAATAAATTATATATTATTCTTCCCGACTGATCATAAGATCCGTTGGGACTTCAGTAAATTATATATTGTTGTTCTCAACCGATCATAGGATGTGTTGGAACTTTTTTTTTTTTTTGACAGGCTAGTGTTTGACCACTATCTCACCTGATGGTAAGTGACGATGTGATCGAAGCTGGTAAACACACTAGACCTGGAATACGCAGGCTCTCAAATAAATAATTCGTACTTAAATAGGTACGTATTTTACATTCTCAATGGATCATAGAAATATTATAGTTTGATTCACCTTGTATTTTGTGAACATTACATTATCTATTTTTAATGTGGATACATATATTTTCGATAGCTTAGGTAGGCTACGATAATTGTGGATTAAACTTCTCCCATTAAACGCCAAATAATAAATGTAACAAATAAATGCTAGTAACAGTATATTATTTGAAAAATTACAAACATTAAATATCAAAAAGCATTACAACGGAAATAATAATAACAGATACAGATTTTCGTAAATATTTTTTTACCTGGTTTTTAAAAAAAATATCTAAAATCAACCCTATGTACTAAAATTACACACAAAATCACTTCAAACGCAGTTAAATTGTTTTCGTGCCAAATCTATTTCGTTGGAAATACCGAAAATAACCGTGAAAACAGAACGCCCACGCAATAACACCATCAACAACTTATATCACAGTACCTGGATGACCGACCTTTGTTCGTTAAAACGACGTTTTCTATAAATTAAACTTAGCTAGATCTATTTATCGCCCCCGAAACCCCCTGCGTCGTTGGAGCCGTTTCCGAGATTCAGATTATATATATATATACAAAAAAATTTGTTGGAGGTAAAATTTACAAACATAATATAAATCCGAAAATAATTCTGTGTGCGTGTAATCATGGAAGTCTTCTAGGCTAGCGTGCTTCATCGTCGACCGCATCGTCGCTTACCATCTGGTAAGATAGTGGTCAAACGTTCGCCGATCACACGAATACTATTTTCTCTTCACGCTGTAATGATTGAACGAATTGGGATAAATTTTACCCAATTTGGTTTTGCCTAATAAAGTTAAACTTTTGAGGCGCGAGAGAACGATTAGTTTAACTTAATAATATTATCTTCATTGAGCCGGAGAGTGTCATAAAGTATCATCACTAATGTTATAAAGGCGAAAGTGTGTATGATTGTTACTAATTGACGCTCAAACGGCTGGACCAATTTTGATAAATTTTGTATGAAAGTAGCTGACACCCTGGATTAACACAGCCTATATGTTAACTTTTTATTTTATGTTACTTTTTATCTCGAAATTCTTGCGATTCCGGCGCTTACGCGAGTAAAACCGCGCGGCGCAGCTAGTCATCTTCATAAATACGAGCGAATCCGTGAGCCTATACATTCATAGCCGATATATTTATACTATTAAACATACCTATCTCAAAACCAATTAACATGCCATCCTCCACAAACACGAGTCCTCTAAAAATAAACAACTTAGAAATAGATTCGACATATATGTTTTTGCTCATTTTGTAACAGTAGGTATTTGTTGAAATGTTAATTTGAGCAATGTATCATAGTTACACCTAAATGTGCCCACTTTATTATATTACCTTCTTGTACCTTTTACATGTGGACCTTTTTTTTTCGGATATGCATAATCAATGCATAATTCAGGGTACTTCCCAACGGATCATAGTATCAGGTATTAATCACAATAACCCATCTGATCTCAAGATCAGTTGCAACTTTTTTTTTTATTCTAGATAGGCAAGCATTGGACCGCTATCTCACCTAATGGAAAGTGACGATGCGGCCAAAGATGGAACATGCTAGCCTAGAAGGTACCTATTCACTCTAGACTTGAAGACACCCAGATTATACCCAGATTAGACACACTGTTCAGGGAACAAAGAAGCAGGCAATGAGTTCCACTCCTTCGCTGTACGGATGATGAACGTAGAAGCAAAACGCTTCGAGCGAACTGGAGGTATGTCAAACATAAATGGATGACGTTTGACAGTTTGTCTTGTTGTTTGATGGTAAAAAGGGCATGGAGGAATTATATCATGTAATTCCTGAGCACACTCTCCAAAATGTAAGCAATAGAATACCGATAGGCTTACTACCTTACGTCGGAACTACAAACTAAAATAAATTATATGTTATTGGTCTCTACTGATCATAAGATCAGTTGCTACCAAAATAAATTACCTATTACTGGCCGTGCCCCGCGGCTTCGCCCGCGTTAATTAAGTTAAGAAGTAACTTATGTGTTTTTCCGGAACCTAAACTATCTACATTCTAAATTTCATCAAAATCGGTATATTCGTTACGGAGATACGTGGTAACAATCATTCAAACACACAAAGTTACGCATTTATAATATTAGTAGGATGAGTTAGCTCATAAATTTGTTTTTTTTTTTGTACACAACACAATTCTACTTAAATAATACAGTGCCGCAAACCCATCGTTTTTATTTCACAACAGGGTGACTGGCTGAGGTACTATACTGACTGACACTACTTGACTGATAGAGAATGCTATTTGGCATAAGACCATTCGTTGTACACTGGTTTATGCAAAATTATTAAATTAAATAAATACATTACATGCATATCTTTAGTTTTTAAGTTTAGTTTTATGACCAATTAGTTATATATAAATAAATAATAAAAAACACTGTTGAAAACTTGACACAAATTGAATACTACACTTCTCAAAATGTTGTTTTCTTAAATCACCGACATCCAACTTTATTGCGTAATGCCTTTACATCCAAATGTAGTCTGGAAGTGATCGCTTTTAGCGATAATACCGCCCATTGTTACAACTATTTCGTAACTCATTATTTTCTGTTCTGTTTTTTGACAGTTAAAGTGTTCAATAAGGAGTTTATCTATCTGTCTATGTTATCGCCACGGTACTAATTATTTATAACCTACTAGCTGAAAATGTGATAAATGAAGAACCGCTCGACCGATTTTGTGCAAACTTCACATAAACCATCTACTAAATAGTCCGAACAAAGCCTAAACATTTGGTTTAGATAGGTGAGCCCGTTCTTGAGTTATAAAATTACAACGAAAATTGGCATTAATTTTTATATATATAGATTATGATGAGCGCTGTAATTAAGATACAAAAACAGCTTTTTTCTCAACCTCATGGATATCTCTTCCCATAAAGGTGTATCTTTAGATTTCTTGCGAAGACCGGTGGCCATGTTTGGAGGCGGTCGAGCCGGTCTGGTCTCCACATGGGCTGTATGAGTAGCGTCTGGTCAGTGTCTAGGGTACTCCGAACTCGGGCATAGAGCCCTAGACTATACTTGTCTATATTAAATAATGTCATTGTAGAGATAAACTATGATAACATGGCGCGCGCCATTAAAATGCAAAACGTTTGAATGTATTTGTGAAAGTATTTACAAAGCGCCACCAAGACTAGTGAATAATAACAATAATAACTATTATTATGAGTATGGAGGGGCGCGCAATTTTATCGAAGTTTATCACAACACTACTGGAAAAGGAATGTGAAAAGGAATGTATTCAATATTACTGTGCTATTCATAATCATAATCATAAGTTTTATTCATCAAAATGTTAGCATTTTCTTTACTAAGTGCACTCAAATAATATCATTAATAGTACAGTATAGTATAACATCGATAGTGTAGTATAGTACATCATCGATAGGATAGTTTAGTGATATAAAATGTATACAAAGCAAAAATGTAATCAACAGTTTGGTAGCCGTGCTAGGTCGATCCTGTATTACACCTGCCAACTCCTATTCGGATGCAGGAACATTTTACAGTAAAAAATACTATAACAAAGTCTACCATAGGATTGATAGATAATTAGAGGGATGACTACTATAAATCCGGAAGTAAAGAATTAGTAGATATATCTTGTCGGTTTGTTAAATTTGTTAATTTAAGGTTATCAAGTCTTTTAAATTTTTAATCAACATAAAAAGAAATTTACAAGTGAAGTGAGAATCTCATCAAATTCGGTTACATAACGTAAACATAAACGCTTTCTTACTCACAGCCCTACACTAAGTTCGATGACTTGTGTTGTGGGTGTCGGAAACATTCACATCACACACACAATCACAACCAGAAACACATATTTTCCTTGGAGAGAAAAGTTGTGCTTAGAGAAGGCGAACGCCACCCAGCTAAACCAACGATCATTTCAAAGTTCAAGTATATTTGTTTGTTGCCTCGGAACTCCACCTTATCAAGTCTTTTTAATTTAAAATCAACTTTAAAAAATCAAATCGACAGCGAAATAACGGCGAGCAATCGTGATCCATGTCTTCATCAGTGTGTTCACATGAACCAAACGATTGCTCTTCAGAGCTTATCCCGCCATCCTCATTTACATCTATCTCATGCTCCATTTCGGGTAGTGTGTTTGTTAAAGATGGAGACTTGGGAAGTGTAATGAGATGTCTTCTGTTCCTGCGAAAGATCCTACCCGAGTCATCGGTGACAAAGTAGGAACGCGGCTGAGGAGCGCGAGAAGCGATACGCGCGTGCTTCCGCCTAGTACCGTCCAACGCGACCACCTCGTCGCCGGGCAGTAGTTGCGGCAGTGCCCGCGCACGCAAGTTGTACCTTCTGCTACTACTATCTTGATTGTGTAAGATGTTTTGGAGGTCACCAGCATTGTTCCTAATCGGCCTTAGTTTATCCGGGTGACATGGCAGTCGTGTATTGAGTCTTCGACCCATAAGGAGTTCTGCCGGACTCGCGATTCCATCTCTAGCGGTTGCCCTGAAATTGAGCAGAGCTAAGTAGAAGTCCTCATTTGAATCAGTACACTTTTTTAACATATCTTTGATCGTTCGTACTGTGCGTTCACTTCGTCCGTTCGATTGGGGGTAGTTGGGGGAGGAAGTGGTGTGCTTGAAGCCCCAAACCCGAGCAAATTCTTTAAAATCCTTGGACGAGTACGCAGGGCCATTATCTGTTATCAAATCAAGCGGAACTCCGTGTCTGGCAAACTGATCTTTCATGGCCGCGATGACCTGTTTGGAAGCTATTCCTTTTAACGGGCATACTTCCACATAGTTTGAAAGATAATCCACTATAATTAAATAGTACTTCTTCGCATACTCAAATATATCAGATCCTAGTTTTGACCACGGTAAGTCTGGAATATCATGCGGTTGCATAGGCTCGCGCATGGGAAGGGGTGCGTGCTCGGCGCACACGCGGCATCGGCGTACCGCTTGCTCGACGTCGCGTGCCATGCTCGCCCAAAACATGACGTCACGCGCGCGTCGCTTGCACCGGTCTATGCCAAGATGTCCCTCATGCACTCGCGATAACATTTCACTACGCAGCTCTCGGGGAATAAAAATTAAATTGTTGTGAAATATCACCCCATCTGCGTATTCAAAACCTTCTCTGTGGCACCAGTACTGCCTTACGCATTCTTGCGTTTGATACTTATTCGCAGGCCAACCTTGTAAAATGTAATTAACTAATGTTTTAGACTCATAGTCTTTCTCCGTGTGTTCCTTGATTAACTTAAACCTTTCTTGGCTAACCCGAACATTCTGCAAAAGAAAACAAGTTTGTTCTTCAATTTCTTGCGTCAGATTAGTATGCAGGCGGTCCGGAAGCGGCGCCCGCGAGAGAGTGTCGGCAACGTACATGTACTTACCCGGCTTATACACGACCTGAAAATCGTATCGTTGAATGCGGAGCATCATGCGCTGCAATCTGGCGGGGACCGAATCAAGCGATCTTTTAAAAAGAGCCTCGAGCGGTTTATGATCTGTTTCCACAATAATGTCGCTTTTACCGAAAATATATTGATGAAATCTCTCTAGAGCGAATACGATAGCGAGCAATTCTTTCTCGATTTGCGCATATCGCTGTTGCGTGTCAGTGAGAGTGAGCGACGCGTACTCTACTGGACGCCCACCCTGCAACAGCACAGCACCTAATGCGCGTGAGCTGGCATCCACCGACAGCAGTGCGGGCTCGTGCACCGTATATAACGCAAGAACTGGCGCGCTGCACAATGCGCTCTTCAACAATTCCACCACGCGTTCTTCGCACGCGCCCCAAGTCCACTCGCTCTCTTTTTTGAGCAGATTACGCAGCGGACTTACCTTTTCCGAGTAGTTGGGAATAAATTTACTTACATAATTAATCATACCGAGAAATCTCTCGAGCGATTGTCGATCTCTGGGGCTGGGCATTTCAGTTATAGCTCTTAACTTGGCTGAATCTATCTTCATGCCCTCGACACTAAACGTGTGGCCTAGGTAAGTGACCTCGGTCGCGCCGAATACGCACTTTTCTCGGTTAAACTTTATGCCGACTGACCGCGCCCTCTCTAGTAAACATGTCAAGCGTCTATCGTGTTCCTCTTTTGTAGACGCCCACAAAATCACGTCATCAATGAATGAGTCTACTCCCTCCAAGTCTTCGAGAAGTTGCCGCACCTTGGCATGAAAAATTTCTGACGCTGAATTCACTCCGAACGGGAGGCGCAAGTACTGGTACCGGCCAAACGGCGTTCCAAATGTACAGAGGTCGGAACTCTCTTCGTCCAGCTGTACCATCCAGAAACCAGATTTAGCGTCCAGCTTACTGAAATATCGCGCACCATTTAACTTGGTTGCTATTTCAGTAAGCGTCGGCAGCGGATAATGTTGTCGTCTGATTACCTTGTTAAGCGGTCGCGGGTCCAGACAAACTCTCAAAGTCGCGTCTTTTTTGGCGACGATGACGATACCGTTAACCCAAGAAGTTGGGTGCGTTACCTTCCTTATTACTCCCAACTCTTCCATCCTAGTCAACTCTGTTTGTAGTTTGTCTCTAACCCCAATAGGAATTTTTCTAACTGGGCAGATGCTAGGGCTCGCATTGTCTTTTAACGGTATCTTATAGCATCCCGGCAACTTACCTAAACCTTTGAATAAATCATCATAGTTTTCAAAATTAATTGTATAAATCCTTTGGATAAGTTTCAACTCCTCCAGAGCATGTTTACCTAGAATGCTCTGACACGCCATATCCAAAATCACAAACTTCAGGTTATGTACAAACTGATTACGCTCAAGCTTGATTGTAATGGAACCCATAAAAACCAAGTAATTGCCACAGAAAGATTTTGCCCGTATTTTGTCATCTACATATATCTGAGACAATGTAAATCCTAATTTCACAAAATTCTGACGCGACATGACATTTAGATCGGAGCCTGTATCAAGTTTAAACTCATGAAATGACTTACATTCAGGTAAATAAAATGATTCGCGCCATTTATCGTTATTAGAATTTGAAATGAAATCGATGCACTCAATCGTAGATACATAGTACAAAGCTCCATCGTCGTAAAATAAACAATAAAATATATTTAATTTAAATTTACCGCTGTCACCATGAAGTAAACATCAAGATGGCTGGTTCATAGAATGACTTTATTTCATACGTCAATACAAAATATTCGAACATCCGGTACACCACCAACTAAATCCTTAAGATGTTGCGGTGTAAGTGAATCTAGACCGCCCGCAGATCCGTTCTGGAAAGATGTAATTGCCGAGATTACGTCTTCAGCGGTAACCTGTAGAATGCCATCATCATCAACAGGTGGAGGAGGAAGGTTTGGATATGCTGCTGAAGGTGGATGTTTTGATTGTAGAGCTGCAAGCGTATCTGAGTTGTTTGGAGCTACTGTATCACTAGAAAATAACATTCGCGCTGCGCCTCTTATATCTCCATCACTTAGTTTGTTTTCAATTAAATTATAGGGAACAGAAGAAAAGCGATTTTTTGATGAAATTTGTTTGATCGAATTGGTTGAAAGGGAAAAAGCGGTTTTTGTACAATTATGTTTGATTCGAGAGGTTAATGAAGATTGGTCCGATTTAATGCGAGGCACATGTAATATTGTATAGGGAAACGTTAATAAATGTTCCCAAGCTCGATCAGAATTTTCTTGAATTGCAGAATTTATATCATCTGCAAGACACTGTGCTACCAGAACACGAGCGCCTCTTGGAACGTGTCGTACTACTGGTAAACAAGATTTAAATTTTGTTAGTAAAGACCAAAACTGTTCACTTGATTGTGGGCTCTGAATATCCACACGAGACATATCATCGCGTGCATCGTTTGTATTGCCAATGGGCTGCCCTACATGACGGTGCACCTTGCTGATGTGAATATTCAGCCCACGTAAGTTTTTAAAAGAACGAGGTTGGGAACATTCATTACATACTACCGAACTGTCTAGTGATACAGAGTGCTGAGTCACATTCTGGTTAGCCATGAGATTATGCCCAATTATTATTATTAATATATTTTGATTCGGATGATTAGGACATTCAAAATTTTAACAAGAATGCACTATTTATTCTTAACTCTAGTACACGCTAGAGTTCCACTGTCTTTTTTTGGTTAATATTAAGAGCTCTAAGAATTAATTTAAGAGAATTTTAAGAATTTTTTTTTATTGTTGTCTGGGCAGTATTTTCGGTAGATTGATGGCAACGGTGTGGGCCGTTGCCAGACAATCAACCGCTAAGCAGTAGTGTGCAAACATTACTGTGTTGTTTCCAGTGGAATTATAGGGCTTTAAAATATCTAACATCTAACCTCTCAGGGTGACGAGCGATTTTGACCTATAAGCCATTAATTTTAAATAACATTTGATTCTTCTATAAATTATTAAATACATTTTGACATATATAAGTTCAAAACTCTGGGTAACATTGAACTGTAATGGGTAAGCATGACGATCAGGCTAGGGACTTGATCGGTGCGTCTCTTAATTAAATTTTTTTTTAATCTAAGAGAAGCTGATAAAATCCATGAAATCGTAGGATACAACTATATCAAAAACAGGAACTCATCTGCTGATCATGCTTGTGGTTTGTGGAAGCCCTAACCGGCAAGACCTCACGGTTTAGCAGACAGCCCCATCTGCTCGCAATTTGTTTAGTCTGCGAACCCGGGCCGAACAGTTTTATTATCGTATAGTAAACATTGTAATTCTGTTGAAAGTAAAAATTATGCAAATAGATTATGCATCGATCACTATCAATTTTGTATTTCTATAATATGTAAAACTTTCAAAGTTACTATTGTAGGTATAGCCAAGTGGAACGAATTTCGGAATGAAAAAAAATGTGCCGCCGAGTTTCTTGCCAGGTTCTTCTCGAGATGGCTGTAATTTTGTGAATCTGGCAGTAGAATCATTATCTTTCATGAGTGCCTCTTTGGGCCCATGTGAATAAAAACGATTTTGATTTGATTTGAATAGGAGCAAAAATAAGGTAATTTTGTCTTATGCCTACATTTTTAATTACATAGGAATACGCCTATGTCTGTATATTGTTTTGAAGATCGTAAAAGGTTGAACCGATTTTAATGTGGTTTTTATTAGATTGATAGCTAGTTTTTTGATAGTTTTTAATAGATGCGTCGTTTTTAGATTTAAGAATCTAGTATATTATGTCGACTAAAAGATTAGGTCCATATTTAAGTGAGAGTTAAGTACTCTGATTATACATAGGAATCATCAAAATCGGTCTAAGCGTTTATTTTCTAGAGAGAATAAAGGAACAAATATACACACATACATAGCCTGATAAACACTTTACCCTACTTAGTGTCACGCAGTCGGGTAATAAAATAGGAATGCTGCATTCTGTCACACTATCGGAGTCAAATAATTAATGAGTCTAGAATCTAGATGCATTCTAAACCTATTTTATAGGTACCTAACCGCTTCAAGTCTATTAATATGCAAATTCATGAGCAGGCAATAAACTAAAATATGAATAATGGTTATATGATAGATAACCTCAGGAAATATTACGACTATAATAATTAGATGCATAATTAGGTGCTCTTTGTTGCCTATTAACAAAATTGCTCATAATGTAATAGTTGTTTGTTTATGTTACGTAAGTATAGTACGTGTTTACCACCATCGACAACATTAATTACCTAATGGTAATGGTGAGATTGTGGTTAAACGCTAATCTATCAAAGAAAAACTAGTCATACTTTAAAGTTTTTTTAAAATCAAGCTTTTACAAGTTGTTTATAAAGAGGACTAAAAGTTATATAACCAGAGAACTAATCGAATCAAACGAGCCGAGCTCGATGGGGTTGCGTCGTTTCATTACAAAGTTCCTATGACCATCTTGCCACTCCATCATCAGACCCTGTTTACCATTGAAAGATAAACTACTCGTCAAGACGATTCAAATGAGCCCAAACTCGATGAGGTTCTATTGTTTCATTGCGAAGTTCCTTTGGTCACTTTCCAGCTTCATCATCAGATCAGCACCTTGTCATCATAATATTGCATTGTCACGCGATTTACACATGTATGCAAAATTTTAGCTCAATTGGTATCCGTTAAGTGGATCAAATTTTATTTGCAAGATTTGATGACAAACATTGGGACAGGTAAAACTAAATAAAAGCTTGTAAAAACTTCACACTTATTCCATTAACTAACTTCCAAAAAGGAAATGATTAATATTGTTTGTTTCCTTTTTATATCATCTCTGGCGATGTAAGTTAACTAATTTCCATAATTTTTGTTTTATTTGAGAGAGTACAGTGTTGATCCTATAAAAATAAAGGGTTGTAAAGACAGTGCTGTAATTTTGCGAATCTGGCAATAGTCATTAACTTTCATGAGTGCCTCATTGGGGCCCTGGTGAATAAACGATTTTGACTTTGATTTTGATAGTGACGATAATATTAATATTTAATTTATATTTGAAATACATTATTTTTCACATATATCATGGTGATCAACAGTAAAGATTGTCTCGCACATTCTTCACCCTTTATCTTAATTCAGGAATAGTAAACTTAAGTAAGTACACGTACTTTTTAAGTAGTACTATATTTATTTATTTTTATTTATTAGGAACTACAAAAAGCATCAATAAATACATTACAAAAAAATGTGGTATTGAAGCCAACGACAACATTCTCAGATAGACAACTTAATATTAGATTTTTACTCCAACTGACGCAGACTTACAAAACAGCCAAAATAATATCAATAACAAAAAAAAATCGAACGCTTGCACACTCACAGCCCCACACTAAGTTCAAAGACTTGTATCGTGGGTGCCGGAAACATTCACACACATTACAACCAGAACCAGAAGCACAAATATCCCTTGGGAAGGAATTTGTGCTCCTGCCGGGAATCGAACCCAGGACCCACGGCGCAGAGGGCAGACACCTGTCCACTGCGCCAACTGGGTCGTCGAATAACAAGTATGTAAAGCATTAAAAAGTTTTTTAAATATAGTATAATAAGCTTGTTAAATATGTTGCGTATATATATCAAACATAATATTGCGTATTAAACATATAAAGTTAGTATATACATAATATATATATATATAGCATGATTCATCTTCAGCCGCATCATCACTTTCCACCAGGTGTGATAGCGGCAAAGTGCTTAACTTGTCATAAAAAAGTTTAAATTCGTAGTGAGAAAAGAAAAAATAATTATAATGATACTTATATGTCACTAGGTTGGCAAGATGAAACCTAGGTAGATACTAGGTTCAAAGGTCCATATGTTGCTCAACGGCCTATTTTCCCAGTTAATCAATCGACTGTGAATAAAGCCAGATGTGCAGCAGATAAACACGATGGCCTTTTTAATAGACTGCCTATCTGTGTTGCTAGTTGAATTGAGGTCTTCTGTGCTTGAGTACACAATAATTTGAGATTATTTACTCACATTATTAGTAAATTCATTAATAAAGCTTAAGTAAAAATGTTTTCGTCTACAGAATTCTAAAGCTCATTTCCAGCATGCAGTGTCAGTCAACTACGAGTATATAAGCATAGATCGGAAGCCAACAGTTTTCCAAAGGATTATTGACGTACTTTTGAAGGAATATGCGAATATTTTCATGGACACTTCAACAAATGTTTAATATTAATGCCATACAATTACGCTTCACCATAGTATACAATACAACATGTATTTCCTAAAACTAAACTAAAACTATGTATAGCAAAGAACTAAGTTACCTACAAGACATCGAGCTTATAGGTAACTCAAGTGCTCAAGCCCACTACCAGTGGGTAGCGTTCCCATCATGCTGGCGGCATTGCCTCTCTGAATTGCAATGCTAATACGTTGAGCCAAATAAGTGACAGCATTTTGATCACGCGTAGCTTCAACCAGGCGCTCTGATAGAATTTTTTTTTTTTTTTTTTTTTGGGCTTGAGCACTTGAGTTACCAATAAGCTCGATGTCTTGTAGGTAACTTAGTTCTTTGCTGTACATAGTTTTAGGAAATATAGGCAATTGGGCCGTAGTTAGGCATGTGAAGAAAAAAAAAATACAACATCTATACATGTTTGTACTATACATACCGTACCATTCCACGAAACAAGTCTTCGCACTCAGTGTGAGACTGTAAGTGTGAAAGCGTTTGTTTTTAATACAGATTTATTAGCTTGGTATGTATGTATGTAACGGAATCATATATGTATCGGAACGTGATTTTTACCCCCTTCTTAACGTCGTAGGGTTAATTTGAAACTGCACACTTATCAAGGACCGATGACAATGGAATCACTTAAATAGTTGGTCCCATTAACCAGGTCTCAGGATTAGCGATATTACTTTTTAGGTCGGTTATCTACAAAAGCGGGTTTTTTAGTTTTCAACCGACTTCAACTAAGGAGGTCCTCAATTCGACTATATATTTTTTTGTATGTATGTTACGCGATATCTCCGCCAATTATGGGTCGATTTTGATGGTTTGTTTGGTGGAGTATACTTCAGAGGTGGTCATATAAATTTTGTCGAAATCGGTCAAGCCAAAACCGAAATATAAGTCGGTTTTTTCAAGCTTTGCTTGCGTTTCAATAATTTTTAAGTAAAGTTCTGTTTCGTTTGTTGCAGCCGGGATCTGCTGGACGGGTATGGACCGCGCCGGGCGGTGCAGCTCGGTGGCGGCGCTGCGTGTGGGGCGCGCCGAGTGCTGCGCTGGCGGGGCGCGCGCCCCCGCGGCCTGGAGCCCGCGCGACCTCGACAGCGGCGAGATATTCTTCTACAAGGCTCTCTCGAGCGGCGTCCCGTGCACGGCCTGCGCAGGTACCTGTCCACCAAATACTTTATAGCAGTACTGTGCATTGGAGCCCGTGCTCCCGCGGCCTGGAGCCCGACTTCGACAGCGGCGAGATATTCTTCTACAAGGCTCTCTCGAGCGGCGTTCCGTGCACGGCCTGCGCAGGTACCTGTCCACCAAATACTCTATAGCAGTACTGTGCATTAGAGCCCGTGCTCCCGCGGCCTGGAGCCCGATCTCGACATCAGCGGCGAGATATTCTTCTACAAGGCTCGCTTGAGCGGCGTCCCGTGCACGGCCTGTGCAGGTATCTACCTAACCCTTGAAAATACTAATGTGCATTGAACCGTTGCCCCCCAGCTTGGAGTCTCCGTGAAATCGATAGCGGCGAGATATATTATTCTTCTACAAGGCTCTCTCGAGCGGCGTACCGCGCATGGCCTGTGCAGATATATATCTATCTAAAGCCCGCGCTGAACCCAGATTGACTTAAGCTCATTCGAGGCGATCAAAATATACCCTCTGTATGCCACTATATATCGAACAAACAAACTGTCTCGTTCGCATTTGTTATCATTAGGAATTAGCTGTGACCCGCGGCATTTCCCCCCGTGAACAATAAGGACCAAAAGAAGTTTGTGTCCAGAATGTCACAATGTTGTCTGTCCTAAGTACACTTTGCATTAAAATCTTGGCTTCCGTGGCGATAAAACTTATGTTCAGCCGGGAATCGAACCCGATACCTCTACCTAGAATGTGAACGCGCACGCAATTAAGCCAACATGCACGGGCAGTTCGAACATACGAGTATAGCAGTATTTTTAGAGAAAGCAGCAAATTACTCAAAACGACTTCCGTAACAATAATAATATACAATCTTCCATAAACTTACCCAAATAACTAGAATAAGCTGTTAACTTAAAGCTATTTGGGAGTTCGCCAAGACCTTACCAGGATCTGTTGTAAAATTAACACTAGGCTAACAATTCACCTCTTTGCATAAGAATGCATAACGAGCTAGTTGCATAATCCGGGATAATATTCTGCCAAAACATAATCGTTTGCTCACATTTATGTTTTTGTTATATATTCTTGACAGTTTGCCAAGCAATTTGTGATGAGTGAAAAAAGGTTGACGAATACCGTCGCGCAGTCGGGTAAAAAGTAGCTCACTTCCTGCTCTATGGTGAGATACACCTTTAGACTCGAGGACATCCAGATCCTATCAGAAAACGGGTATTGATGCTATTTATCTTTATTGTACGTATTGCACAAGTCCAGATAGCTATCTACAAATTTATCGGACGATGCACCCGGTACAATTGTAACTCTTTACTTTAGTTATCTATTAACTCAGCAATTGTCCTAATTGGACTTTAGGCGTTTGTTCGTTTGTTCTGTGAATGTCAATTTTAATCTTCCAATTGATAGTGACATGAGCACAAGATAGGCATCTTATTCTAAGAATAATACGTGTAATTGTGTGATAGCAATTTATGATTAAGTATTGACTAGGACATATTAGAAATACAGGGTTATTTGTAAAATTCCTGAAATCTCTTGGGACATCATTTCAGACAAAGAGACCAACGTCTTTCTTGGTACGACTATTGCAAATTCTGTTTAATGATTTTACTAATAAATGTTAAAATATATTTGACGGCTATGTGTTAATCCTAGATATAAGCTATGTATATATTCCAAATTGCATCCAAATTCGTTAAAATAAACATTAAAGCTGTCACACTCACAGCCCTACACTAAGTTCGATGACTTGTGTCGTGGGTGCCGGAAACATTCACATCACACACACAATCACAATCAGAACCAGAAATAAGTTTTCCTTGAGAAGAAAACTTGTATTCCTGTCGGAAATCGAACCCGTAACCCCTGACTTAACAGGCGAACGCTTACCCAACTTAGCCAACGGGCAGTTCAAACTTACAAACCAACTTTTAAAATAGTATGATTTTTTTTTTTTTTTCTTTAATAAGTGATATAATTACATTTAAATGAGTAAGTTCTAATATTATGAAGTGCTTAACAGGAGAAGCGTCTTTTACTTAACAAAATCAACATTTTACTTAGGAATAACCTTTTATACAAGGTTCTTTACAAACTTACATTTTATTAAGTTCTTGCTTCTAGTACTTATGGACAAGCTGCAGTCCGTATCACAAAATGTGTAGAGAGAACTGCCCCGACAATAGCAATGCTCAAATGCAATGCAATCTTAAGATGAGATATTGCTATCCTCGCTATTGCGAGCTATTTTATTGCGTTTATTACGTAGGTATAAGTACGGAAAATGAAGTCAACTGACAGAAAAAATCGGAAACTAGGCCGGTTTCTGCCTAGTTTTCTATCGTGGCATTTCTGTTTAAAACGTTTCGCCAAAGACTGAACCCGCTAAGAAGAATATAAATGATGTTTTATATAAATTAAACGGCTTCACTCACGATTTAGGGTCGACTCTTGCGACCTAGGTTTCGGGGATTTCCGATCCCCATCATCAGGCGAGTTCGCGACGGAAGGTCACGGCGCTCACTGCGGACGCGAGCACCCTCCGACGTGGCGCGAGAGGGGCGCGCCTGGTGGGGGTGGGGATGGCATGCCCTCGTCGACACTACTTGGACGCAATGGTTCTGGCGCCAGCCGAGATTGTCCGAGTGTGGGTAGTAATTGATCAGCGTCATCACCTATTGCGTCATCACCGGAAAATGACGCAGGCATACAAACATAACTGAGTGAGCGCAGTGAGCGCCGTGACTTTCCGTCGTGAACTCGCCTGATGATGGGGATCGGACATCCCCGAAACCTAGGTCGCAAGAATCGACCCTAAATCGTGAGTCAAGCCGTTACATTTATATAAAGTATAATGTGTCAAACTCACGAAAACTTTAATAAATAATGCTTTTTGTGTCTACAGAATCTTGTGCGGGCGTGTCTTGCGGGCCGGGGCGGCGGTGCGTAGTCCGCGGCGGGCGAGCACGCTGTGTTTGTGCCGCCGCGTGCCGGCGGGTCGGCGCCGTCTGCGGCAGCGACGGGAAGACCTATACTTCGCTCTGCCGACTCCGACGGAGAGCCTGCCGCCGGCCCGCCAAGCATCTGGTGCTAGACTACCCCGGGCCTTGTCAAGGTAAGTCGGCGAATCTACGGTATGTTGTGCTCAGAAGGTGAATTAATAAAGCAAAAAAAGTTTTTTTACACATACAGGGCAATTTGTTAAATACCAAAAACCTCTTAGGACATCATTTCAACCATAGAGTACATAAGGCTTTTTTGATGCGACTATTGCAAATTTTGTTATATGATTTTTTAAATAAATTTTAACACATAATATTTATTTTCTCTGTAAGGTGTCAAGTGTTAACTGGCGTTGGCGTGAATATTACAAAGCGCATCGCGGCAATGTCGTTCTTTGCGAGACGGTGTGGTTTAAGAAGTTTTAACAAGTATTAATTATACATTTAATAGAATACACCATCTTAATTATTACGGAACATATGGCATTCAGAAGAAAGTCGTGGAACTAAATGAGCTAAGGGTTAGAACAAGGATCTGAGAGCTTTCTAGTATTTTACAAATTACCCTGTATACTCGTAGGTAGGACCGGTCTTAGACCTCGCCTTCGCTTTGTCAGCACCTGGTGCTTGACTACCCACGGCCAGGGTTAGGTAAGCCGGAGATTCTCGAGTCACTATTGCCCGGCGGAGGAGTGAATAAAAAGAAAGCAGGCTTTTTCTTTGTTGTGGCTAATGTTGTAGAAAAAAGATGCCGTTACAGAGCTCTTCTTCGACAAGGTTCTGCCAAGTATTTGTGCTCGTGTAACCCAGGCCTTATAAATATACTCGTAAGTTAGAAGCTTCCGGAGTCAGGTCTACTGGCGACAGAAAAGTTAAATGTTTTTAAAGAAAAGTTTTTTTGATGTGTAACGTAAGTCTTATCAACAGAGTTATCTCTACTGTACGGCAGTATGTTAAAGAGTCATTCTACAGCCCGGTAGAGTAGAGAACAATATTTTTGTACGACGTGACTAAGTTGTAAGAGAAACGAGCTCTTTTAAAGACTTATCAATAGAGTTATCTTTACTGCTCGGCAGAATGTTAAAGCTCTAGAGTCATTCTAGAGCCTGGTAGAGTAGAGAACAATATGTTTTTACAACGTGACTAAGTTGTTAGAGAAACGAGCTCTCTTAGAGCTCTTCTCTACCCTTCTATGCATCTGATGCCCGTCTACTCGAGAGCCATGTCAAAATGAGTCCGAGACACAGTTGAATCTTT